>JAEMWC010000367.1:10000-17500 GCA_016490735.1 Pachyseris speciosa
TTCAATCATTTATTCATAACATAATGTAAACTTAACGAAAATACTACAACTAGCTTAACTTAGGCGTTGATAATATTAAATTAAGACTTATATATAAAATTAACGTGTTTCTTACTCAGACTATTGATTAGGCGATTCCAAAATGCTAAAACTAGCCTAAGTTTATACTGTTGATAATACAACTACAACTACACAAACTATTGATTTGACGATTCCGAATAATACAACTAGCTTAAGTTACACGTTGTGATACTAAAGTAAGACCTATTTGCAAACTTAAGTTGATTTCGTGTTTCTTATACAAACTATTGATTCTTAACTTAATTGACTTGAAATACTACATAATACCTCATTGCGCACGAGCTGGGCCGTTAAGGTGTGAGCATGCTTTAATGAGCTGGATGGCGGTCTTCTTGTGGTTGTCGTAATGCTCCCAGACGTCAAAGAGCTTGGCTTGGAGGCTTCTGTAGAGTTTGCGCTGCATACGTTTAAGTTTCTGGTCTGAAACTAGCCTGATAGTGACGGCGGTTAGTCTGGCCCCTCTGTCCAGTAGCTCGATCAATGAATACAGGGGAAGTCCGCACTGTCCACCAGCTCTCCGATTTAGCGCATTATGCCAGCCTTCTATATCGTTGTTCGTGCGAATAGGCTGGTGGTGTCCTCTATCCATTGGCTTTTAATGTAGTCCATCAGATCCTGTAGGGGCTGCACTTGGGCCTGCACACTAAGACGAACGAACATGGATAGAATTTCCTGAGACGGTAGGAAGGGGAGGGTCATCAGTTTCTTAATGTAGTGGTAAACACTGTCATCGCTGCTGTAAGCCACCTGGAGTCTAAGCTCTTGCACCTATTTCAAAGAAATAACAAAATGTCCTATGCATGACTATCAGTTGTGCCAATTTTGGAAGAAATATAAATAGTCCGTCATTTTCAAGGGAATTGTCTTAAAACTCTCTAACCGTCTACTGTCAAAATAGATTTAAGTAATTTGTTGTTTGATTTAACTAACCTTTCTCCACACAGCTTGCGTCCAGTGAAAGACACAGCCTTGTATATGTATTGCAGGTAGGATTTCTCGAAAAGCCAGCCACAAGGCCTTCTCGAAGTCGAAGGTAACCTGTTGTACTAGTGGTTCATTCGGCAACAACTCGATGAGTCTCCTCAATACCTGAGGGGGTGATACGTCAGCGACAAGTGTAAGTACGAACATTGAGGTTTACAGACCTTAAAGATTTCTAGCTTACATATTGAGATGCTATATTCCGTAGCTTTGCAAATTACACCCAAACATTGTATAACATAAGAGGTGGTCATAACAAAATAGTACCTTTTTATAATCCTTTCCTTTCTTGTTAGACATGAGAACAAATGCCAGTGGCACTTGTTTAGCACATTCTCCGGATCTAGCAAATGCGTTGACGCTAAGAAGCTGTTTGAACGGATGCCGCACAAGCTTGAACGTATCATCCACGTACCAGGACTTCGCACTGGCCAATACATTCAGCTGCTCTTTTCTGGCAAATATCAAGTGGCGTCGGTCCTTCACCTCTACATCTGCCTGGAAAAATCCGTCTGGAACGCATTCTTCCACTAGCTCGAAATTTATGTCTGTCGGATTCTCGGGCCGCAAACTTTGGCGAAGGCGGTTGGCGGTCCTAGCTATATATTCAGGTTTGGGGAAGGCTGGTAAAGGAGCTTCAGCCAATTCATCCAACAGGACCTGGATTTTAAAGAGAAACGAAATAAAAAAAAATTAATAGCCGAATTTACACCCGTGACTAATCATCCGATTTACCCGTACGAGACGGAGTTACAATTTCCACGACGTTAGTCGTTATTGTAGATCTAAATTTACCTCATTCACTTGAATTTGTGCTCCAGCTATTTATCTTTAACTTTACTCACGATCTTCTTTGCTGTTACAGCTCCAACCTCTGCTACGTGGTTGTGTGCATTTTTCCCTGCTTGGAATCTCCCGTCCCTCTGGGTTACCGACGCCTTGCATGGATTGTCTTTTGGGCGAACCGTACATTGCTAGTACGTCGCGTAAGATCGCTTCCCATTGAGGTTGTACGTGAACCCGAGGCTATCTACAAGCATGGTCTTGCGGCGCTTCGTTCCTTGGTCCACCAAATGGTACGTTACTGGGGAGGCTCCGGGGTCGGCAGAAACGTCATGGCTGAGGGGTGGTTCACAAATCGATGACTCTGCGAGAAGGGAAGCTATCTCTCGGCATGTCGCCTGGTGTGCGTTATCTTTATACAAAAGAAAATACAAGAATAATTTAAAAATGAAGTACTATCCAGAATTTTTTCTAACTAGGAACAAGCAATAGACACGCATTGGAATAGAAGGCAGTAATAGGAATAAAAAGGGTTCGAAAATTGAACAAAAAAAAATGTTTATTATATAGCAAAACCAGTGAATAGTACTGGAATGTAAGCGAAACCTATATCCATTTTTTGTTTTCTAGTTTATAATGTTACACTACTACTTAAGCAGTGTTCATAACTGCGAAGATCGTTCACATATTCAGCAGAAAGTATACCCGCAAAAAAAATTGCTAACTGTTCTTAGCTCTATTCTTCTTCTTCGGTGCAGAAGATGCAATAAAAGCTATCCATTTCTAATATCTTGATGACGAGTTGTCGCGAGAGTTTTCCGAAAAGCTAAGTGGAATGAAATGAGCAAGGAAGCACAGCCCCTTTTTATAGCAGTGCTCAAATTTCTGGACGGATCGAAATCGCGGCAATGTGATTGGTAGATATTGTTAACGTTTTCAGTTCCTTTGTTGAGGATACATATTATTAAGATGTTCAAACAATATCCCATTGAAATTGAAAAAGTCTCACCTACATTGCTAAGTGCCGCGCAAGCGACATTAACAGGTTTGTATTGTTTTTATCTCAGTGATACCAGCAGGCGCGGATCCAGGAAAAATGGTGATCGTTTTTCGAAAACAAGAGCGGCGAAAGCGCGACCCCCTAGGGGGGCCGGGAACACCCGGGGACATAGTACACCGGAAAAAGGTATTAGATTTAATCCTCCAAAGAGCATTCCACTGTTTGAGTCTTTCGGACAGGATACTGTCTAGGTTTCAAGATTAAGGCTTGGATTTTAAAAATGTATCTATTTTCAAAAATCTGACCGTTTTCTGTAAAGCGGTGGAAACCGGTTTGGATCCGCGCCTGACCAGTATGAATTAAAAGAGTGTGTCTTCAATCTGGTCGCCCCTTTCAACAAATAACGGGCATTACTAAAGCACGAAACAGCGAAACGAAACACCGAAACAGCGAAACAGCCATTTTTTCCTACTTTTTTCTCAAACACCGAAACAGCTATTTTTTACCATTTTGATGGTGAATAAAATGGACAGGCCAAACACGACTCCCATTGGTCCTTTGTATCGTTGGCCTTCAAAGTTTGGCTCTTACGAGTATATCTTACTCTAACATTCAAGGATCTCTTTTTCTCCCAGCCAGCAGTGTGAACTCCATTAGACAGACTGCATGGTGCATTTTCATTAACCCCTTTCCGTTAAACGTTAGCCTGTATAGCAGACGTTTGGCTTTTTGGTGTACGAACATTCGTTGAAAGACCGCCATCTTGGAAGCCATCCAAGGAGAGAACTGGGGACGGTCAGTGTAAGAGATGGATTGCGGACTGCAGACCCGGACTGCGGACCCGGACTGCGAACTGGGTATAAAACGCGAACTGAAGGCTGCGGACTAGGAACAAAAAGCGGACCGAGTATAAAAAAAGGGAGTATAGAACAAAACTAGGATTATACTGGCCCAGATGCAGGTTAAAAAAAGCCTTGAGTCTGCTTATTCCGTGTCAAGATTTGTCACGTACATAGTAATGCTCAGTTACACGAAATGCTCAGTTTCAACATCGACCGAGCTAGAGAAAGTATAAGAGTAGAGACTTTATCCTGAAATTGTACTTTACTCCACGAGTTTAACACTAGATCGAGGGAGTCGAAGAAATTATTATTGGGAAGAATGGAAACAGAGAGGCATATAAAAGGCAACCGGACCTTGCACTGGCGTGCATCACAAAATTACTGGTCCAAATCTAAATATAAATGCTGTAAATGGAAATGTGTGCTCGTTCGACTGCAACTGGCCACTGGTGCAGAGAAGATAAAACAGGAAATACCGGTGCGTTTCTTTTTGGGAGAAAGTCCAAATCCGTATTTGCGAACATAAATCAAATAAAGTGGATTCTCGATCAGACAATTCTGAGCGTTTAAAAAAAAAGTATTTTAAACACGGCGTCGACAAAACCAGGATCGGATCGGATCAGATCGGATCGGATCGGATCACGGATCTGATCACGGATCGGATCGCATCGGATCACGGATGGGAAAAGGGTAATAAACAAAAAGTATATTACAATGAACATTGGACAAATGCTGACATACTGTGACATATTGCGTGACATATTGGAGCTTAGGCCCTACTGAAAGTGATTTCCCGCCATGGAAAGTGATTTCCCGACATGTAGTCTCCTTCACGGCTGTCGCCATGGACGAAAGCAAGCGGAAGGGACGCATTATTTTATCATTCAGTTATAATTTCTTTTTTTAATATCATCTCACGTGTAACTTTAGCAAGGGCAAGAGAAGAGACGAAAAACGAGGTGGGGAGTAACCTTTTTTAGATGTGACGATTAAAGTGTAGTGTACGCGAGCGATTTATTCAGTTAAATCCACGTTGGCTTCTTCTATGGACTCGCTCAGCTCCTCTTAACCTAAATCGCAAATATTACACGCCAAACGACTTAAATTCCACGAGTAAATGGAACTCAGTGACGAACAGTTAGAGATCGCACAATAATTTTCGCCGTCTAGTTGTGAAATCATCACGTATTTTTCGTATTGTAATATTATAATAATCTTTACAAACCCCTTGGCTCTTTTTATATACTATAACCAGTGTGACCAAAAATATGCTCGTTGATAAATTATTTTATATGGAAAGCGACAAGTATTTTTTCAGCGGCTCGAATTCGCCAGCGGAGCTTTTAGGAAACCCCGGAGGGCTAGGCATTTTCTTAAAATGAGTTTTCTCAGTGTGTAGAATAGAATTCGATTTATGGTCTTAAGTTTTCGAAAAAATGTCTTAAAGTCTAAAATCTGGTCGACCGTCATTGAAACATCCCAGACAAAAGCCTCCAGACTGTAATGGCAACGCACGTGCTCGACCCCTCTGACGCCTTTCTGGTCGGTGATCATGCGAATTCACGCCGCTGAAAAAAATACTTGTCGCTTTCCATATACACCTTATTCCAAAATGGCGGCCGCTCGGAATGATCTGGGGAGAGAAGCACGGAAACGAGGCATCGAGGGCCGGCGTGAAAATCTTGTGGTGTTTACATATGGTAATCGTGAGCGATCATGCTTCAAAATTGCTCTATTCCATACTGTCCTAAGAAAATTTATGTGGAAAAATGGTGTGAAAATCTTTTATCAGAAGTTTCCAGAAGACCGACGTGTAGTGTGTTCAAGCCGAATGGATTGTTGCCATACGAAGGGATCTTGGATTAACTTTAAGTGACAAAACACTCGATCAAGGGTATGTTTGCGCCACTTCAAGTCTTCGGGTTATATTTGTTCGTTTGCTGGTCGCGAGAAAACTTTGAAAACTACTGCTGTACCATCCGCTTTTCCGTGAAAGAAGTGTTCGCTCGTAAAACGAAAAGCACCAAAGCATAGTAGTCCGATGAAACGAAAAAGACTGAGGAAAACCTCAGCAACTCCTGACCTGCTGTCATCAACCAAGACATCGTGATTCAGATATTTGTCCTCATAGAGATTCTAGGGAGCTATAAAACGACTGTGAGAAAGCTATCCATGATCTGGACTGTGAGAAAGCCGAGCTTACTGAAAAACTCCGACAATGCGAGGCGGATATTTCCAAGATTTACAATCAAAAGTATTTAGCGTTGATAGATTTATGAAGTCAGTTAAACATTTAGCTTTTTATTCTGGATTTCCCAATACAGACATTTTCAAGAGTATAATTCAGTATTTAAATCCAGTAAAAGAAGGTGAAAACATTAATTATTGGCATTCACCTTCTCATGCTGTAGCAAATATGAATTAGAGAAATGATGAAGATGCCACTGAACAAGGAAGACCAATGCAATTAAGCCTGGATTAATTTTATGTTTCTAAAGGTCAGCATCATTTCAGTATGACCCTCAAGGGCAAAGATCAATGACCACATGCCTGCTGATTTTAAAGATAAATATCCTTCTACCAGGGTCATAATTTACTGTAGTGAGCTCTGCTGTCAAATGCCTAAGAGTCTTCGTTTAAACAGTGATCTTTTTATAGCTCGTATAAAAACCGGCATACCAATCTGAAGGAGATCATTGGAATCTCACCTGGAGGTGCCAAAACATTTATTAGTCAACTTTCCATGAGGCACTTTTTATTGGAACCAAAGGTCAAATGACCTCTGAGGAAGTTGTGCAAACACAGCAAATTGTCTCTCTTCAAATCCATGTGGAGTGTGTGAACAACAAGACAAAAAACTTCCACATATGGGACAGTCTAGTGCATTTACTTTGTTTAGTGTTGTCAGTCAAATGTGGTGTGTTTGTAAGCATAAGCACATAACTCGCGTACAGGCAACATGACCATTTATTTTCAGTTTGCTTACTATTTTGAACTATTATTTCTGATTTTCTGAACTACATTTCCGAGAAAAAAAAACTTATTTAAATATCCTTTTTAGCGTTCCAAGCAAATAAAATTTTGGTTAAGTTAATCCCGGGTAAATATTTTTCCTACATGTTTATAGTGTTGTAGTCAGCTTCCCTGGGCCCAGTTGCTCGAAGCATGGTTAGCGTTAACCCGGGTTAAATACCATCTTATGACAACTGAACTTATAGGCTTTAATACATCTTAATCAATGATTAGCGCTAACCTCAGCCTGAAAAGCTCTTTACCAGCTCAATCGTTATATGCCTGGTATAGATGAGATTTTCGTCCGGGTCGACTAGAAGATACTCGGTCTTTTAATTCAAATAATACTCATTCACGCTGTAAGAGAACGAAGAAAATGAGATACTTAATTGACCTTAGCAGCCTTAGCAAGGTCGGCGTTTCCGACAGCAAAATCACTATATCACCTACCGCTTACAAAATTGTGCTTTGGTAATTACGTAAACCTTTACAAGAATCACCACGACACTTGAACCAAAATTTTAGTTAAGCATTTTTCAACTGATTAGGATCCCATCCGTTCAACGAACTGCCAGGTATGTCTTCAATTCTCCTGATAGATACTACGAACGCCATTGCTGTTTACATCGCTTGACTTTGACTTGGCCCTCGATGCCTCGTTTCCGCGCTACTCTCCCCAGATCATTCCGAGCGGCCGCCATTTTGGAATAAGGTGTATAAAATAATTTATCAACGAGCATATTTTTGGTCACAGTGGTTATATTATATAATAATTAAAAGAGCCAAGGGGTTTGTAAAAAT
>JAEMWC010000367.1:22500-25000 GCA_016490735.1 Pachyseris speciosa
CAAATGTTTACTGAAAATGAGTACGTCAAGTGCGGACCGCTTGGATCAATTTCAAGCACCGCAACGTCACGTTTTAATCACAATCTTTGTCTTGTTCGAAATCTTCCTAACTTTTAATTGTTTCTGTAATTAAACCTGTCTGTGATAAAATATAATAATATGATGTAAGAAATATAATTGCTCAGCATGATTTTAACAGAAGGTGAATAAAAGCTTTATGGCAGTATTCACAAATATCCACCGGACTCATTATTCATATTTGTTTTACATTATTTTATATTGTGTTTTATGCTTAATATTTTCTATTATTTTATTTTAAATTTCTTATTTCATTTTATTTTGCATTATACTGAGTTTTTGCATCTTTTTGAAAAACATATTGGCGTAAAACTAACCCAGGACATGTAAAAGGGTAAATATTCTGTAAATTGACTTTTCCTTATCTTTTTGATGATTTGACACAGTTTTTACATGGTATAATTCGCGATTTACAAAGTGTGTAAACTATCAACTTTTCCAGTGACTTTTCATGAGCGCAGAATTTTTCATAAGAATGTAAACTGTTTGTTCAAACTGAGAAGTTGCCGCTACAGGAATGGGCTCCTGGTTGCTGGCAGTGTACTAGATGACTGGAAAATATAAACACAGAGAAATTGACTTTAAAAATAACAAAGTTTGAAATAAAGCTGGGGTAAAAGTTTTGGAACCCTTAAATCAAGCAAGACATGCCTGTTAGGATATTGAAAGTAGGAGTTTGATGGATGGCTCGTGAAATCATCAAGAAAGCAATACCCACGGATTGTTCTACTGACTAGCTACGCGTTGAATGTCGTTGCTGAAATGTCACTGGAAAGCACTTTGTTAACGCAAACATCAAATATCGACATGTTTTGGCAAAAAATAACTCTCAAAACAAAGGATGTAGATATCGTCATCCATTACAAGATGCTTGCAATATATTAGTGGTGAGCACGTTAAAATCAATGAAAAATAAGTGTTGAAGGCTTATTGTCAACAATACTATTGCCATAATGACATGTATAACAGTTTGAAACATATCCAGAGTCAGGGCAGCTGTTTCAAAATTTTTCTTAGCAGTTCCACATTACAGGAACTTTTCCTTCAGTCTTTCTTAATCTGTGTCTGTCACTTTGTCTTACAATTGTTTTATAATTTTGCGGTTCGATTTGCCAAAAGCTGGCATTTTCTGAAGTAATAAAAATATGTGACAAAGACGAGCAACAAAGACCAAATTTGTCTTTCACTTTGAGTGAAGTGAATAAAATGAAGCAGTTTATTCTTTACCAACAAGTACATTGACCGCCATGGTTTACTGATGTTGAGTCAAGCTAGAAGGAAAGCCGGACATCACCTCATATCTTAGAGAAAAAGGTTGTCAGGTATCCATCCCAGTCTGTTACCATTAACAGACACATTTTCAATCTTGCACGTGTGTAGACTGGCAATAAAAAATAGAATTCTCCCAATCGGAACAACTCATTTTAGAACGACAAGGAGCAGGGCTGACATTGTGCTGAAAATTTTCCGAGCTGTTGCACGATGTTCAGCTTATAGCAAAACACACTTTCACGTACTAAAATTTAAGAGTTAAATAACTACTAAACGAAACGAAAAAAGTGTTTTTAACAACAAGTCTCGACGTCACAAGTCTGCAAACATGCTCATGAGCCAGTCTATTCAAAACAAAGTGAATAACCACTACTTTCGCAACGTTTACAGCAACATTCACCATTGAAAATCTATCCGACGATCGACATTAAAAAAAAAAAAAAACTAAAACAGTTACCACATGTTAAGCCCTCCCCCCACCTCTCTTTTAACCCCCCTCTCTAATAAGTCCCCCGTTTGGAAGTCGTTTTTGTTTTTTTTCTGGAAGTCGATTGGAAGTCGGTAATAAGCCCCCCCCCCCCCCCCCCCTCGCCCCTATTGACACACGAGATTTTGTAATTATTCCCTACTATTCCCTCTTACGAAATACATTTTATGAGGCCCAGTTGGTTTGGTTTTGAACAAACTTAAAAAGAAAGACTGGCTTTGTTGTTGTTGTCAGATTCTTGTTGTGTTGTTGTTGTTGTTGTTGTTTTTGCGACCGTAAAATCTGAGGAGAAATGTCGACGCGGACGACAAGCAGCTAATCTGCTCGGACAAAAAAGTGTTTGCAAAGTTAAGTTAATTGTAGCACAAAGCACAAATAGATGTATTGAATATCTCCCCTTACAAATCAAAAGTTGAACTTGATATTGTGTGCCCGAATAGACCATTTTACAGTTGTCGGTGAAAGCGAGGCTGGGGGTGACTCTGTTTTGATACAAACCTACCTACTTTTGTTATGTAAATCATGTTTATCTTATGCTAACTAGTGTTTAATCAGCATAATTTCCATAAGAAAAGCAGGTAGGTTTGTATCAAAACAAAGTCACCCCTAACCTGGCATTCAATCAAAGGCCAGGGTACTGAGCAAAGAACTGTAAAATTTATG
>JAEMWC010000367.1:30000-72500 GCA_016490735.1 Pachyseris speciosa
AGACGTTTCCGAATTTCGGAAACCCCTAATAACGCCGAGACGTTTCCGAATTTCGGAAGCCCCTAATAACGCCAAGACGTTTCCGAATTTCGGAAGCCCTTACCAACACCAAGACGTTTCCGAATTTCGGAAGCCCTTATCAACACCAAGACGTTTCCGAATTTCGGAAGCCCCTACCTGCATCAAGACGTTTCCGAATTTCGGAAACCCCTAATAGCGCCAAGACGTTTCCGAATTTCGGAAGCCCCTATTAACGCCAAGACGTTTCCGAATTTCGGAAGCCCTTACCAACACCAAGACGTTTCCGAATTTCGGAAGCCCTTATCAACACCAAGCCGTTTCCGAATTTCGGAAGCCCCTACCTGCACCAAGACGTTTCCGAATTTCGGAAGCCCCTAATAACGCCAACGCGTTTCCGAATTTCGGAAGCCCTTACCAACACCAAGACGTTTCCGAATTTCGGAAGCCCTTATCAAAACACCAAGCCGTTTCCGAATTTCGGAAGCCCCTACCTGCACCAAGACGTTTCCGAATTTCGGAAACCCCTAATAAAGCCAAGACGTTTCCGAATTTCGGAAGCCCCTACTAACACCAAGACCTTTCCGAATCTCGGAAACCCCTACCAACACCAAGACGTTTCAGAATTTCGGAACCCACTAACAACGCCAAGACGTTTCCGAATTTCGGAAGCCCCTACCAACACTAAGATCGGTTTCAGAATTTCGGAACCCGGACTATGAGTTCCCCAAATATGTTACAAAGTATTTATCTCCGGTTATGATCGGAATAAATGGATTTGGTGTTGAAAATATATCTGAAAATAAAATCAAATATCACCGGCTCGAAATTTACTCGAAAGTTGATGTAAACGGGATTCCAGACCCCGAATGAAGGTACACACGAAAAATGTCAAAACACTGCTGTATTAACGTATTTCGACACCTTCAGCTACCGTATTTATTAACTGTTCACCGAAATCTTTTTTTGGAAATTTTCTTTTGCTAATTGATACATTAATTATTCGTCTAATCAACAAGAGCAAAACTTAAATGTTGAAAAAATTATCCCCGAGCGTTTACAGTAACCTGAACTTACGCCTCATTTCACACACGCACGATCGTTCGTTGAACTGAAAAGAATACCATGTAAAAATCGAGCTTAGACAACCAAAGTTATAAAATAGGGAAATTACACATACAGGCAAATGTTAACTCACCAGAGGTCGCGGTCTTGTCAAATACTTCAATTTCTGGTTCCGAGTCTGAACTGACAAAGTTCGTTGGTTGATCGTTCGACTGTCTTGAGGAGCAGAAGCAGTTTCCTTGATTGGAATACTATGACATAAATTAGTGCAAGAACTCGAACACGTATCATCAAAACTATCGTCTGAAATATTTCAAGCGAAGCAGTGGAGACATCAGGAATGTTTGATGGGCTATTCGACAGTTCCATTTCGAACAATGACACGAACACCCGCATCTCATTGCGTCGGTAACACCTTTTAGATTAAATTTGTGGACAAAGAATAGGTTATTGTTCACTTTATCGGAAATGAAAGATTAGAAGCCGGCTTCCAAGCATAGTTCTGTCACCTTGAACGACTCTGGGAAGAATTTTTTTCTCACACCACAAGTCGAACATATATCTACCAACTACGGGACAGACAAGGGACGTTATATACTCTATAACCTTGCTGTATCACTGACGGTACCAACTATCAACTTACATTAGGTTAATGTAATTTTTGAAATGACCGCGTTGATTGCAACTTGACAATAACAAAACCGACCACTGAATCTAGATCAAAGGGATGAACTGTGTTTGTGGCAACTGACAACTACAACCCAGTAGATTTCGAAACCAGATTTTTATTTGGAAACTTTGCAGCGCCAGTGCCCCTCATTTTAAGTCTGGTTTGTCATCTGCTACAGAAAAAATCTATGCAAAAAAATCAGTTGAACAAAGAATTCTGTTTCTTTGCCGCTTTTTCACACCTCTTCTAAACAAATATGAACCGTGAGAACATGTAAATGCTAGGAAAATAGTCACGTAGCTCACCGTCAGCTTGGAATAAGTGAGCAGAAGTCAGCACATAAGAGCTCTGTTAGTTAATCACTAGCCTTGCTTTAGTAATCAGTGTTTCAGTCCCTGATAACAACATCGTCCCAAGCAGCGAAGTTGTGGTTCATTACGGGTTGTTGACGGTAAAGCGAAAATTGTCGGAAATGGCCTTGCTTTGAAAAGTTCGAAAGGACTAGAATATTGATGTTTACTGGATGTAAGCGCGCCGTCGGCCCATAAAAAAGGAAAGGATAATCCAGGTAGGAAACTTTCTCTTCAGTGGTTGCATAGAACGTAAAATGCCTTGTTTCGCCTTTATTCAGACAATCGTCTAGATTCAGGGGCACCCAACGAACCAAATCAACCAAAAGCTGTAGAAAGGCATTTTTAAGTACCTTATGGTGTTTGAAGTCTGTTCAAAGTGATGTTTTCATAAGCTAGAAGAAGTTCATCTGTTCGGATTCCCTAGCTGAAATTTTAATTTCCCGAAAACCGAACAAAATCTTCCTTTGAGAAAATGCAAGCTGAAATGAACTTTCCACGAACTTTCTAGGGAGCTATTTTCTTTCCGAAAATGGTAGCTGACGTTTTTGACCCCCCAAAACAGCAATTATGACCTTTCAGAAAACCGTAGGGGCTATGATTTCCCAATTGCGAATCTTTTAGGCCACGTTTTAGTTACGAAAATCCGAGTGCACTCTTTAATCGACGCCGAAAACCCAAGACGAATTACCCTCCACCGAGCAGGTGTCTACCGAAACCTGTCGTTGGGTGCCCCTGTAGATTGTTCGGCCATCGCTTTCCTAAATCTTCAACTTCAACTTTATTTTACACTGTTTAAATGACCTCAATTAAACCACTTAAACATGCAATCAGATTTTAATAATAATAATATAATAATAAATATAAAACTTATATTGCGCATATACAATACAAATATTTTCATATGCGCATAACAAGCGATAAGATCAAAATTAA
This sequence comes from Pachyseris speciosa, assembly GCA_016490735.1. Taxonomy (NCBI): domain Eukaryota; kingdom Metazoa; phylum Cnidaria; class Anthozoa; order Scleractinia; family Pachyseridae; genus Pachyseris; species Pachyseris speciosa. Next base: position 33,040 of record JAEMWC010000367.1, read on the forward strand.
TAAGTCAGTTAAGAAGCTATCATAAAAATGTATAAGTAAAACAATTAAAAGCTATCTTGAAAAAGTATGTTTTGATGGGCAATACAAATATGGCAATACAAATATTTTCATATGCACATAACAAGCGATAAGATCAAAATTAATAAGTTGGTTAAAAAGCTATCATAAAAATGTATAAGTAAATCAATTAAAAGCTATCTTAAAAAAGTATGTTTTGAGAGCTCGTTTAAAAGAAGAGAGGATCTGAATGTTTCTGATCTCCGCCGGAAGACTGTTCCATAGTTTCGGAGCAGCCGACTGAAAGGCTCGGTCACCAAGCGTAGGTAGGCACCGCGCTTTGGCTGGTACCAACAGAGTTGCATTCCTGGACCTAAGATTATATCTTGACTGGGGAGCGATAGCAATAAGATCGACCAGATATTGTGGTGCAAGTCCATGGAGGCACTTGAAAGTTAGGAGCACAATTTTGAATTCAATTCTGTATTTGATGGGCAACCAGTGAAGATCTTCCAAAATAGGAGTAATATGACAGATGCGAGGAGTGTTAGTGACAAGTCTCGCAGCAGCATTTTGAACTCTTTGAAGTTTATTCATATGAATTGCAGGAAGGCCATATAAAAGACTGTTGCAGTAGTCCAATTTACTAGTGATAAACGCGTGGATAAGGGATATTGCAGATTGATGAGGCAAATACTTTCTGATCCTACGTAAGTTGTAGAGATAATAAAAAGACGAACTGCAGATGTTATTGATATGGCTAATCATATCGAGATTAGGGTCAAACCATGATCCCAAGTTTTTCACCTTTGTTGAAGGACATATTCGAGATTCACCAACAACAAGGTGTGAGGTAATTACTTTCTCGAGTTGCTGTCTTGTTCCAAGAATAAGAAATTCTGTTTTGTCGGGATTAAGTTTTAATCTGTCCATCAGCATCCAGTTCTGTAGATCACGAATGCAGGATTGTATAGATGAGACAGCAGCAGTTTCGTTGGTGGAATTACCAGGTTTAAAGGCCAAATATAACTGAGTATCATCAGCATAGGCATGTACGTTTGGCAAGTGGTTATTGACAATATTGAACAGCTTACTGGAATAAATTACGAATAATAGAGGACCCAGGCAACTGCCTTGGGGTACCCCAAAGTCGATATTGAACCGGTCTGATAGTACACCATCAACTGTAATTTTCTGAGAGCGATTTGATAAATACGAGGCGAACCAGTCTAAGGCTTTTCCAGATACACCAAATTCTGTGCACAAACGGTTTAAGAGAATTTGGTGGTCAACCGTGTCGAAGGCGGCGCTGAGGTCCAGAAGGATAAGAAGCGTAGCGTGTTGTTTATCCATATTCATTAGAATATCATTTTTAATTTTGAGTAGGGCTGTTTCAGTACTATGGTTAGGACGATATGCCGATTGGAGCGTAGGAAACAGGTTATTCTTAACCAGATGGGACTGTAGCTGATCCGCTGCTGCTCGCTCGACTAACTTAGAAACAAATTGGAGATTGCTTATAGGGCGAAAGTTTTTGAAAGCCAAATCAGAACCACACTTCTTCAGCGTAGGAGTTACAAGAGCCTCTTTCCACAAGTCAGGGAAAACACCAGACTGTAATGACTGGTTAATAATAACAGTTAGCAAGGGCACGAGGTCATCCAAACATTCTTTGACTACTTTCGTGGGGACAGGATCCAGAGGACACGATTTCGTTGGTACACTAAGCACAAGTTTCTTGACAGAGTCTAAACTGAGGAGCTCAAAATTAGAGAAAAATCCTGAGGAAGATGAGGGTTGGAAACAATTTGCCGATGGAGCTAAGGTACTGTGATTGTCGTGAACTGTGGCTGCTACATCTAACTCAGATCGAATGGTCGATACTTTCATTTTAAAAAAGGCTCCCAGTTCATTAGCAAGGGTCAGCTTGTTACAGTGCTCTGGAAAAGGGGACTCCTTCACTTGATTAAGCATCTTTTTCGTGATGGCAAACAATTTCCGTGGATCACCAGACATCTTATTAACAAAGTCGGAGTAAAACTCACGTCGCACTATATTCATAACAAACGTCGTTCTGTTCCTTAAAGCTTTAAAGGCCTGCCAATCGGAATCGAGTTTAGTTCTCCTCCATTTACGCTCAGATTGCCTGCGCAACCTTCTTATTGACCTGATTTCATCCGTGAACCAAGGTACACGAGTCTTGTGTACAACTGATCTCGTACGAAGGGGAGCGTGTTTGTCCAGGAGTACTGAAAGCGTCGTATTGTAAGTGTTTACCAAGTCATCAAGGTGACTCGGAATGTTCCATAACAATTCAGACGCACGAAGGTCAGACTTAAACTGTTCATAGTCAATCGAATTAATTTTTCGATAACTAACTTTCTTAGTAGTAGAGTTCGATTTGGACATATTTAAATTGCAGAGGACAGTACAGTGATCAGAAAGGAAATTATCACAGGAGGGAGTGCCAGCAACAATAGAATCAGATTTCCGCGTGATAATCAAATCTAATGTGTGACCATGGAGTTGCGTTGGAGATTTCACATGCTGTTCGAGGCCCATAGAATCAAGCAGATCAGTAAAGGCGACAGAGTTAGGATCATCGTAAACATCCACGTGAATATTGAAATCTCCACAGATCAATAATGGTTCAGCGCATAGCACCACAGTCTCAAGATAAGCAGCAAATTCAGTCATAAAAGTAGAAATGGAAACAGGATTATTCGATGAGTACGGAGGCCTATATAGGATGCTTAACCGCATCTTGCAATGGCCACTCAATAAACTCCATTCGCACATTTCAAAAGAGCTTCGCTGGGGTACATCAACTTCCCGCACAGTCATATTCGAGCGACAAATCAAAGCTATGCCTCCTCCTTTTCGGTCTAGCCTGGAGGTCGAAAACATCTTGTACCCGTCCGGAGTGCATTCAAATTTAACTGCAGCGTCGGTTTCCGTAAGCCAAGACTCTGTGACAGCAAATAAGTCAATATTACGTTCATAGATGTAGTCGACAAGGCAGAGTAGTCGAAAGTACAGAAGCCGTTGGCTGTGTTTGTATATTAATGTGATATATGTTAGTCAGTTCTCGTTTGATGCAAGTGTTGCCATTTTTTTAGGAAATGGGATGCTAGCAGGCTTGAAGGTGAGGAGGAGCAGCATCTTCGTTGGGCAAACAGGAAGGAGAAAAAGTAAATTTGTTGCAAATCTCAGAGAGAAAGCAGGTGAACTCGTCCGAAGGCGCTCTGTAACAGGCTGTCTTTTGTTTTTATTGAAATACAATATATGTGTTATCATCAATAGTTACGAAACTAGTAAATATTTTTTCGTTAGATCTTGTTCTAAATTTCATTTTATGTTGTAACGTGTTTAATTCTAACAGTAATGAAACGCGTTTCTTTTACTGGTTTGTAAAGACTGTGCTAATCCTAGAACAAGTGTTGACAGGACCCGCAATTCGGACAACCTTTCGAGTTGGATAGAACAGATTGTTTTTCCTAGCCGAAGATCTCCGATGATCGTTTTTATTTTTTCCAAGACAAGTGTTGAAGGGGTCCGAAATTCGGAAAAACCTCTCAAGTTAAATAATAATGGTAATTTGTTTTTCCTCGGATAACTGTTGAAAGGGTCCGAAATTCGGAATACCTATCAAGTTAAACCGCAGTAATGATCGTTTTTCTTCGGAGAAGTGTGGAGGGAGTCCGAAATTCGGAATACCTCTCACAGTTAAATATTAATGACCGTTTTTACTCGGAGAAGTGGTGAGGGGCTCCGAAATTCGGAATACCTCTCACGGTTATAAAGAAATGACCGTTTTTCCTCGGATAAGTGATGAGGGGCTCCGAAATTCGGAATACCTCTCAAGTTAAATAGAAATGACCGTTTTTCCTCGGATAAGTGTTGAGGGGCTCCGAAATTCGGAATACCTCTCAAGTTAAATAGAAATGACCGTTTTTCCTCGAATAAGTGTTGAGGGGCTCCGAAATTCGGAATACCTCTCAAGTTAAATAGAAATGACCGTTCTTCCTCGGATAAGTGTTGAGGGGCTCCGAAATTCGGAATACCTCTCAAGTTAAATAGAAATGACCGTTTTTCCTCGGATAAGTGTTGAGGGGCTCCGAAATTCGGAATACCTCTCAAGTTAAATAGAAATGACCGTTTTTCCTCGGATAAGTGTTGAGGGGCTCCGAAATTCGGAATACCTCTCAAGTTAAATATTAATGACCGTTTTTCCTCGGATAAGTGTTGAGGAGCTCCGAAATTCGGAATACCTCTCAAGTTAAATAGTAAAGACCGTTTTTCCTCGGATAAGTGTTGAGGGCCTCCGAAATTCGGAATACCTCTCAAGTTAAATAGAAATGACCGTTTTTCCTCGGATAAGTGTTGAGGGGCTCCGAAATTCGGAATACCTCTCAAGTTAAATAGAAATGACCGTGCTTCCTCGGATAAATGTTGAGGGGCTCCGAAATTCGGAATACCTCTCAAGTTAAATAGAAATGACCGTTTTACCTCGGATAAGTGTTGAGGGGCTCCGAAATTCGGAATACCTCATAAGTTAAATAGAAATGACCGTTTTTCCTCGGATAAGTGTTGAGGGGCTCCGAAATTCGGAATACCTCTCAAGTTAAATAGAAATGACCGTTTTTCCTCGGATAAGTGTTGAGGAGCTGCGAAATTCGGAATACCTCTCAAATTAAATAGTAATGACCGTTTTTCCTCGGATAAGCGTTGAGGGGCTCCGAAATTCGGAATACCTCTCAAGTTAAATAGAAATGACCGTTTTTCCTCGGATAAGTGTTGAGGGGCTCCGAAATTCGGAATACCTCTCAAGTTAAATATTAATGACCGTTTTTCCTCGGATAAGTGTTGAGGAGCTCCGAAATTCGGAATACCTCTTAAGTTAAATAGTAAAGACCGTTTTTCCTCGGATAAGTGTTGAGGGGCTCCGAAATTCGGAATACCTCTCAAGTTAAATAGAAATGACCGTTTTTCCTCGGATAAGTGTTGAGGGGCTCCGAAATTCGGAATACCTCTCAAGTTAAATAGAAATGACCGTTTTTCCTCGGATAAGTGTTGAGGGGCTCCGAAATTCGGAATACCTCTCAAGTTAAATAGAAATGACCGTTTTACCTCGGATAAGTGTTGAGGGGCTCCGAAATTCGGAATACCTCTCAAGTTAAATAGAAATGACCGTTTTTCCTCGGATAAGTGTTGAGGGGCTCCGAAATTCGGAATACCTCTCAAGTTAAATAGAAATGACCGTTTTTCCTCGAATAAGTGTTGAGGGGCTCCGAAATTCGGAATACCTCTCAAGTTAAATAGAAATGACCGTTCTTCCTCGGATAAGTGTTGAGGGGCTCCGAAATTCGGAATACCTCTCAAGTTAAATAGAAATGACCGTTTTTCCTCGGATAAGTGTTGAGGGGCTCCGAAATTCGGAATACCTCTCAAGTTAAATAGAAATGACCGTTTTTCCTCGGATAAGTGTTGAGGGGCTCCGAAATTCGGAATACCTCTCAAGTTAAATATTAATGACCGTTTTTCCTCGGATAAGTGTTGAGGAGCTCCGAAATTCGGAATACCTCTCAAGTTAAATATTAATGACCGTTTTTCCTCGGATAAGTGTTGAGGAGCTCCGAAATTCGGAATACCTCTTAAGTTAAATAGTAAAGACCGTTTTTCCTCGGATAAGTGTTGAGGGGCTCCGAAATTCGGAATACCTCTCAAGTTAAATAGAAATGACCGTTTTTCCTCGGATAAGTGTTGAGGGGCTCCGAAATTCGGAATACCTCTCAAGTTAAATAGAAATGACCGTTTTTCCTCGAATAAGTGTTGAGGGGCTCCGAAATTCGGAATACCTCTCAAGTTAAATAGAAATGACCGTTCTTCCTCGGATAAGTGTTGAGGGGCTCCGAAATTCGGAATACCTCTCAAGTTAAATAGAAATGACCGTTTTTCCTCGGATAAGTGTTGAGGGGCTCCGAAATTCGGAATACCTCTCAAGTTAAATAGAAATGACCGTTTTTCCTCGGATAAGTGTTGAGGGGCTCCGAAATTCGGAATACCTCTCAAGTTAAATATTAATGACCGTTTTTCCTCGGATAAGTGTTGAGGAGCTCCGAAATTCGGAATACCTCTCAAGTTAAATATTAATGACCGTTTTTCCTCGGATAAGTGTTGAGGAGCTTCGAAATTCGGAATACCTCTTAAGTTAAATAGTAAAGACCGTTTTTCCTCGGATAAGTGTTGAGGGGCTCCGAAATTCGGAATACCTCTCAAGTTAAATAGAAATGACCGTTTTTCCTCGGATAAGTGTTGAGGGGCTCCGAAATTCGGAATACCTCTCAAGTTAAATAGAAATGACCGTTTTTCCTCGGATAAGTGTTGAGGGGCTCCGAAATTCGGAATACCTCTCAAGTTAAATAGAAATGACCGTTTTACCTCGGATAAGTGTTGAGGGGCTCCGAAATTCGGAATACCTCTCAAGTTAAATAGAAATGACCGTTTTTCCTCGGATAAGTGTTGAGGGGCTCCGAAATTCGGAATACCTCTCAAGTTAAATAGAAATGACCGTTTTTCCTCGAATAAGTGTTGAGGGGCTCCGAAATTCGGAATACCTCTCAAGTTAAATAGTAAAGACCGTTTTTCCTCGGATAAGTGTTGAGGGGCTCCGAAATTCGGAATACCTCTCAAGTTAAATAGTAAAGACCGTTTTTCCTCGGATAAGTGTTGAGGGGCTCCGAAATTCGGAATACCTCTCAAGTTAAATAGTAAAGACCGTTTTTCCTCGGATAAGTGTTGAGGGGCTCCGAAATTCGGAATACCTCTCAAGTTAAATAGTAAAGACCGTTTTTCCTCGGATAAGTGTTGAGGGGCTCCGAAATTAGGAATACCTCTCAAGTTAAATAGAAATGACCGTTTTTCCTCGGATAAGTGTTGAGGGGCTCCGAAATTCGGAATACCTCTCAAGTTAAATAGAAATGACCGTTTTTTCTCGGATAAGTGTTGAGGAGCTCCGAAATTCGGAATACCTCTTAAGTTAAATAGTAAAGACCGTTTTTCCTCGGATAAGTGTTGAGGGGCTCCGAAATTCGGAATACCTCTCAAGTTAAATAGAAATGACCGTTTTTCCTCGGATAAGTGTTGAGGGGCTCCGAAATTCGGAATACCTCTCAAGTTAAATAGTAATGACCGTTTTTCCTCGGATAAGTGTTGAGGAGCTCCGAAATTCGGAATACCTCTCAAGTTAAATAGAAATGACCGTTTTTCCTCGGATAAGTGTTGAGGGATTCCGAAATTCGGAATACCTCTCAAGTTAAATAGAAATGACCGTTTTTCCTCGAATAAGTGTTGAGGGGCTCCGAAATTCGGAATACCTCTCAAGTTAAATAGAAATGACCGTTTTTCCTCGGATAAGTGTTGAGGGGCTCCGAAATTCGGAATACCTCTCAAGTTAAATAGTAAAGACCGTTTTTCCTCGGATAAGTGTTGAGGGGCTCCGAAATTCGGAATACCTCTCAAGTTAAATAGTAAAGACCGTTTTTCCTCGGATAAGTGTTGAGGGGCTCCGAAATTCGGAATACCTCTCAAGTTAAATAGTAAAGACCGTTTTTCCTCGGATAAGTGTTGAGGGGCTCCGAAATTAGGAATACCTCTCAAGTTAAATAGAAATGACCGTTTTTCCTCGGATAAGTGTTGAGGGGCTCCGAAATTCGGAATACCTCTCAAGTTAAATAGAAATGACCGTTTTACCTCGGATAAGTGTTGAGGGGCTCCGAAATTCGGAATACCTCTCAAGTTAAATAGAAATGACCGTTTTTCCTCGGATAAGTGTTGAGGGGCTCCGAAATTCGGAATACCTCTCAAGTTAAATATTAATGACCGTTTTTCCTCGGATAAGTGTTGAGGAGCTCCGAAATTCGGAATACCTCTCAAGTTAAATAGTAAAGACCGTTTTTCTTCGGATAATTGTTGAGGGGCTCCCAAATTCGGAATACCTCTCAAGTTAAATAGAAATGACCGTTTTTCCTCGGATAAGTGTTGAGGGGCTCCGAAATTCGGAATACCTCTCAAGTTAAATAGAAATGACCGTGCTTCCTCGGATAAGTGTTGAGGGGCTCCGAAATTCGGAATACCTCATAAGTTAAATAGAAATGACCGTTTTTCCTCGGATAAGTGTTGAGGAGCTCCGAAATTCGGAATACCTCTTAAGTTAAATAGTAAAGACCGTTTTTCCTCGGATAAGTGTTGAGGGGCTCCGAAATTCGGAATACCTCTCAAGTTAAATAGAAATGACCGTTTTTCCTCGGATAAGTGTTGAGGGGCTCCGAAATTCGGAATACCTCTCAAGTTAAATAGAAATGACCGTTTTTCCTCGGATAAGTGTTAAGGGGCTCCGAAATTCGGAATACCTCTCAAGTTAAATATTAATGACCGTTTTTCCTCGGATAAGTGTTGAGGAGCTCCGAAATTCGGAATACCTCTCAAGTTAAATAGTAAAGACCGTTTTTCCTCGGATAAGTGTTGAGGGGCTCCGAAATTCAGAATACCTCTCAAGTTAAATAGTAAAGACCGTTTTTCCTCGGATAAGTGTTGAGGGGCTCCGAAATTAGGAATACCTCTCAAGTTAAATAGAAATGACCGTTTTTCCTCGGATAAGTGTTGAGGGGCTCCGAAATTCGGAATACCTCTCAAGTTAAATAGAAATGACCGTTTTTCCTCGGATAAGTGTTGAGGAGCTCCGAAATTCGGAATACCTCTTTAGTTAAATAGTAAAGACCATTTTTCCTCGGATAAGTGTTGAGGGGCTCCGAAATTCGGAATACCTCTCAAGTTAAATAGAAATGACCGTTTTTCCTCGGATAAGTGTTGAGGAGCTCCGAAATTCGGAATACCTCTTAAGTTAAATAGTAAAGACCGTTTTTCCTCGGATAAGTGTTGAGGGGCTCCGAAATTCGGAATACCTCTCAAGTTAAATAGAAATGACCGTTTTTCCTCGGATAAGTGTTGAGGGGCTCCGAAATTCGGAATACCTCTCAAGTTAAATAGAAATGACCGTTTTACCTCGGATAAGTGTTGAGGGGCTCCGAAATTCGGAATACCTCTCAAGTTAAATAGAAATGACCGTTTTTCCTCGGATAAGTGTTGAGGGGCTCCGAAATTCGGAATACCTCTCAAGTTAAATATTAATGACCGTTTTTCCTCGGATAAGTGTTGAGGAGCTCCGAAATTCGGAATACCTCTCAAGTTAAATAGTAAAGACCGTTTTCCCTCGGATAATTGTTGAGGGGCTCCCAAATTCGGAATACCTCTCAAGTTAAATAGAAATGACCGTTTTTCCTCGGATAAGTGTTGAGGGGCTCCGAAATTCGGAATACCTCTCAAGTTAAATAGAAATGACCGTGCTTCCTCGGATAAGTGTTGAGGGGCTCCGAAATTCGGAATACCTCATAAGTTAAATAGAAATGACCGTTTTTCCTCGGATAAGTGTTGAGGAGCTCCGAAATTCGGAATACCTCTTAAGTTAAATAGTAAAGACCGTTTTTCCTCGGATAAGTGTTGAGGGGCTCCGAAATTCGGAATACCTCTCAAGTTAAATAGAAATGACCGTTTTTCCTCGGATAAGTGTTGAGGGGCTCCGAAATTCGGAATACCTCTCAAGTTAAATAGAAATGACCGTTTTTCCTCGGATAAGTGTTGAGGGGCTCCGAAATTCGGAATACCTCTCAAGTTAAATATTAATGACCGTTTTTCCTCGGATAAGTGTTGAGGAGCTCCGAAATTCGGAATACCTCTCAAGTTAAATAGTAAAGACCGTTTTTCCTCGGATAAGTGTTGAGGGGCTCCGAAATTCGGAATACCTCTCAAGTTAAATAGTAAAGACCGTTTTTCCTCGGATAAGTGTTGAGGGGCTCCGAAATTAGGAATACCTCTCAAGTTAAATAGAAATGACCGTTTTTCCTCGGATAAGTGTTGAGGGGCTCCGAAATTCGGAATACCTCTCAAGTTAAATAGAAATGACCGTTTTTCCTCGGATAAGTGTTGAGGAGCTCCGAAATTCGGAATACCTCTTAAGTTAAATAGTAAAGACCGTTTTTCCTCGGATAAGTGTTGAGGGGCTCCGAAATTCGGAATACCTCTCAAGTTAAATAGAAATGACCGTTTTTCCTCGGATAAGTGTTGAGGGGCTCCGAAATTCGGAATACCTCTCAAGTTAAATAGAAATGACCGTTCTTCCTCGGATAAGTGTTGAGGGGCTCCGAAATTCGGAATACCTCTCAAGTTAAATAGAAATGACCGTTTTTCCTCGGATAAGTGTTGAGGGGCTCCGAAATTCGGAATACCTCTCAAGTTAAATATTAATGACCGTTTTTTCTCGGATAAGTGTTGAGGAGCTCCGAAATTCGGAATACCTCTCAAGTTAAATAGTAAAGACCGTTTTTCCTCGGATAATTGTTGAGGGGCTCCGAAATTCGGAATACCTCTCAAGTTAAATAGAAATGACCGTTTTTCCTCGGATAAGTGTTGAGGGGCTCCGAAATTCGGAATACCTCTCAAGTTAAATAGAAATGACCGTGCTTCCTCGGATAAGTGTTGAGGGGCTCCGAAATTCGGAATACCTCATAAGTAAAATAGAAATGACCGTTTTTCCTCGGATAAGTGTTGAGGAGCTCCGAATTTCGGAATACCTCTTAAGTTAAATAGTAAAGACCGTTTTTCCTCGGATAAGTGTTGAGGGGCTCCGAAATTCGGAATACCTCTCAAGTTAAATAGAAATGACCGTTTTTCCTCGGATAAGTGTTGAGGGGCTCCGAAATTCGGAATACCTCTCAAGTTAAATAGAAATGACCGTTTTTCCTCGGATAAGTGTTGAGGGGCTCCGAAATTCGGAATACCTCTCAAGTTAAATAGAAATGACCGTTTTTCCTCGGATAAGTGTTGAGGAGCTGCGAAATTCGGAATACCTCTCAAGTTAAATAGTAATGACCGTTTTTCCTCGGATAAGTGTTGAGGAGCTCCGAAATTCGGAATACCTCTCAAGTTAAATAGTAAAGACCGTTTTTCCTCGGATAAGTGTTGAGGGGCTCCGAAATTCGAAAAACCTCTCAAGTTAAAAAGAAATGACCGTTTTTCCTCGGATAAGTGTTGAGGGGCTCCGAAATTCGGAATACCTCTCAAGTTAAATAGAAATGACTGTTCTTCCTCGGATAAGTGTTGAGGGGCTCCGAAATTCGGAATACCTCTCAAGTTAAATAGTAATGACCGTTTTTCCTCGGATAAGTGTTGAGGGGCTCCGAAATTCGGAATACCTCTCAAGTTAAATGGAAATGACCGTTTTTCCTCGGATAAGTGTTGAGGGGCTCCGAAATTCGGAATACCTCTCAAGTTAAATAGAAATGACCGTTTTTCCTCGGATAAGTGTTGAGGAGTTCCGAAATTCGGAATACCTCTCAAGTTAAATAGTAAAGACCGTTTTTCCTCGGATAAGTGTTGAGGGGCTCCGAAATTCGGAATACCTCTCAAGTTAAATAGTAATGACCGTTTTTCCTCGGATAAGTGTTGAGAGGCTCCGAAATTCGGAATTTCTAATTTGGAAAAAGTAAAATGTATTCTATGGATTAGGCTTGCTCGAAATGGAATAAATATTGCGATTTTGACGGAATTATCATTTTTTAAATCCTGCCTCCTATGAACTTGACGGAAACCAAATTTTCCTCCGATGAAATGCCCTACTTCGCACCGATTGGCAAAATTCTTAAGTGCGTTCTTGTTATCATGCACGGAATTTCTCTAAAATGTAATACCACAAATTAGTTTGGAACGCTTTTTTCACTGAAATTGTTGTTTTCCTATTTACAGAGCGTACACCACTCATTATGGATCGACTCCTAAGGTTTACGCTCCGTACGTGCCGTTCGGATCGACAAACCGTATGGTCACCCAGACCAACAGTATCCATGAAATATTCTAAGTCCACCAATGAGATGCAATACCCGAACCGTATGCCACACTTTACGGATCGACTGCTACGTTTACGCTCCGTACACTCCGTACAAATCGTATGGCCACCCACACCAACAGTATCCATGAAAATATTCTAAGTGCCACTAATGAGATGCAATACTCGAAGCGTATGCTGCTCTCTACGGATCGACTGCTAGGTTTACACTCCGTACGCTCCGTACGAATCGACACAGTGCTTATACGGATCGATACAGTGCGTGTGTATTGGACAATACTCGTAATAAATAAGCAACAAGGCGTGTAGTGCCGAGTTGGTTATAATCATTTCATATCCAGCAAGCCCGAGTAGGATAACTGTTTTAATGAAAACCGACTCCACGACACATAATTGAGTATCTAAACAAAAAAAGTGAAAAAAAAAAAAAAAAAGAAAGAAAGAAAAGGAACCCAGCAAAAGGAGAAAAGTGAAAAAAAGGAAACATTTGGCCATCACAAGACTAAACAAAAAGTGCGAAAAGGTGTTGTAACCTTTCCAGGCAAGGTTGAATGAACTTTAAGAAAATTGCCCGAGAACAACGTAGCAGCTTCACTTTTGGTTCCTTTTCGAAAAAGAGCTCAGTTTAACTTGCTCTGAACCTTTTTAAACGTTCGGTGGCTTCGTAAAAACTGTATTCAATTATTGCTTAAAGCGGGTGGAACGGCTTTCCACTTAGATGTCCGAACCGAAGGAAGCAACTTTGATAATCTATCAAAACATTGGCACTATGTGGAAATTTAACAAAAATGAAGACACAATTTCAGTTTATTGTGATGGACTGTAACATTGTCTCACCAAAACTCGTACTGGTCGGAAATAAGATATATGAGGGATAAGCAACACCAATGGCCAGGTTATACTTCAAGAAATGGCTTCTTAAAATTTGTCTCATGCGTGGCACAAAAAACTGGACCCACAGCCGAACAAAATAACACGACAACGACAAAAGCGATTTTTCTCGTTTTTACAGAACACCGCATTTGTAAAAGTAGAAAGTTTGAAGCTTACCTGCATCGAGTGCAGGAAAATGGACATTTGCAACATGTGGTAACTGTTTTAGTTTTTTTTTAAACGTCATTGTTCATTGTTTCATTGTTTTCTATTGTTAAAGTGGCAAATAGTGTTAACGCCTCGCCAAATTTTAGTGTTTGTACTCTAACATAATGTCCGATGTCAGAAGCGTATCACTTCTGCTGATGTTGTATTTTGTTTTATCGCAGTTGTTGTTTTTTTCAATATCATTTTCTCTGTTTGCAGCTCCAATATGTAGCTCCACTTAGTAGTGCAAAGCATTTAGTTTTCCAATTTTTTTTTTAACTGATTTCTATTCACAACTGCGTTGGAAAATACCGTAAGAGCTCTATTAAGCCCCTGGGGGAGGTGGGGGGAGGAGAGGGGGTTAAATTCAAGCCGTATTAACGGGTGGCTAAGTAGAGAGCGGGCTTAATAGAGAGGGAGGCTTATTTCAAATCTTTGAACAAGCCGTTTTCGTATTAAATACTTTCTTTAGAAATCGCAAACAACCGCAGTAAAACTTTATTATGTAATACCAAGCAGAAAACAGTATATGTATATTTGTTCAAAACCAAACCAACTGGGCTTCATAAAATGTATTTCGTAAGAGGGAATAGTAGGGAATAATTACAAAATCTCGTGTGTCAATAGGGGCGAGGGCCGACTTCCAAACGGGGGACTTATTAGAGAGGGGGGTTAAAAGAGAGGTGAGGGGAGGGCTTAACATGTGGTAACTGTTTTAGTTTTTTTTTTTTTTTTTTTTATGTCGATCGTCGGATAGATTTTCAATGGTGAATGTTGCTGTAAACGTTGCGAAAGTAGTGGTTATTCACTTTGTTTTGAATAGACTGGCTCATGAGCATGTTTGCAGACTTGTGACGTCGAGACTTGCTGTTGAAAACACTTTTTTCGTTTTTTCAGTACGTGAAAGTGTGTTTTGCTATAAGCTGAACATCAACCGCTCGGAAAATTTTCAGCACAATGCTATCCCTGCTCCTTGTCGTTCTAAAATGCTCACAAATGAATTCCATTTGTATTTCGGTTCCAGTTTCGGACTACTCGTTAGTTCCGCTGTGAGACTACTTTCAATGGCCGCCGGTTGCGAGGGAAAATTCTATTCAGCTTTCTTTATTTGCTGACGCATTTATTGACCATATTAGGTACAGCAGGTATATTTAGGGAGATAAACCACTTTCGGTGGCTGGTATATCGGAGGGTAATGTCTACGGCTGATAGATTGTCCGAAAAAATGAACAGTTGGTGGAAAACTGAGCAAAGCTTCGACAGCAACGATGAAATTTTGAGGACAATCTATCGGCCACGGACATTATACCCCGATACACCAGCAAGCCAGAAAGAGGTTTATTTATTTTATAATCCTCCGATTAATTTTGATATCGCGCATACAAAGTTGAAAGTTGAGAATGTTGAAGAAAAGTGTTCTGACGATGATTGTGATGACGTAAACAACTGCATTGATTGGTTGAGTTTATTTTATTCAAACAGCGATTGGATTCTTCCATTTGAAATTGAAGAACAAATATGCAAATTGGTATACGGACTATAAAGATAATGTTCAAATTTAGTCGCTATAACAGACAAGTTTAAGTTTCTTACTGGTCGTTGGCTCATTTCAAGCTAAAAATACATATGGAATTCATTTGTGACTGAGTATGTTTAGTCGGCTTTTATTGTCACCGTTAGAGGGAATCACCTCGGGATTGTAATGATCAGATATCAGAAACAAGACGGTGAAAGAAGTGATTATGCGTCGTCGCTTACTGGAGCTGCAACTATTAGTCTGCAATCCTGCCCAATTTTGCAAGTAGCGTATTTCAAGTCTCCGTTTACAGTTTTCGTACGGTCAGCGAGTGTTAGCTATCGATCATGATGCTGGCATGTGCATGTCAGTTGACTCAAGATCTTACTTGAGCACCAAGTGAATATGCATACAAATTCAATTTGTGAGCTGTTGTCATAAGTTTGGCGATACTAATTAACGATTAAGTATCTTGTGACGCAAATATATAGTCTCCAGACATCTTAAGTACCGTGATACAGAGTTTCAATCATTCTTTCACAGAACAGTATTGAACTGCTGGCGCCTAAGAAGGAGGGCACAATATTTTTGGACCATTTTAAAAATTCCCTTCCCCAAGCCAGACACACCGACCTTCCCAAGAAGATAAGCCCTCCCTTCTACAACTCCCACGTTTCTGCTAATGAGGTATACAACGACGAAGAACAATTGAGCAGTTGTAAATGCTTTTAATTAATCCTTCATTTTACCAATACCATTTTGTACTTATCTATGCTCATGTACTTAAAGTTTACTTTAATTTTTTTTGTCACAGTTTTTAACTGAAGTATTGTTTCAAGTCGTTTTTCCTATCGAACTTTTAACAATTGCTTCTATGGAGTTATTATCTTCACAAGAAACTCGCTGTAGTGTTATTGTTTTGACCCTCGCCGATTTAAGTCCTCACTGCTTCACTTCTTGCCGAAAGGGTTGAGATCACTTATTTTGTCTCCTAAGTCCTGTACACAGGGTTAAAGCAAAATAACCCAGCATTAGTATAATTGCCTATACTTTTAGATATAGTGACACTCTCAAAGAGAAAAATAAGATATGGTTGCCTAGTCGACGAATTGCATGAGCTATTATAGCTTAATGTTTTTCCGAAAACAAGAAGTGTCGTCATATTTTCAGGCTAACTTGTTTTTTTTAAAATCGTAGAAAAGAGAACTGAATTCATAGTTTTATTAGTCATCATTTAAATTTTGGATTTCATGAACAGTAAGTTTCCAAGCAAAATATGTCAGCTTAATTTCATTCAATTCATTGAATGAGTGGTTTGGTCCTTTCCACGTCTTAACATGAGAAAACACATTAGCACAAAAACAGTCGCGAAGATGACTTTGAAAAACAGTGAATTGAATATGAAGATTTTTCCGTAAAACAGCCAGAAAACAACGATTATTTGGCAATGCAGAATTTTCTTCTCTTGCTAAACTTAATGTCCTGTTTTCTCGTGAAATATCGAACAGAAAACCTCCTGAAAGGCTATGAAATCCTTTTGGTCCCTCTTTACCTTTATCGTCTCTTGCAGTTACGTCCATTATATTTTTCGTAAATAGGCTGGCACAAAAGAAAAACAAATGAAATATGTAAGTAACTTCAAGGAAAATAATGTCCCTGTATGCTTTGAAAAATTAGCGCTAATCTGGACGAAATAAGCGATTGTTAGATGCATAAACCAATGTGGTCGTAAGTTTGATCGCATTACTCCTTTACTGAAGGAACTTCACTGGCTCCCCGTGGAGCAGAGGATTTTTTTTTTTCAAAATTTTAATGTTGACTTTTAAAGCTCTAAATAATTTATGCCCTAGTTATATTAGTGATCTGCTGGAAACTTATAAGCCTACTAGGACCTTAAGATAATTCAGGTAGGAAGCTATAAGTCGTTCCGCGCTCTAAGCTAAAATCCTACGGTGATCGCGCTTTTTCTGTTGCCGCACAGGATTATGGAATGATATTCCGGACAGCATAAAATGCAGCAAGGACGTTTAAGCGTAATCTTTTTAAGCGTTATTTTAATGAGTAGCTGTCTAATTATTAGCCAGTTTTAACTATTTAACTTTAATTGTAAAGCGTCCTAGAGCTCTTGGATAGGGCGCTACTGATAAAAATTGTATTGTGTTATTGTATTGTGTTATTGCTTAACTCTATTTTCCGCCCCAAGTGCATCTCGACTTTTTCTCCAGTCAATAATGGCGTCTTCAAACAAGGAATTTTTCTCAGTCTTTCGCCAAAGTAAAAACGCTTAACTCAGACCCTGGACTAACATTAGGGAGTAGTTAATAAAACCTTTCTTTGTGGAAATAAGCAAACAAACATAATGGCAAGACTAAAAGAAGAATGTCTGATCGATAATTTAGAATAATGCTCTTAAAACTAAACAAAAAAGAGCTTAATTGTAGAGTCTCTTTTCCACTCTATGATTCCTAATATTATAATTCAGTCTGCGCTCACCATAAATTTCGTTTCCAGTTCGTCGACTCTTTCTTCCAGGAGATGAATGTCCTAACAAAGTAAAAACAAAATGTACAAGATGAGGTAGAAGAAGCAGCAGTAGCAGAAGCCGAAAACAAGAAGAAAAACAATCGAGGATGAGGTCATATTACCTCAATATTTGTGTGATAATATTCTGAAAACGTTCTCAAGTAATAACTTGAAATTTTCTAAAAATACCATTGAAGAAAATTAAATATAGAACTAAAATGGTCCTGTGTACTGGAATTGGCGAAACTCTATAATTGCCACAACTTCATATTTGTAAGTGGAAAAAATAGTTCGAATATATATAGGTTTTCGTTTTCGGAAACGCTAACAAATTCATATGATTGCGTAAAAAGTAAATATGGTGAGCGCAGACTAGTATACGGGGGAACGTGGGTTCAAATCCCGCTCAGGGCAAATTTTCTTTCAAACATTTATTCAATGAAAATATGATTATAGGGGTGTACAGGGTTAGGGTTTCCCTCATATACAGAATTTAATGAATTGAAATAAGCCTGTATCCGTAATTGGATCCTCCTTTGTCATCCGCTAAGTTGACTTCGGTCGTGTATCAGTAATTGATCCTTAGCTGAGGTTCAAATGGAGTTATAGGCTTCCCCTGCCTTGTCACCTAAGAAAGTAAAATTTCCCAGGATGCCACGTCGTCGATCACGTAAATCACATCTTCGATTTCCGTGTTGCCAGCATGGTTGTCCTGATAGTGTAGTGTTCATCACACCCGACTAGTATACGGGGGACGTGGGTTCAAATCCCGCTCAGGGCAAATTTTCTTTCAAACATTTATTCAATGAAAATATGATTATTTGGGGTGTACAGGGTTAGGGTTTCCCTCATATACAGAATTTAATGAATTGAAATAAGCCTGTATCCGTAATTGGATCCTCCTTTGTCATCCGCTAAGTTGACTTCGGTCGTGTATCAGTAATTGATCCTTAGTTGAGGTTCAAATGGAGTTATAGGCTCCCCCTGCCTTGTCACCTAAGAAAGTAAAATTTCCCGGGATGCCACGTCTTCGATCACGTAAATCACATCTTCAATTTCCGTGTTGCCAGCATGGTTGTCCTGATAGTGTAGTGGTCATCACACCCGACTAGTATACGGGGGGACGTGGGTTCAAATCCCGCTCAGGGCAAATTTTCTTTCAAACATTTATTCAATGTATATATATATATATATATATATATATATATATATATATATATATATATATATATATATATATAAGAAAGAGATGATGGAAAGAGTTTCAAGAATCGCTTGTAAGAAGATCGTTCACTTCACAAAGATGTGAGATTAGTTTACAACAGTGACCGAGGAAGGTCTATCAGTCTAAAAACCCATAAACTGGACTGGAGGCCTTTCCAATTTTCTGACTTTTGAGTCATGATGAAATAGGAAAATACTAATAATAAATATTAGTTTTAGCACTTGGAAAAGGTTTGCCCATCTTTTGTTTATAAACTGTGGAGAGAATAACGTACATGTAAGTTGTTTAATTCTCGAAATATGCATCCCTTCGCGTCTGTAGTAAAATTACACTGCGTTCACTCTTTAAGATGTTCAGTCAAATAGACGGGTAGACAGAGTAATATCGCTTGATTCCAGTCACCTGCACTTTCTGTTCCAGAGCACTCACTCTCATGTCGAGATCCCCTGCCTCAGGCTAGCGGATAAAAAATCAGTAATGCAACTCATCACAAAAAAATACAGTTCAATTCATTGATACACTTAAGTCTTCTTCACTACCTTGGAAAACCTTTTAATTACAATTGGCGGAGGGTTTCAAAGGATCCAGGAGAAGAGACGTACTTCCCCCATCTTTTTATAAAACCCACAATTTGATCCTAGTTTGAATCACTCGGTCATGCTATGATCCAGTTCCGAAATATAGAATAGCATAGACAAGAGTTTAATATATTTGGGGGAGAGCGGAGTAAGTCCTGTTACTTTATCAAGTGTGTCTTGAATGTTACCCTTTCATATTACATGTTGAAGCATCTCGAAATATTTCTCTCACGGCCACTTAAGGTGATAGCAGGAATTAATAATAGCAGGACGGTCTGTTTGCCTTTAAAACAGTTTATCGGTTCATAACTGACCAGATAGTAAGACATTTTATTGCTCTAAAAATTCGGAGCGAAAAAAGTTAAAATGATTTAAATAGCCTTATAAAAAACTTGGTACTTGATGTGTTACCTGCTGGGTTTGAGCAAAAGCCTATGCGCTCAATAAGATGATACCAAAAGCCAACACGAAATACAGGCGATGCATTTTTGCTGGTATTCCTCAGAAGGAAGGTGGTACTGAAATCAGCAATAAATTATATATAGAGTTCAGGGTATAGTGCATCCGTATGATATTTTTTTATACTACAGGTTGACCAGTTTGTGTATCCAGGAATGTACTATTGACTTGTGCCTCAAGTTTAAAGGGTGAAAATTTCACCAAAACCCAAAAGTACAAACCCTCCGAATGCATTATCATCAAAGGCTCGTTACTATGCTATTGTCCTCATACATTCTGTTGATAAATGTGGCTAAAACTGAAACTTACTTTCCATGCAGGATTTACTGAAACGTGTAGCCAGAAGACAAAATTCAGGGCTTACGGCTATCGCTTACGGCTATCGCTCAAGGCACAGAGTACCCGAGATGACAAAATCCACCACCTTTCATAAGACTTCAAATTCGCATATCGTGTGAAATGACAATAAGCATAGTGCAGCTGTAAGTAGGTGGCAAAACCGTGTTAAATAAAGTTAAATGTTTACAGAAAACGCGTACATCACGCGTCGTTTAAAGAAGCTACTGGGATCAATTGAAAGCAAGATTTACCTTTCACTTGGATCTATCTCTTCTTATAAACTAACCATGATTTTCAAGATAGATTATAGTGTAGTAAAAACCATTCTATGAAAAATAATATGATATTATTAAATCTTTCTATGCAAAAACATAATCAAGAAATACGATTGCTCAGCTGGGCGTACTCTGTTAACAAATATCCGCCGGATCTATTATTTATATTTTTAAATTATTTGCATTGTATTTCATATGTTATTTATATTTTCATCTTATTTTATATTATGGTCTTCATTCGTTCAGTTATCTATCAGCAAAACTATGGAATACTCTCACAAAAAATCCAATTGCACGATTTTAAGAAGAATCTTAACTTAGCAATTTTAGTGTTTGACAAGGAATTATTTCTTAGATAAGTTTCATTGTAGTTTTGGTAAGTTTCTTATATTGTAATTTCTGCTCGAAGGTCGATTAGCTGATTACAATCAGCTATTCCTGAAACCCAGTTGAAATCAAGTTCGCATATGTACATATTTATGCAGAGTTTCTGCGTCATTTTCGAAATAATTTTAGGGAATAAAGAGGATTCTTATGCGTGCAAACTTTAAAAACACGGCATTAATAAGCACCATGTGTTCAAACTGAAGTTCTAAAATATTTCTAGTAATAATCAGATTGTTCCAGATAATCCACATGATAAAAAAACTAAAACGAACTTAATTTAATGTACTGAGTCCGGCCCAAAATCTGGACCAACCTTCCTAATGATCAATTGTAAAACAAACGAGTAAAGGTCTGACGAACTTCTAAAGTGAGCTTTGACCTCTTAGGCTCCCAGCTCGAGTAATATGTCATTCCCTCTTTTCAGCTATTAGTTGCTCATGTTTGGTTTTCATCTAAAACGTGGACTTTATTACTGATAGAGTATCAAGGTTAACAAAGCTGTCACTCTTCACCCACTTTCTCCGACTAAGCAATTAATGTCGTCCGTATTTTGCCTGTAAGGTGGTTTTCTTGTCTTGAACATATGTTGTGAAAGCATATTTTATCGACACAATATTAAACGCCAATATGGATTGTTTTCATGAAGCGAATACATAATACGTTTATCCCATTAAAATTGATATACTTCAACGGAATGAATCTCTTATCAAGGTTAAGGATCACTGCATGCTTTCTCTTTCAAGTTATAGTTTGCCAAAACTAGAATTAAATTTTAGTCATGCTTAGGTAAATTTAAGCGCTTCTTGATATATCGGCAAGGACAACAAGACGTAGCAAGTCACTTGAGCAAACTGTGAGTACTGCCATGTTGGTGATTCCGTGAGCCATCCATCAACTGGCCCACTTTCAATATCATAACACGCACTGATTTCTTTCGTGGCTAATTTCAGGTTATAAAATTATATTTCAACCTTATCCGTTTCAAACGTTCTTCTTTTGAGAATTTCCAGGTGTTTACATGTTCAATCATCTACTACACTGCTAGCAATTTGAGCTTTTATTACATTCTTAGTTTAAACAAACTGTCCTTATTAATCCGATGTTGCAGGACGTCCATTGACCTCAAAAGTAGTCGTTTTCAGTGAAAAATACTTCCAAAATAATATAAAGAAATATACTATAAATACCGTTCAATGGATCCGACGGATATTTGCGAACAATATCATATTCTTGTATATCCACGCTCTACTATGTACAATCTATTTCCTTGTGCAATATTAGATTTTTACGTCATAAAGATCCAATAACATCGTATCATTTTTACGTTACTATAATCTATCTTGAATAGGTTCAGTTAGTTTCCAAACGAAAGAAATCCTAATGGAGGTCTAACCCTGCTTTCCATTGATCCAAGCAGTCTTATTAAGCGCTACGTGATGTATTTGATGTGTTTAAACATTTAAACGTATTTAACAAGGTTTTTGCAGCTGCTTACAGCTGCCTTGTGGCTTGTTTATTATTATTTCACTCGATCTGAGAATGAGAAATCTTAATAAAGGTAGTGAATTTTGCAATCTCAGTTAGTCCGTGCCTCAAGCGACAACGCCAAGCACTGATTTCATCCTCTGTGACACGTTTCTTCAAACCCAGTAAGTTAGTTTTAGTTTTTGCTACATTTACCTATAGATTGTATGTGAGCAATAGTAAATGATCTTGTCCACTTTTAAGGGTTTCCATGTATGGGTGTTGGTGAAATTTTTGCTCTTAACCTGAGTTCAGATAATAGTGCATTCCTTGCCACATACAATCAACATGTGATATAAAAAAAAAATGATACGGATGCACTGCATGCCCAACTTTCTGGATATTATGTTTTTCATTTCAGTATCAGCTTCCTTCTCAGGAATACCAACAAAAATGTCTCGCCTGATTTATGTGTTGGCTTTTGGTGTTGTCCTCTTGAGCGCATATGCTTTTGCTCAATCCCAGCAGGTAAGACGGCAAGTACCAAGTTGTTCAAAAAATCATTTGAATTGTTGTTTATTATACTTTCAATAACGGGCGCTTGTCTGAAATAAGTTCCAGAGTTTTACCAATACCGGACATAATTTTAAGAGTAAAAAATATGAAAAGTCTCGATTTCTTGAAATATTTAACACCATGAGAGAAATAATTCGAGGTGCTTCAAGATATGCCATGGGAGGGTAACAATCAGGACACGCTTGTATAAGTAACGTGTCGCAAAAGTGAAACGGCCGGGACGTAATCGGCTCCCGTTCTCAAAATGCATTACACTGTTGAGCATGCAATTTTTCTGATCTGGGTAATACTTTGACCAAGTGATTTATACTAGGGTACTTCAAAATTTGAATCTCTCTAAGGGTTATGGTTCTGTAAAACCGTAGAGGAAGAGATCGTCTCCGGACCAAACTAGCAATTAATCGTCGGAAAACGGGTCGCCTCTGGATACCTGCGAACTTTCCAGTAGTAGCAAATTATCTAATACAACCTAAATAGACTTCATTGTATTCAGCTAGTTACAGCTCATCCGTTGATTTGTTATTTATTAGTATGGATTAGAAGAGCTCGCTATAATAGTCAACGCACTGGAAATGAAAGTGCAGGTGAGGAAAGCTTGGAATTATAGGGTATAACTCTGACTGCCTGTATCTTTGGCTCGACATCTTAACCAATGAACACAGTAAAACTTCTCTCCTCCATCTGGTTAGCTAAGTTGACCATTAAGAGCATTGGACTGCTCAGCGGAAGGTTGTATACTCAAATCCCTGATTTAAACATATATACATTCAAAATATCATTTATTTACGAAGAAAAAATGACATTGTGTCAATCACAGAAATGGCTAGTTTCTCTGCAATGCCCTTACACTGAATTCGAACCACTTTATTCCCAGATTTGTTTCTGTAACTGAGTGTTCCAGAGAGTTCAGATATTTTTGTGCCTTAATAATTTTTTAGAATATCGTCATGTCAAGATTCCTAGCTATAACTTGCTAATAAAATAGTTTTTCTTTATGAAAGTTGATCTAAAAGATAAGAGCATCATTTGTCATTTGTCACTATTATAATTAGCTCAGACGACTTCTTGTTCTTCTTGGTCCATTTTTTCTTTGTTAGGAAATTGATGCCCTGGAAGAAAAATTCGACGAGCTGGTGGAGAGCTTAAAGGTAAGTGAAGATTAAAACGTAGCAAAAGTAAGCAAAGTGTGAAGGACAGAAGTTTATTCGTTCGTCTGTCCGATGCACCAAGATAACAGGACGAGGAAACCTTTTTCTTTTTTTATAACAAAGCAACTCTTTCCCCATACATGTTGCCACGCCTTAAGTTTTATGCGCAAAAACAGAGGGTTTATAAACTGCTTAAATTTTTGATAATTAAAATACAGCCTTCTTTCTTCGACGGTTAAAAATTAAACGTAGTTTAGAGATGCCGTCTTTAACTGGAGAAACAGTCGGGGTACACCGGTAACGGGTAAATCCAGTTACTCGAGAGCGCAGGGGTTAGGCTGCTTATTGCGCTTGGGGAAAAAGGAGAATATAAAGTTGTCTCAATAACTGTTCGCTTCTTTTATCCATTTTATGCACTTCTTATGCATTTATTAATCGCTTATGTATTTTTTCACTTTGTCGGCACCAGTATGAATTCCAAGGTATCATATTTTTCACACTAGTAAAAAAAAATTTCCATGGCAAAACAACGAGATGGCGATTTCGTTTGAGTGAAAGAATTTGTTTGTGACTGTTTCTCATTCCAAAAGAAACACTCTCGCAAATGTGGTTCTATTACCAAGGCACGTGAAGCGTTCCAACACGTACAAACAGTCAATTAAGCCTGTAGGCATTAACACATGTGAAGAATTGTAATACTATCGTTCGTTTTAATTTTGCCATCTTTAGTATTGGCAACATCGTATTACGTACTTATCCTAAGTATGTAATTGCCACTCTTTGTTTCACATCTTTTTTATATATACTATTTTTATCACGACTGAAAACTGAGACTGATATTGGCCAGCCAAAATATTGTAACCCAACAACGCCTATCCACGTTGTTTGATAGTTCTTGCAGTAGTCCTAGGAACCATCTGTTAACGTCATTGTTGTAGATTGACTGCTCAAGATATTTCTTGATCCGATGTCGAGCAAGCGTGATCGTACAGGGTATACATAGTTTAGTCCTGTTCAGGTGTATGCTCTGACTGATTTTTCAAGGCCTGACGGAATATTATTTTTGTTGTACTTCGTTAGTTCCTTATTTCTTTTCTTATTTTTGCTAGCCCTATGAAGTCCAATTCAAGGAACTGGTAGAAAAAGTGGAGGTAAGGGAAGACTAAAACGATTTTTTTCTCGTTTTTGGAAGTTTTCTGATCGATATTTTAGAACTAAATAGCGAGATATCGGGTTCAGCGAGAGAAAGCAAATTCTAAATATGTAAATAAGCACTGGTGTTTTTGTTCCTTTTTCTAAGTGATCTAAGCTTTTTCTGCGCTATTTTTTCTTTGATCAAGCTATTTAAGTGAGTGAAATGATGCTATCATATTTTTAAGGTGGCTTCTTATCGGTGATGCAATCTTAATTAATCAAGGTCGGGCGGCGAGGGAGAGCGGGCAGCCAGGGTGGGCAAGTGAGTCAGTAAACGAGTGAAATTCAAAATAATGATTTATGAGACACTGAGTTTAGTTGTGTTTTTCGCGATTTTGACAACGTACGCATTAGCCAGAAATATATGACGGTACTTCTTGTTTCTGAAACAACAATAACAATAACAGTAACAATGACAATGACAATGACAATGACAATGACAATGACAATGACAATGGCAATGACAATAACAACTATAGTAGACAAGGTCTTGAGGAAATTGGGCGTTTTTAGGCGTTTGAGAGTTTCTCTTACTATGGCTGCAGCTAAAGCATCTACAAGACAATGATCGTACCAATATTTGACTATTGTAACGTGACATGGAATGGGTCGAAAAAAGAACTCTGATACCCTTAAGAGTCTGCAGAAAGTAAACTATGGTTTACATACTAGAGAGCTGATCGCTGCTTTGGGTTTTGTACCATTAACTAATAGGCGAAGACATTACATGGTCTCGTTAACTAGAAAATGCCTTGACTGTCTAGTACCACCTTATCTGAATAATTATTTTAATCTAAATACCTATGGAAACACGGTTGCGACTCTGAGACGCTGTAATGATATTCATATTCCGAAAGTTAACCTAGAAGTCGCTAAGAGATGTTTTATTTTACCGGAGCAACAGAATTTAATAGCCTCCCCCGTCAAATCAAGACATAGGGATCCCCCAGTGAAAGACTTTTTTCCCTGACCATAATTGTGTATATTTTTGCTTTTTTAGATTTATAAATTATCGATTCTTAAACTTTGTACTTTCAAAGCCATTTTATATATGTATTTTAATTACACGACCCCCTTTAATATTAGTTTTTGTTACACTGTCAGAGTTATCCTGTTTAAATACTATTCTAATAATAATAATAATAATAATACCTTTATTGAAGTCGCAAATCTTTCTAGCTGCGCACAGATGCTCTACTAATTGGGGGGACTAAATCAAACCAAATCATCTACGTTCCTCCTTCGTTATTTGAGTAGAACACTGTGACTAAAAAATAATCTAGAAATATAGGTAATCATTCTAATTCCGGATTATTTTTCTTTAACCCTATGCTCAGGGCTTAGAAAACGCAGTAGCTAATTTACAACTTGCCAGAAAGAAGTGAACAAGTGAGGACTTAAATCAGCTGAGGTTAAACACAGTATCACTGCAGCGAGGTTCCTAGCACGAACGACTTGAAACAATAGTTAATTCTCGGTTGACTGTAAGAGTGTGTGGGTATCATGAAACATTAAAAGTATTTCAGTTAAATTGCAAAATCATTGTTGTGATTGTTTATAAACATTGAAAACCTCCCTATGAGAACTATAGGAGAGGGTGGTGGTTGGGGTTGGGTGGAGGGTGGTGGGTGAGACGTACTACGGGCTTAACTTCATGGAAAATTCATCGAGAGGTATTAATGAAGTAGAATTAGATCAATAAAAAGGGGCAGTGGAAACGCAAATTTGTTAATTTGAACTAAAAAATCTAACCTCAGTTCAAAAATGACCCGTGAGAGAGTAAATGAGACTTTTCATAGTGCTGTAAATTTGTTATAAGGCGGGGAAACGTCCCTCAATAGGGACTTCATCTAGGGAGGCAGGATGGCCTAGTGATTTGGGGCGCTGGATTTCAATGCAGCTTGCTCTGGCCGCTAGCTGCTGTTGTAAAGCACATTTTATCATATATATATATATATATATATATATATATATATATATATATATATATATATATATATATATATATATAGACGGTTGAAGGCGTTCCTGCGCCAACGAAAGATGTAGAACGAATAGGATTCACAGTCCTGATTCGGCGAATAATAAAAACCAGTTAAAAAAGAGACCGAAAATGGACAACTTTTGGTTCAAAAAAGATAAAAAATTTAAAAATTTATGAATAAAAAACGTTTCGGTTTCTCGACCTTCGTCAGTTACAAACAGAATGTTAAAACCTAGCACTTAAATATGCTTTTACAACAATGGTTATAAATCCGTCCGAAAACACTAAACAGTTATTAATTACGAAAGAAGCATACTGGAGTGCGCAGTTGTTTTCCCTTTCACCTTATGGACTTAATAAAAGACAAGAATTTCATTCAAAAAACCGCATCCATTATACTTAATTTCAGCAGAGTTTGGACAATAGGTTGCAATTTTCTTAAGGTGCGTATTGGCAGTGAATTTATTTTTATATATAGTTTTAATAAGTCAGGGCGTACCGACTCATTAATTGTAATCTTTAGCACTTGTAGTTGTTTCAGCGCTCAGGGGCCCTCTTTTGGGGATTCTGTTATTTTTGTGCTAGCCAGGTCATTCAAATAAGGCTCTTTGTTGGGAAATTATTACTTCTTGTTTAAGAGCCCTCTTTAGGTATTTTGTTATGATAATGACAGGTATGTTGATTCAGAGGCCCTCGATGGGGAACCTGTTGCGCTGCGACAATTACATAACATTTATCACTAGTTCTATTATTTTTGTAGCTTACTGCCTAAAGAGGCGTAAGCTACTATGCTATCCTTCTGAGTGAGTGAGTGAGTGAGTGAGTGAGTGTAACAATAGAATCCGAGCCCACAACGAACTCTGCCGATTTCGACCCGATATTTCCCGATGTTATCTCGTTTTTTGTTTTGGAACCTCTTCGGTTGCCGTGAATCTTACTCGGATTAGCACGTGACCACGTGAGCAATCTTCGATTTGCAATGTGCTCTCACAGCTCTTGAGTGGTTTTGAGACACGGTCGACTGTGGAAGGTGAGTTCTTTTTGTAGCTTTCTGCCTCTTACTTCATGATGACTTTAAGCCATTTAGCTTTCAGAATCAAGCGGAGCTGTCTTCGCATTTATGGAGAAGTTGTTAACAAAGCATGCAGTTCTCAATTTTCCAGAAATTGTAAGCTTATGACTCCATCAAACCGCGATCGAGTGTTAAGTGCAGCTGAAGATCTTTGTGCGGCGATCTCAAAACCTCATCAAGAGTCATTCCTCCTTCGGGCGACAGAAAAACTCTCTCAAGGAAGCCAAGATTCACTTCGGGGAGTAACTAATCCGTTTCGAAAGAGCCTTGGAACCAATGATCTCTTTCAAGAGAGCCAAAAATATTATTCCCTTCGGGAAGCTTATGATTTCTTTCGAGAGAGTCAAAATTCCCTTCGGGGAGCATATAAGCTTAATCTCTTTCGAGAGAGCCAAAATTCCCTTCGGGGAACGAATAGTAAACTCTTTTGGGAGGCATATAAATCCAACAATGGGTCAAAAATCAGTCGTCTTAGAGAAACAACTGCTCGCGTAAATGCATTTCAGACAACTTTGCGTGATTCTGAATGCAACGATATCATTTATACTGATTATAAGACATATTTGAAACGAGTTGACTCCTGTGAGCCCAAGATACCTCATTGTGTCAAAAATCATAGGCATTCTCGATTACCGTATTTACCCGTGTATAATGCGCACCCGTGTATAATGCGCACCTTATTTTTCAAGACAATTTTCCAAAAATAAAATAAATGTGTTAAATAACCACCATTTGGTCAGAGAAAATTCTGACTCGATCGAACGGCTGGAATTATCTACTCGCGAAAAACAAGTGCAAATTTTCTGCCTGTTCGGGTTTAGTCATTGGTTAAAAAAAAAAAACTCAATCTGCTTTAGTTAAAAAGTGTATTTCTCTGATATTCAAAAAGCTTTCGGTCATTATTAGGTTGTTCTGACTTGTGTTTCGTGTACCGGGATCACTAATTTGTTAATTACAAAAGGCAATCGAAAATTGCTTTATCTGATAAGATTAGCGTCTTCCCGAGCATTGAGACGGCACGAGAGAATGATTCAAACACCTGCTATGGGAATTCTCATAAGTTCAAAGACTCTTCGTGGTTGCTGTGTAAAAATTTTCGCTTTCATTCCCTGACACTTTATGTCTTCGCGTATCTGAATGCTAAATAAAGGTCAACAAATGATCATGGTGTCATATGTTCAATCAAGCGTAACGCGGTGAGAAATAAAGATAATCATCTCCTGTGAAATGCGCCTCCGACAATTTTCAGTTTTAAAAGATTTTGAATCGTCGACAGCCTCTACAAAATATACCTCACTTACTTTGCCTTCGTTCTGAGCTGCTGTACTTCGAGCAAAATAATTTTGAACAAAATTTGGCTCACAAAATGTGCGTTTCGTTAATACCATATGCAAATAAGAGGATAGTTTGTTTCGTCTGTATGCAAATTTTTAGCGTCTGCTCACAGAATATCCGGCCGGTTTTTCACGGTTTTTCCAGTCAGTTTATCGGTGACAATTTAAAAGCAGCTGTGATAGGTTATTTGCTTGTTTATTATAACAACGGCATGGACAACAGCCTTTTGAATTCTTGTTTACTGTTTTTTTTTTTATCCTTTGTTAACCACATGCGTATGCAAATTAGGGAAGCGATCAAGAAACAAAAGGTTCCGTGTATAATACGCAGTGCAAATTTCATGAAAAAAAATCCTAGGAAAAAAGTGCGCATTATACACGGGTAAATACGGGTATGTAACAGTAAAACCACTAAAAATTTGACCAGGAATCTCCGTCTCTGTTGACTTCCATGTGTTCTTCTGGAGATTGAAACAACTGATAGTGGTGGAGTTGTCACTACTCAACACAGAAACACGACCACCACAAAGTCTGGAATATATACCACCATAACCTAGAATATTGGTCACTGGACTTAGCAAATGCCATTTATTTGAAGCAAGAGCAAAACAATGGACTGCTTGTCAAAACTCATATTCTCCCTTTTCATAACCGCCAATTATTGTTATCACATATTTTTCTTTCTCGATGGAGTTGCAGTGTTTAAACAACCTGTCAGAAAACCAATCTGGAAAGAGGAAAAAGTCCAGTCCTTTGTTTAAAGTTGCAGTGCAAGTGAGATTCCTCGTGACCAGCTCTTCTGTATCGGGAATTCTCCGCAGACTGTATTTTGACATTGAGAAAACATTTCAAAAGATCCAGGCTGCTTTCTGTTAAATTAAGGTCACTTATAGAAACAAAATTTATTTCTAAACAAATTGAACAGTGTGGTTTTAGAGATGTATAATTATTAAGAAAGAACCTCTTAAACAGTACAATTGACCATATTTTCTTCTTACATTTTGTTCTAGTTCTTGTTGCTATTAAAGTTTCACTTGCTTCAGTGATGCGTTGTCCACAATTATTTAATATGCTATTCTAAGTAATAGAAGGCACAGTAAGCTACATGCAGTCATCGACTGCCTATTTTTTTTTATTTCGCATCCTGTTAATTTACCGTACTTGTTTCATACTTTTTGTACACCTATTGTTTTTCGTTTCATTTTCGTTACCACTATCATTGTCTGAGTTACGTAACCTGTATGTAGTTTGTAACCATTGTTGTAAAAGTGTATTTAAAGGGCAACTGACGGGAAAATTAGTACTTATTTTTTCTTTTGTATGATATCTTTATAGCACAAATAACAATTCTCAGAAAAAATTTTAACTCTACCGTCAAAAATAAATTAATTACAAATTTTTCTTTTCACTAACTTGGCGGCCATTTTGAAAAAGCTCGATAGAGACGTCAGGTGGGGTCTTTACGTCACACGTGTGTAAGGCTTATCATCTTTGGTTGCAATAAGAGAAAAACCAAGCGTTCTTTCCTCGCTAAACAACGGTGAATGCAGTCCGGTTATGTGTCAAATTAAGCGGGATTTAGCTTCAAGTACGTGAGAGTCGTCAAATGTGTTTAGTGAAAGCGGCAAACGACATTTCTGTGTATTTTCATTGAATGCGAGATGAAAGAAATCCCCTCGCATCGATTCTTAGAGGTCAACCACTTCGTTTATTTATTTAAGTTACGTATCTTTAAACACGCACATCACATTACAGACCTTTAAGGACTTCAAACTTTTTTCTCGGCTTGACGATAATAAATAAAACATCAGTGATCTTCGTTGTTCTCTAATTTAGTAATTTCAAGGAAAAAAGCGGATTGTCGTCTTGAAAATCAGTCTCCAAAGCGCACAGACTTCAGCTAGCGCAGCGATCGGAATCTCTGAAAGCAGCCCGGATACTCCACGGCTTCTGGTTTCTTTTCTCGTTATTCCTTTAGTATTATCTCAAATACTGATTTTATCCAAGACGTCGACGTAAATTTGTTTGCCCGTCTAAATACAATCTAGGAATTCACCATTGCGATTGTGGCTGCTACGAGGAACTCTGTTCAGACTCTAAACACGATATCAATTTGCTTGTTTACATATTTCTGAATAGTGGCGATCTGTTATTACTCATTATTGAGCGCGATTCATGGATCAGTTACGAGTAACACCTTTTCTGTGTTCCTTCTTCGTTTAGCCATTTACGTAAACACTTCCGGGATATAACTAGGTATACCTATCGATAGAGTGCCAACGAGACTAAAACACTCAAATCATCTACATATATCCATTCACTGTGATTATTTACAGTTAATGTGAAATGATGACCGACACAACGTACCATGCCTTTGAGTTCACAACTTTCACCTACAGTACCGGTTCCTTTCGAGTCTTAACTCGATCCTCGTTCCTCGATTCCTGCGAGTTATCGAGGCTCAGCTATTGAGAATCGAGTCGAGGTTCGCGTCTCGGAAGATCAGATTGACTGACTCGATAGACCTTTCGAGCAAATCGGGATCACATCTTGAAAAGCAACTTGGAGCAATTACAAAATACTCGTCCACATCGTTTACATATTCCTTCAGCTACTCAATGCAAGAGTAGTCTTTCAGTAGGCGATATGTTTCTAAAAATTGCGAACCTCTTACAACTGACAGATGGGCCGCGATTCGCAGAAATCAACGCTTGAGAAAGAACATTGGCCAAGGACTGACCACACCACTACAATATCTCGCAATAAGTAACAAATTTTCGATAAAGAAAACTTGGCCAACCTCTAAAGTTTATCTGAGTGTTGCATGTTTTTGTCACAGACACGCATAATTTTAACGTGAAATTCGATACACGCAGGTGTCAATACATGTGGCCGGTACCGCCTAATGTTCACTCTTAATGGTGCTCGTTCGTAACTTTATTCGTTGAAACAGGGTTTTCTTCGACCATTCTTAGGAATAAATGTTACAATGTAACTCCTCCAAACTAGAGACACAAATGTGTGTAATTCGTTATAGTATGCAAATTTTCTGTTCTCACGCGCGTTATCTGTCAAGTCTATTTTTAATTCGATGTTTTTGGCCAAGAGTGAAGATCATCTCGTCGACGTTTCTATTCAAATTATACACGTATTTCACTTTGGATGTTTCCTCGGAGTTTTTCTAGTGTTCCCATCGAACGTTTGTCAATTTGTTTGTTTCAAAGGCCAGGAGCGATTTTCAATAAGCTACCATGTGTTGTTTCCGTCCTCGTGGTTGTTTATAATGAGCGGCTTTGGAAACTTGTTCGATCAACCGCACCAGCCTTTAATTCCTTACGCTTGCCAAGCGACTACTGGCTAGCGACTACGCTATTCGCCTACTTGTACACTGTGCATTGCCGTCGAGAAATAGGCCGCTAATTCTTGAAATTTTGATCGCTTTTGATGACAGTGTCCGCGATGAACCGCAGCGATCTTGATTCGTTGAACAAACGGCCATACATTGTATGAACGTAGATGTTATTGTAGCATCGGAATTTTTATGCAGAAAAAAAGCACAACGCTGTAACCTCGAATGAAACTGAATGTCTTTTGACCTTGTTTTTTTTAATGCAGTATGCGATATTTCCTCGAGAAGTACACCGCGTCCTCAAAACATAAAATGATTTTTGACAGTATTTGACCGCGCTGTCCTTTAGCGTGAATTCGTTGCGTTGTTGGAACGGAAACTGTTGTAGTGTCTTTTTGTCCATACAGAACAACTGTGTTCTTTCCTCAAGAACTCGAAAAGTCTCCAAACAAACGCCGAACAAACCCCTCCAAAAGCCACAGAATCTCAATAGGCAAAGATACGAAACAAGCGGCAACGAAAGGGATGGAACGCTTGTGCGCCCAGTACCGCCTTTTGATTGGTTAACACCAAAATGTAACACGTCTTTTCATTGGTTCCAATGGTTCCGTCGTTGCAATCTGCTCAAACCAAAGTCTCAAGGGAATCTACATTACATCAGGTTACACTTTTTGAAGCTCGATCGAGAATTTTTCTGCCTATTGCCATTTCTTGCGCGGCTCTATTCTGCTGCCGCCTTGCCATCCGAGCGTCTTCGCTCGGATGGCTCGTTGGCAAATACAGTGGTTGTTTCTAATAAAGTACAGTAGTATTTTTAATAGCGTAAGTGTTGTTTCGTCTCTACGACTGAGTTAACCCCAGCGTGGTTTGACTTGGTACGTGTAACGTTCAAACGCTTCATAACTATAAAAGTGAGGTAGCACACTGGATGACGGTTAACGAAAAGGGGAGGGGAGGGGGGGGGGGGGTTGGGGGTGGGGAGGGTAATAAAAGGAGACAACCTGCTAAGCGCTGTGACGTAAAATGTTCTGCAATAAAACAAACGCAGATGACGTTGGCCTCAACCAGTCAGTTTCCAGGCGTAGATGATGAACTGCGACAGACCAAGTGGATTGCATTTGTACTGGCGAAGAGATGATGACTGGATCCCTGCTACTGGCCATATATGTTGTAATCATTTTGCAGCTGACTCAACGACGGCTGGGGCGGGAAAATGCCTGTTTTTTTTTACAAAATCATTATTGAAGTCATCAGCTGTCCCTACGATTCAAGTTACTCCAACACCTGAGTAACTCGACACTGCTTGTATGTTGTTCAATTGGTCAACAACTGATCAGTAGCCATACATGTTGGTCTGTTGGGAAGCAAGTGCATACAATACCATGCCAAAACATTGTGTTTACCGATAAAAAATAGGGGTCAATTTTTGTTGTAACACATCTGAGATGAAATTCTAATGTTTGATTTCAAAATGTTCAAACATAACACCAAACCAAACTCCATTTCACATTAATGAAGGTCGTTAAAAATAAGAGTGCGTTTCTTCTAAGTAAATTGATACAAACATATAATCAATTTGTCCAGTGCTGAACTATCTGGTAGACTTGCTCCTAGTCACATAACTTGATTGCATGGAAACAAGTCTTAGGACATAACATCTGCTGAATAATAAATCAAAGCATCTGGCAGAATTCATACACTTCCAGCCAGTGCTTTTGCATCCACTTTTAATCCAACTTAGAATTGTTGTCGTGTCATCCAAGCATATTGTCTTAAGTCCATGGAATTTCAAGAGAATCACTTTTTTTAAACAGCACAAAAATGACTTGAAGCAAATCTACTCACCTGCATAATGAAAACCTGTGAAGACCATATCATCTTCTAGTCTCCCAGGGACTTGAAAATGTGCCCTGATGCAGCTCACGGCATAAGAAAGTAAAGGAACTCTAATTTTGTTTCCTAATGATCTCCAGCACCACCTAACCAATTGCTATGTGTCTTCCACTCCTTCACTCCTCAGGCCCAGCCAGGGGGGTAGTGGGATACCTGCAGACCCGGTTTTTCCCCATAAGATACCAATATACCTTAAAATTGTAAACCATGTGATACTTCATACCTAAAATTATCTTGAAGCATTTTATTCATGTCTGTATACCGAATACCTAAAATTCAGGAAGAACCAGATAATTTATAGCGGAATTGTAACATAAAAATACAATATATCTGAATTAAAATGACAGTTTCCAAATAGACACCTTGTAAATAATCATGACAGCTTCCTAAAATGTTATGTTAATCATTTATCGAGGCCTTTTAAGTGCAATAAGAAATCACTCACAATAATCTGAAAAAAGGAATACTTCCTAGTTACCACAGACTGGTTAACTTTCCTATAAATAGATAGTCAAGTAAGCAGATTTGGTAAGAAAATTAAAGACAAATGAAACACGAACATGTATGTAACCACATAAACTCTACAGTAAACATTAAATCAGTCAGATTGCACACCATGAAAACGCAAATCATGGCAAAATTTCCGAAATACTTTTCGAAAATTGTCCTTTAACACGCACATGATATGGCGAAACAATCAATACATTCACAGAAGGATTGCATCACTTTTGCATCACAAAAACCGATAACCTAACACTTACACGAT
Organism: Pachyseris speciosa; assembly: GCA_016490735.1. Classification (NCBI taxonomy): domain Eukaryota; kingdom Metazoa; phylum Cnidaria; class Anthozoa; order Scleractinia; family Pachyseridae; genus Pachyseris; species Pachyseris speciosa. Next base: position 68,158 of record JAEMWC010000367.1, read on the forward strand.
TAGAAACGAAAGCTACCTCGAAAAAACTTCCAGATGTCGGTTACCAATGAAAATAAAGGCAATTACAATAACTCAAAACAAGACGTTCAATTGATGTGCTTCCCAGGGTGTAGCGTTCAAAAGTTTGCAAAATACAAAACATAATTTTAAGATACAATTGAAATCGTAAGTTATTATTACGTGATCAAAACAACAAAATTCAACACGCTTTTATTGTCGAACAAAGGCACGTTTAATTAAGCTGTTAACATCGCCAAATACAACTACTTTCAAGGTCATTGTTTTCACACATAAGGGGCTGATATCGCAGAAAAGAAGATATTTGGGACTCCTAGGCACTCACCATTCTTCGCTGTCGAGATCGTACCGGCGGCGAGGAAGTTCGCTCCTTTCCTCCGTCTCAACAGTCTCTTCACTTCGGCCCGGAGGCTCGAAACGCCACAGTTGTATACCCATAAAGGGTTCAACTTCTTCTCCGTTACCTTCACCTTCCATAGCTTGCTCGAAATTGGCAAAATCTGATCCAGAAGCCGAGCTGTCGCTACTAGAGCTAGAGTCAGCCATGTTGTTATTTGCTCGAGCTTACACACGTGTGACGTATCACATCACGTGATCAAAACGAAGCGTTCATGGCGGAAAGCCTCAACAGCCGCGAAATACGAAATTGAACGTTAAAATACTAGGACAAAATGGCTACGGAAGGTGGTGTTTTTGCTTCTAACATGAATAAGGAACCATATTCAAGGTTTTCCTGAAAAAGTGTCTTCTAGCCGACAGTTGCCCTTTAAGTGGTAGGTTTTTAACATTCTGTTTGTAACTGACGAAGGTCGAGAGACGTTTTTATTCATAAATTTTTTAATTTTTTTTATCTTTTTTGAACCAAAAGTTGCCCATTTTCGGTCTCTTTTTAACTGGTATATATATATATATACATACATACATACATACATACATACATACATACATATATATATATATATATATATATATATATATATATATATATATATATATATATGTACAGTAATGTAGGGAGGGGATATATTAGCAACGGATTGCCTTAATTACTTAGGATCACCAGCCTATTCCCGTTTGGATGGCGATTCATTAGGGATTTCTGAGAAATACAAACAGACAAGGTTAATTTGGGAACAGAAATCAACAACTAAGTAATTAAGTGAAAATGTGACTCAGCTAGGAATCGAACCTGGGTCTCCAGATTACCGGACGGATGCCTTAACCACTAGGCCACTGAACCAACCACACTTGGAACACATATTTTACTGTACAACACATACACAGTGTGGCCTTATTTTAATGGCAAGGTCCGAGGAGACAATTTCACACATTTTCTGCAACCAGGATCACGTCACTACTCCCCGGTCGATCGGCGATGAACGGCCAAATCCCCCTGGAAATTAATTAAGTACAGTAAGGTAGGGAGGGGATATATTAGCAACTGATTCCCTTAATTACTTAGGATCACCAGCCTATTCCTGCACAGTAATTTTCAAAGAGTTATTTTAACTCCTGAAGTGGAGTTAAACTAACTCCTTAAGGTGGAGTTATTTTTGTTCGGAGTTACTTTAACTCCAAAAAGAGTTATTTTAACTCCAGCAAAAGAGTTTTCTCTTCAACTGGGGAGTAAATTTAACTCCTAAATTGGAGTTACGCTGTGGGAGTTATTGTAACTCTGAATTGGAGTTAAAGTTAACTCCCTGTGGAGTTAAATTAACTCGTTTGTGGAGTTAAATAAACTCCTTTTGTGGAGTCATTTTTAAGGGGTTAGTATAACTCCCCTTAGGGAGTAATTATGGAGTGATCGCAACTCTCCAAGAAGAATTAAAACAACTCTATTTGGGGAATTATTTTCATAGAGTTACTTTTATTACCTCTGCAAAGGGAGTGGATATAACTCCTCGTTTAGAGTCATTAATGTATTTATAGGAGCTGGCATAATTGAAACTAAACAGAGTCATTACTTTACTGTTGTTATTTTCAACTCTGTTCAAAGGCTCGTGGGATAAAGAACATGAAAGCTTGGACCACTCGCATGGCAAAAACGTTGCAGCGGTATGCCATATTCGTCCCCTTTTGCAATTCACGATTGGCTCGCTGCAACAAAAGGCCGGCTTTTGTAATGCATCGTTTTCGGTGGAAAAAGCGGCTTCCCAAAGGTCATGCTGTTTATCTCTTCCTTCCCCACCCCGGTAAGCTTCTGAAGCTTTCCTTCCGTTCCCTTGTCTCTAGGGAATACAGGTTTGAGAAGAAGGGAAAGTTCGAGAAAAATAATCCCACGGATCGAAGGATAAATGGATGAAATATTGGCAGTACAATGTAATCACAAAAGGTCACTCTCTTATCACTGGTCACGCTCCCTACCCTACAAGAAAATGATTAGGACACGTGATGTAACACGTGAGCGATCTCGCGTTCAAAGGTTTGCGCCAGTGGCGGTTGGTATTGAAAATTGTATTGAATCGGCGTGAATTTATCTTCATTTTTGGATCTTTAAGTACGAAAGAAACTCTATCAGGTAAGTGTTTTAGAGACTTGTGTTTCTTTTTAGTCGATTTGTCTCGCTTTAACAGTTTATTTATAAGAATACTGACAAAGGAGGCGGTGGTGAATGCTGCATGTAACTTGTTAGCTTAACGGTTATGATTTTGCTCCCGTAAACCTTTCCGAAAATTACGATTAAATGCCTTCATTCAGTGCTCCTCGATCGAAGACCAAGAGAAATATATTAATTCAAGTGAATTTTCGCAGAAACAGTGAACCACAACGAGTTATTGAGTGATTTTTGTAGCAAAATACAAGCACAAAACTTCGAAGCGTTCACGTTGTAATCCATCTCCATCCGTTCTAAAGAAGATTATTCAGTCTCAACTTAACTAAATAGTTTGAAGTTTCACTGAATTAGTATGGCGTCCGAACAAGAAATGAGCAATTATTTTCAAAAGTTTTCATGTATGTTAATGTCTGTCAACTTATCAAAATGTTGCATTGCTAACGCGAGGAAAATAAACTTGTTATTTGTGTTATTTGTCTTAGATAATCATGGATGAAGAGTTAGCAAGATTTCGCAATACAGTCTGCAGTTAATATAAGCAAGAGTCCATTGATAATCTTATAAATGACGAGGTAAGTTTTGAGACAGTGGCATGGCTACATGATCATGTACAAAGTATAAGCATACATCTTAATTTGAAGAAAGTCTGCTACAAATCCAAAATGGCAAAGAAATGAACCTTTCATAATTCAGCTACAAATGCTGTGCTTGTTGGTTAGATGGCAAACATGGCTATTTGTTCCAAAGAATATTAATGAAGGAAAATGTTGTATACCTTGTTTCTTGCTGTGCAGGAAATATTTCTCAGGATGCAGGAATTGAAATATTTTTATTTGGGTGTTGCTAAGTTTGGACAGTACATGTAAACCCTGTTAAACACAGCCACAAGTGAATTAATTGCAATGTTGTTGTTGTTGCTGTTGTTATTGTTATTATTATTCACTTTATTCAGGGCCATTTGGCTGTGTGAGATTTATTTATTTCAGTGCTTGACTAGGTGTTTTTTATGTAGCACCTCACATTCAAGATGTACTTGTAATCTCATGCAACTTCATTCATATCACACAGAACAAACTACAAGTTGTAGTCTTTTTGATATGAGGCAGAAGCTTGTATAGTTAAATGTGTATATTTCCTTTCTTTTAACATGAAGGTTGAGTTTGATCAGTTCTTTGGCAACTATTTAGGATAATAGTAAATGTTTCCTCTAAAATAATAATCATGGGTGATCATAACTTCAAGCAGATTATATATTTGAGTTGCCTTTTTTTTTTTCCGCTGAAATGGACATGGCAGTTGTTTGTTTGCATTATAACATCTACGTATCAGTGACTCTGACAGTGCAGTCTCCCAAACAGCCATTATTAGTGGTTGACGCAACACTAAGGGAGCACTGTTGCATGACGACCACTAATAATGGCTGCCTCAGGTAGACCATGCAACAGTGGGGAATAATGACAACTTTTAAATTTCATATCTGGGGTTTACAATGCATACATTTGCATAAAAAGATAATCATGCTGAAACTGATGTCTAGATACTCAAGTACTGAATACATTCTTTTTGTAGGATCTATGTAGAGTCCATTGATGTGGAAACAAGGAACACCAAAGCTCTCCAAGGATTATAGGCATTGGTAACTTAAGGACCTGGCCCCGGTTGTTCGAAAGACGATTAATACTAACCCAGGATTAAGAGTTAACTGAAGTCTTAATCACACTCGTTGAGAAAGTTTTGTAAATCAAATTGTACGCTTAAAATAAAGTTAAAT
>JAEMWC010000367.1:80000-105000 GCA_016490735.1 Pachyseris speciosa
TTCCCAAGTCCATAATAGACAAACTCGATCGTCTGGTGCTTTGGATATACCCTTATGTCGCCTGTCAACAGGGCAACGCTCTTTTGCTTTCAGAGGAGCCAAACTCTGGAACACTTTGAATGATAATATTAAGTCCTTAAAATACCCCAAGCATTTTAGGCGTCACTTTGCAAATGTTTTATTAGGTTGATATTCTTCATATATTTTTTGTAATTATAATCTTATTGTACTTATATTCTTAATTAACTTAAATTTTAAATTTGTAATTTTTAATTCTATTGAGCTGAAAAACCCACTCAGGGAGCATCAATAAAGTATGTATGTATGTTTGCATGCATGCATGCATGCATGCATGCATGTATGTATGTATGTATGTATGTATGTATGTATGTATGTAAGAAGGTATCCAACATATCGGATTCCCACACGGCAATACACACACACACACACACACACACACATACATACATACATACATACATACATGAACTTTATTTTACAGCGATTGTCCTCGAATTTCAGAGTAGCCTGAAAGGAGAAGAGAACAAAAGAAGAGAAAATCTATTTACATACCTAAAATTCTATGTACATACACAAAATAAATGTATTACATACATAAAAATCTTACAATCATGTAAGGCAGTTGTAAATAGTCTTTGTTTTGAACTTGTAAAGACTCAACTGATGATATTCCGTGTTTAAATAAAGTCTCGATCATGTGCTAAAAAGCATCACATGATGGTTCGGTTGCTAAGAAACCGCTGCGCATACTCAACACAGACCGTTTTGACCCATGGCAGAGGTCTCTTTTCTCCGCACGCTGAATACAACGAAGAGAGGCCTGTACTAGCAGGGAACATAATCATATTTTGGTGACACCTCGGTGAGTGTGGCCCTGGTATCCACTGTTCCTGGTGACCAATCAGGTCAATAGCAGGGGCGGATCCAAGATTTTTCTTAGGAGGGGGACACCCTTCTTTTTTTTTATTTTTTCTTCCCTTTTTTTTTTCAGAATACTGGCTAGATTAAAAAGCCGCAGGTCATCTCAGGAGGGGGATGGGGGGTGCCTCCCTGCATCCCCCTAGATCCGCCCATGGGGCCCGTTTCTAGAAGCTCTTTCAGATGGGAAGTTCCAAAAATTTGAAAATCATACAGTCACGTTATCAAGCTAAGAAACAAAACGCGAAAAGCGGCCGCCATTTTGTTGACAACCGCTACTCACTATCTATCACAGGATAGACAACGAGTAGTGTAGCCAATCAGAGAACGGCATTCGTGATAGAACGCAACAAATTTTATACTGATGAAAATAGTTTTCGTCTAAAATAAACCACCGCACTTTGGAGAAAATCGGCTTGAAAATTGCTAAAATTGTTCTGATATCCGATAGCCGTAAAGTCGTAGTATTTGGGACCGCTCCAAACTAATTTATTCCTCATCCAAAATCATGTAGATTACAGCTTGAGCTTTCTGTAGCCCCCCTCCCCTAAAAAAAAATGTATAATTCGCACGAATGAATAATTTTGTGAAGTAAGTAACAGTCGTGGATTTCTCTTCACACCTGGCCGAAACAGCACCAAAATTCGAAACAATTACTACTGACTGATAGATAGAGAAAAAGTGCTGAAACTTTGGAGGAAATTGTCAATCCTTGGACCTTGCCTAGTAAATGACCCTTATATAGCTCCTACTGGTGTTGCAGAATTCATTCGAATCGCATGATGCCTTCCGCATAGGAACGTCAACCAATGTTACCAGAAACAGTATGTTTTTCGTGGCTCGCCTGGTGATCTGCCTCCCTAACTTTATATTAAGAAATCAATATATTACATTAGAAAAATATGACAAAGGAGCTTTCTGATTGAGAAATTCTATCAGGCCCCGCAGGAAGTTTGCAACTGGGAGGGCTCCCTTCCAACGCATAAGCGTGAGTCAACTAGGGGGGCCCGGGGGCATGCTCCACCGGAAAACTTTAAATTAAAGTCCTCTGAAATGGCTGGAAATGCATTAAAATTAACATGGTGTGGTGAAACTTATATGCTTTCAGCAACAAAACAGCGGTGTTTTAAAACAAGAATAATCAGTTTTCAATAAAACGTTAAATAGAAAAGTACTTCGATTTTTTAGCATTACTACTTCATTACTAGTTCAGTAGGTACATATTTATTAAAAACAGTGTTTCTATTAAATTTCCCTGGGCGTTCTGCTTCATACTTGAGAAAGGTTTTATTCTTAATTCCGATAATTCTGGAATACGCTGCTTAGGCCATTTTGTAAAACCTCTAAGATTCTTTTCGCGAAAATTATTTGCACATGTTCCAGGTGAAAGATGTTCAAGTGTTAATTTGTACAACATTCTCATATATTTTGTTGTTTTGGTAGCCCTTAGAAGACCTTGCAATTCAAGTCGGCGCTCTAGAAAAGGAAGTCCAGGTAAGCGAAAAATGAAAAGTAATACTCACGGATGCATGGAGGTTATGAAGAACATTTTTTAGACCGAAATCGTCATGAAGTTGGCAAAAGTCACTACAAACCGGTATTCTTTTGAAGAAATACTATTTTAAATCAACATCGTAATGTTAATTTGGTGTTCTTTCACAACCAGTTCGTCAGGCTTTAAGGTTCATGAATGATAAATGCTCTTCAATGTATCACCAGCCTTAGATATTTAATTTTTCACTCTTCTAGCTTGCCTTTTTCTCCGATGCCGCAAAAAGACTCAAATGGCCAGCAGGGGATTGATTGCAGTTGCATACCGAAAAGCTCTATCAGGCTCCCCCACCTCCCCCCCCCCCCCAAGCCCCTCTCTAATAAGCCTCCCCTTTGAGTTATGAGATTTGTAATTAATTCCTCCTATTCCCTCTCACGAATCCACTTCATGCGGCCCAGTTAGTTTGCTCTAAAACAAATATACACTCAAAAACATAATACTGTTCGCTGCTTTTTATTAGATTTGCACAAAAACTATTTGAAGACGAAAACAGTGTATTTAAGATTTGAAATAAACCCCTCTCTAATAAGCCCCCCATTAATGGGAGCTGAAATTAAATACCCCCGGGGGAGGTTAATATAACTTTTACGGTAATTGTAAACCTGTCGGAGAGTGAATCCCCTTTCAACCGTCAAACAAGGAAAGCGAACACTTGTGACGTCTTTCCAACTAAAAGACCGTGCCCCATGTTGTCAGAGCGCATATGTGACAGATCTCGGTATTGCCAGGAGCCCATCACTAGGAGCGTACAACTGCCCTATATTCCTGTCACGGCGTTTTAACAGACCAATTTATTTTTTAGAATGAATTTCCCGCCTGGTATAGCTCGCCTCGCTTTGGAAAAGACTGGAATTGAGAACACCGCGTGAGGGATTTTTCTTCGCAATAGCCCCCCCTCCAAGCAATCCCATAATCGTTTGCACGGCCACTCTGCCCCTCCAGTCTATTGCCAGAGGATCTCAGGTTCTTTGAAGAAGCTCCCTAATAGGAGGATTTCTCTACAGGAAATGCAGATCTTAGGAGGGGTTATTAGAATCTAAAACTAAAAGTTCGGAGTAACCACACAATTTTTGAAGTTCAATTCGAAAAAAAAATGCTTCATCAATGGCCACTAAATTCTTTTAGAGTGCAATAGCCCTCTCTAAGATCTGCTTTTCCCGCATAGTACACAGCTTCTCAATAACGCCTCTGTGCATGTTTTCAGAACTACGTGAAATATACAAATGTACGACAGTTTCGCTTTGTTTCTTTATAGGATCTTACCAACCAAGTGAATGCTGGAAGAGTTGAGTTTTACGACACCAGCACTCCTTTTGACGAGCGATCCGACGTACCCATCATGTTCTTGGACAGGCAGAATGTTAACTGCCCACACCTCTATGTTTTGGCCCAGTTAGTACTGCGGAGACAAGGAGACTTCAACTCGGCAAAGTTCGCTACGCTTACCGATGCTGCAAGTTTCTTCTTAAATTAGTCGTCAGTTAGACGGATAATCAATCATTTAGCAATATATTCTAGTCCTGGAACTTGTCTCTCTAATCCTTATTAGCATTGTGAAATTTGTTCAAGACCAAAACTCAAACACCTGGATGGAGTTTATGTCGGAAAAAACGTAGTCCACAAAAATAATAAGAGGGAAAATAAGTATAAAAAAGGTTTGAAAATTTCCGTTTTGTTCTATTGAATTCGGTTAACTTAATACGCATATTATATACGTGTGGTTTCGAAAAGTATCATCGCCAGAACATTTTAAGAGTCATTATAACCTATTATTTTTTAATTAAACATTCCGTAATAAACACATTCTATGTAATAAGAATCTTAAATTGATTGTGTACAGCACACTCTGGCAATTTTAATCTTTGTAACACTTTTACCCTGCATGGAAATAGCCGGTTATAAGTCTTCTGAAATGGGGGTGGGAGTGCGCAAAGGATAGTTGTTAGCGTAGAGGGTCCCTTTTTCATTCACGTGACTACCAGCCATGTTGGTTTACTGAAACAAAAGAAAGTATTTGCATAAAAATAGAGTTCAATTCCCAGAGGTTTAGGCTGGGAGACCAATTACATGGCGGTCGTTTCTTTCAATGTTTTGGGACACCAACGTGGCCTCCATGACGTCATTTAATAACACTCTTAACACTTTTTTATCGGCGGACTTTTTGCACGTCGTTTTTGCAATTTCCGTAGGGTGTGAGGTCAAATCGACCTCGGTTTTCCATATGAGGGTTTCTTTGTTGTCAAGCTCGTCACGCTAGCTGTCGTTTATCTCTTTTTCTACACGCCACCATTGTTAAGCCTTGGCCAAACGGACTCGCAAGTAGACGCAAGTTGAAAACTTGGGTCAACTTGCGACTCCGTTTGGCCAGGACTTGCGTGCACTTGCGTTGACTTAAGATGACTTGCACTCTTTTGGTCAAGATTAAATTTGCACACAAGTCGACGCAAGTTTTTCACCGTGTGGCAACCCAACCCAAGTCAACACAAATTGAGTGACGCCCATTCGTTGTATATAGCAACCTATTAGCCAATGAAATAGTTTTTCTGCGACTTGCGTGTACTTGCGAGGAAACTTGCGAGTCCGTTTGGCCACCCAACGCAAGTCTGTACGCATGTTCAACTTGCGGCTTCCTTGCGATTCCGTTTGGCCAAGGCTTTATTGTCAAATCATCACTTGTTTAGACTTCATCACCCCGGAAACTGACCAAAACTTCCCATTTTCATTTAATATGACAGTTTATTCTGTTGCAAAACCCCAAAACTCCCTCGGACAACAACAGAAGACATACCTTTTTCTTGAAGTTTTTAAGACAAAAAATTCCTCTTGAAGCTAAAAGTTTACATTGGCAGCAAACTTCGACTCCACTTTTTGCCACCTGTTCCTCATTTTCCTTTCACTTCTTTAGCGTGTACCCGATATTGCTGTTTGATTTCAGTTGCCTTCACTGGTCCGTCATGTTCGAGTTTGTGACCCAAAGGAATTCTGGGAAATTCTTGGATAACGGCAGCTGAAAGTGCGCCCATTTCGATCCTGCTGACAAAATATTGCATTGATTGCATTATTTACAAATAAAAACTCGCTAAAATTGCCATGCGAGGTCCCGGAATACACTCACAGAACGCCTAAAGACACGACCTCACCCCGTGAATCGCCATGACTTGCTCAAATACTTTCGGCGTCCCACTTGCTGTGAAATTGTTTCTTACGTCTGTTTTCGTTCAGGGGATTGCCGCTACCCACCAACCCAGCTTTATGATGCCAGGGGGGGCTTCTGAGGTGGAAAATGGCTTGAAAAACACCAGTTATTAATCAATACGTACTGAATCTGACGTTGACTGCTCGTTTACAAACAAGCACATAGCTAGCGTGACAAGTGTGACAAGAAAGCTAGAGCCTTCGGTGTTCTGGGTCAACAAAATCTCCATGGTAACCGCTTATAAGGAATAACGAGATTGACTTGACCTACTACCCTTGGTAAATTGCAAAAAAGGACGTGCAACGAAGTGGTAGAAAAGGGGTTATTTGTACAGGATCATTGCGGCTACAAGTCGTTATGTATTTGATTTACAAGTGTGTTTTTCGAGTCATTTATTTATTTGTGAAGTGTCCCCTTTTGGAAAAGAAAATTTTTTATCCGAGATTGAGGCGCCAATTGAGGGCACTGACTTCAGCATGAAGACACCTAAGGACTTTATCAAGCCGACGAAAGGTATTCAGCGTATTGCCTAAGCGGGTTGAGATGTCACAAGGCCAGTGAACGAGAGGGAGGATTTCAAATTACAAGACCAGTACTGTTTTAAGTTCAGTGAGTGAGTTGATGCTAATTCCCTTATGGATTGCAAGTGCCTGAGTGTTGGTAAGTTTTGAATGCTAACAGAGCTGAGGAGCAAGTGAAGACTCTGCTGGCCAATAAAAACAAAGCTTCACGTGGTAATAATAATCAAACGCATTGTAGGAAAAAGCAAGGCTTTGTCCTGGCTATTTTAACACAAATGCTATCCCGGAGCTGCACAGAGTTTCCGATAGACCACGTATGCGTTGAGGATGCTTTTGGGGGCTTTATATTGTTTTTGGGTCCAGCTGTATCCATTTAGGCTCCCTGGCAAACATTGTTACATAAGTCCCTTGGCTATCCATCCCCTGATGCATTCTGCGTTACTGGAGTGATATGATATTGCAGGAATAACTCATGCAGTGCTCCGAACGCTTTGAAATAACATTCCATCAGAAGTAAAGAAATGGCAGCGATTAAGCTTCTTATGTCTTTATTGCGAACAAACAAACAAACAAAAAATCTCAGGAAAGTCTTACAGTTATTTTATTTTTTGTTATACTGATTTGTAGTGTTCTCATAATCATATGTAACATATGTTTAACCCCTCTTATCATTTCTCTTATGCCCAATGACTGCCATAGCGAACAAACAAACAAACAAACTAACAAACAAAAAATCTCAGGAAAGTCCTACAGTTAATTTTATTTTTTGTTATACTGATTTGTAGTGTTTTCATAATCATATGTCACATATGTTAAACCCCTCTTATCATTTCTCTTATGCCCAATGACTGCCATAGCCATGGAATGCATTTTAAACAACCGGCACACTTGCAGCATTTGTAAGCATAGCGGACTTTGCCTGCATTGAAGTCTCCTCCCCGCAGTAAAACTGGGCTAAAACATAGGGCGTGGACAATTAACGTTCTGCCTGTCCAAGTACGTGATGGGTCTGTCGAATTTCAGGTCAAAAGGAGTGCTTGTGTCATAACACTCTACTCTTTCTGGAAATCGTAAAGTCAAAGATTACGAGTTCAAGATCGACATTCCGATCCTAGCAGTATGTAGGACATTTGCCGCATCATTTACAAATACAAAGCGAGTGAAAGACGTGAAAGAAACGTATTCAAACACTGTACTGCCGAGTAATTAGTGGGCTCCCAATAAACACGCTTTGATTTTGACAAAGTCGACCCAAAAGTTCTTCTGTTGCGTTTCTGCGGGTCAACGGCCCTTCAAAAGATAGTGGGTATTACACTATTCCCAGACTCTTTTCAATGATTCTGCGGCTCGGTCGTGTTTTCAAAAAAGGGCTATTTTCCCGCTCTTTAAAAAATCATAAAAAAATCGCGGTTTTAACCAAAAGCAACAATTTTTGCGGTATGTTTCTCAGCTATATACAAAGATTTAATTGAGCGAAAAAAGATTTTTGGGGTTATAGGCACTTTAATGGCCTGAGCTCCCAAGAGTCTTCTTTCACTCGGTGGTAGAGAATCCGAAGTCGAATTCGGAAATCTATTATCCGATTTAGCATGTGAACGTATTAGATACTCACACAGTCTTTCATTCATTTACCACGCTAACAAGGTACTATCTTGCTCTCATCAATATTACTAGACTATCGTAGCTCGATTAAAATAAAAAACAAACAGCGGAGATAAACATGGTAAACCACACATTTATTTAACAAATATAAAAACCCTAACCGTGCTTTGTTCCTTTATTTCCGCAAGGAAGTGACGAGAGCACGAAAGAAGTAGGAAGAAGCACGAGCCGTAGGCGAGTGCTTTTAACCACTTCTTGAGCGCTCTCGTCATTTCCTTGAATACCTTACAACAGAACAAAACACGGTTAAGTCCTTTTTATTTGTTTTATAGACCGAATGCGAAAATGCCTACCTTTAAATTATTCTTTTGTTGGTATTCAAAATAGCCTGACTAACCTCGTTTTAGAGATACAAATTCTAAAGGATTTATTATCCCGAACGAGGTTAGCCAGGCTATTTTGTATGCGAACAAAAGAATAGTTTAAAGGCAGCCATTTTTGCATTCGGTCTATAATATAGTTTTTTTCCCACATTTGTAGATAAATTCGTTTCAATTTGTGAGAAAACTGAACAAATTTTGTTATCAGCTTGCGCGCGCGTAGTCATGTTGCATCAACATTGTGTCTTGTTGTAAAAATTCATTTTAACGAGCGGTTAAAACTGTTCAGTTAAAACAAACAGCACTTAGAATTCGTGTCGTCAGTTATATTTTATGACTGTACTATTTTAATCGAGAAGTTTAGTTTTTGAATCGTGAAAAATGCCAGATTTGTAACGATTTTGAAACTGCACGCGCAGAGAAATGGCGTTATCAGTGTGCTTTATACTCTCATAAGGCACGCTCGATTTCAGTGAAAAGATGCCCGAGCTATATTATAAATATTGGTTTACCATCTTTATCTCTGCTGTTTGTTTTTTATTTTAAAAGAGAGATGAAATTTGTTTTCAAGATGCAAAGGCAATTTCCGTTCTAAGCTGTTTGAACGGGAAAGAGGGAGTGTTGTATAGGAATATTCGTTCTTTCTGAGCTTTTCCGCAATTGTATCACCGTATCTGTACGTTGAATTTGCATTTTTGCAGGCTGAATCGGCAATCTGCCAAATATAAAGGCTGTGCAATGTCCTTTGATGACGGAAAATCAAACAGCGGCGAGTTATTTGACGCCATCAAAACTAAGAAATAGCAAAATAGGACTATGCATGCTACCTTCCCTCGTCTGTCTGTCTTTAAGCCTGTCTCTGTCTGTCTCCCTCTCCCTTTAGTAAAGTTCGCGTCGCAAAGTAATATCAAGTTCGAAAATCGCAATTGTTATCGGCTGGGGAGTTACCTATTTCTTGAAAGTTGATGGTCTTACGGCTGTAAAGCCAGCTATGTAATCATTTCATTCAGTATATTGCCTGTAGCATGGGTTTTCACATCTGCAACGCATGTTCTGAAAACATTAGTCATTAGTTTATTACCACAATATTTAAGCTCGATATTGATTGTTTATGGAGTGAATCAATAATAGGTTATCTCATTGAGATTGATATCGTTCATCGGAGCGAGTGTCTTAACACGGATGAAGATCTCAATAGCCTTAGCCTTGAAAATTGTGTTATACCAAAACGATATTCTACTTATGCATAAGCACAACGCTTTTTTTCTCTTGGTTATATGCCTCCATATTTCATTAATGTAAAGTTCATTTCAGGACCTCCATTACCTTTACGGCGTCAGGTGATAATTTAATTGAAATTGCATCCACAGTGAACTTGAACAAATATCAAAGCAATTGACTGTAAAAACACGTTGAAGTAAAACTTTTTGCCTAGAGGCCTGTTTACATGAGTCTGAACTCATCCCGGGACAAGTTTCATCCCGGGACAAGTTTCATCCCGGTGTGTAGTTATTTACCTCTTGGTGTTTACATGATCCCGAGGTGAAATTTGTTCATCCCGGGATGATTTCATGCCGGTCTTCAGCACCGGGATCATGAAATTTCATCCCGGGGTGAAACGTGACCAGAAATTCCATGTAAACGGTTTGCCCGCGATGAAAAATAAGGCTTTTCAAGGAAGCATTTCGTCCCGGGGCAAAACTGTTTTCGTTTGTCCCGGGATGAAAACACACATGTAAACAGTAATAAAAATCTGCTCCGGGAGGAAAGTCACCCGGGGATCAGTTCTTCCCGGATGATTGATTTTCCTCCCATGTTAACGTAGCCTTAATGTTTGATTATCGCTTATAACACTGAAACATACCCTGTCTCTATAAACTGGTTAAAAACCACGTAAATTATTCAAACTTAAATGTTGTATTGTTTTGTCAAATATTTGATTTGAATTATTTTCAAATGTACCTCATGCTGCTGTTCCATTATTTTCATTTCTCAGGACCCTCAAGAAAACCGCTTCGGTAAGTGGAGCTTCCTTTTTCAAATGCTATTGTTAATATTACCACCAAGGAAACTAATTTAGAAATACTTTGAGTGAACTGCTAGTTTCCTGGTATCAGTCTTAAGCAAAACACCAGGTGGGCTTCAACAGCGCTAAACTCCATGAGGTTTGCCTCTTTTTCCGCCTTTTTAGCTGGCTTCTTGTGCCATGACATAGGTGTTGTCATCATAGCAATGATATTGCTTTAGATTTCAAACGAATCTTAGCCCGAAAAGCGTTTTCATTTAATTACAAAATAAGTAACCCAAATTATTAATGCTAGTCACTACAAGCTGACCGATAATGTTAATATTTTTAAGTCTAAGCTAAGTTCAATTCAGCTGTAATTTTCAGTAATTTCCTGTAATGTTATATTTTGTACATAGATTTTAGATCATACATTTAATTTTATAATAGTAGACTTAATGCACGTTCGTAATTTGAACGAGCACTTGTGCTCTTGTTAATGTGGCTAAATAAATTAATGTTACTGTTACTGTTACAAACCCCGTACTACAAATTAAACTAACACTGATGAAGGGGTTATTCACGAAACGTCTGACTGTTAATATACAGTTTCTCAGCACTTCGACAACACCGCTACCGCCACCAAAATTTTCATTTTGCATCATTTGGTTCTGAGTCAGTGCTACGCGGCAAAACCAGGTTTTGATTCAAAATTCAGTCAAGCAGAAATGCGTAGCACTATGGAAATGGCAACTGTTCTTCCGGATGAGACGGTTACCAGGAAACTTAGAACTCACTCAAAGCATTTCTAAATTGGTTTCCCTTGGTGGTGATATTTTAAAAGGGAACCTCATCTTGCCTGAGCGGTTTTCTTAAAGTTTCTCACAAATTACAATAATGAAACAACAGTATAAGGTACATCTGAAAAAAATTCAAATCAAATATTCGATGAAACAATAGAATGTTCACGTTGGGACAACTAAAGTGTGTTTAAGCAATTTAAACAGAGTAAATTGCAGGGTATTTTTTGGTTATCGAATTCGTTTCTGCATCTAAAACGCCTATTGTGTAGACATCTTGTTTAAGGGACACACACCTGAATGCTACGTTTTTGTCACTTTTTGACCTTTTATCCTTATTATCTTGTCGAGATTTCATGCAATCAAAAGAAGCCATTTATAGTGCATAACCCATAATATCTCTGAAGTTTTTGGTGATTTTCGGAGTGTTTATGAAGAAGACGAAAGAAGCGGGCGTGGGGAGGGGGGGGGGGGGTGGGGGGAGTGGGGGGGGTTTTAAGGGACGGTGAGAAAAATGAAGAATTTAAGGTGATTAAAAATTAAATTTGGAGGTTAAAAAGTAACGGACGAATACCAAGCAGTTCTCCCTGAAACTGACGCGCACCCGCGTTGTAATGTACTGTCTAAGTGTTTGTGTATGCCTTATTTTCCCTTTTTAATTTCTTCATCAAATCACTCCTTGTTTCATTAACATCCAGGTATAACTCCCCCTTATTCAACAATTTTAGAACTTTACTGTCAGGGACAGCAGTATAACAGCCGAATCAAAATATAGTTGGTTTCGTTTCAGTGTGCTTTTCCAGAGACGGATAATATTCTCTACTATGATCAAGCAACTCACCAGCTTTTTTCTTTGTTCTTTCTATATTACCATTAGAATGCCATTTTACCTTATTATTATACACACAAAACGAGTTAGAGAAATACAACGAAAGGTTACTAGTTTCGATGAGATTATTCCATTCAGTGTTATAAGGAATAATCGAAAATTAAATAAATTTTACTCCAACGTGTTATTATGGTCAATGGTTTTAAAATTTGTTCATACTCACTGTGGGTCTCTGGTGTTAAGAATCAACCACAGCCTACCGCATTGGTCAGCAAATTAAATTATCGCCTCATGCCTCCTTTATAAAAAAGTGCTTCATTTTATCCGGGGTGACGTAGTATTGTTGTTTTAACGTTTGCAGCCAACAAGTTAGACGTAAGACCATTTCTATCCAAATAATCATTTGTGTTCGTATAAAAGTGCTTCTAGGAAATAAATGGAAGTAGCAGCAGTACCCTACAGTTTGAACGCAAAACTTTAAACGCTTTCCAAATTAAATTTTGTTTCAACAAACACAACAGCTGAGTGTTTGCGCAGGACAAATAAACTCATGGTCCGTTGTTCTAAAAGCGCCGAAAAAGAGGTTGTTTTGCATTTCATTATTTATCTCTTCTTTACGTTCGCTTTCAGATCTGTTTATTCAACATTTAACATTCAACATTTATTTGCCATCTTGATAATATTTACAACATGTTTTACTCAAGTTTAAACGCAATTTACTCAATTTCATACTGTTTTGCATATTTTGAAGCTTTTTAATGTCGTATAATTGGTGGAAAAGACGGGGCACGGGGTGCCGGGGTCTGTAGAAAACACGGAGCAATAATGTTTAAAAAATCTCTGAAAAGTAAAAATTAAAAATAAAGTGTGAATATTTCTACTCTAAAACACTTGAAGGTTACTATAAACCGTTGGGGGTCAATTTTTTTTCAAAATTAAAAAAATTATATCTCTTTTTGACCCACTTTGCTCTTATGCCTCTCGTTCGCGCCTCACGTTTTCCACAGACCCCGGCACCCCGACCCTGACACCCCGCGCCCCGTCTTTTCCACCAAACCCATCAGAAAAAAAAAAAGAACAGAAACTGTAAATAAAATTTAACAAGATGTACAGACATATTAGTGTCGCAAAATGTATTCTAGTAGAAATTGCATTGTCGAGACTGAATGATTGTATGATTTTTCGGTCATAAGAAAATTATTTTGCAAACTAAAGTAACCAAACTGTATTTTGTAAGTAATGCTACTTTGCTCGTCGTAATGACTGCAAGAGCGATATCAGAACGTGCAATACAATATCTTATAATACAAATAACATTTGCCTATAAAATGGAGTTATGAGAACTTTGATGCCTTGCCTCGTGCAGAAGCATATATAGATTTGTATATTTAAAAGAAGCAGTCTTTAGGCATCTTGTTGTGCCAATGTTTACCACTAAATTGCTTTCGATGAATATCGTCAAGAGCACTAAATAAGGCTCGAAATGTAGTGAAAGGCTGCAGGATATTCGATTTCAGCTATTAGGTGCCATGGGGGATCATGACAAACCTAAGATCGCGCGGACCTCTTTGAGTGTATGGTTTTATTGGTAGTTGTTAAATAATTATGGTTCAAACTCAGCGTGGATCCATGGACTTACGAATTCACAGCAGGGTCTCCACCACATAAAGTTGGTTATTTCATGTGAATATCAGTTCTTAGTGTACATTTACGTCCAAGTTGAAAGAAGCAGAGACAATGTACACATATGCTCGTCTTGGCTTGTGGGCAGATACCTAAACCGATACTGACGTTTTGTCGATTATCTTTGAACTCGGAGTGTGTTACCGTGTACGCAAAATGTAACATTAACGCGAAATGTAACAACTTTTTAACAAAAAAAGTAACAATTTCTTAACGCGAATTGCAACAACTTTTTAACGCAAAATGTAACAAACGTCTTTGACACGAAATGTAACAACGCAAAACGTAATCAACTCTGGTCTTTACATTCAAAGAATATAAAGACATACGACCCTTCTTGTCAAGCTAAACATCTCCAGTCAGTCAAATTATACACTGGTCACGGGGCCATTTATTCCAAATTCCACGATGCAAATCGTGTGATTATATAATTACTTGCAAAAATTTCCAAGAGGTTTTGTTTATTTCATGTCTGTCAGCTAATGCTCCGCCTACATGTGCGTGATTGGTTTAGTTCCGGAAAAAGCAAAGCAATTGTTTTTTACGAATGTTTCCTAAAATTTGACGACAAAAAAGGGAAAATAGCAACAGTCTTATTATTCTTGTTTTCAACTATGGCAAGTCCCTGCACGCAAACCGATAACTCCGCAAGCGGATGCTTAGAAAGACGAATACAATTCAAGAGCCGGACGGAAGTTTGAAAGACACGAGAGAATATATTAGAAGAATCTATTTCCCTTACTTTGTTTAGCCAGGATAGATTATTAAGCCATTTTCTTTCATAAAACGCAGTCCCCGGCTCTTAATGAGAATCCTCAACAACTTGTTAGTCCACGGTATCGCTAATTCTCATCACCTCTCTTCCAGGTCACTAACTCCCTCACTGGAGAACGCACAAGGATGTTTCGTTTCACTTCCGTGTTGGCTTTTGGCTTTCTTTGCCTGACCAGTTTCAGTTCCGCTAAGCCGGTAGTGCGTTTTCAGTGTTTTTGCATTGCGTTGCCATTGCAGTCTTTCTCATATCCCGGTTAAACATGTATTCAGCGCACCATACTTATTTTCCGAAGACAACGTCCTTCTACGAGTCTCTTGTTTATACCAAACATTTTATTTTCTGCATTGCACGTCGCGCTACTACAGTTAACTGAGATTTATTCAATATATCAAAAATTCTAGTCTTGGACAAGGATAGCCCTTATTATTTCATAATTAGTTTTGCGTTTTGTTAAAGTTTTCAAATTATCGATTTCCTACACAGACGAAATGAAGTTTTCCTAAGTACCCTCATAAAATAAATGCAGTAGTTTTTTTCTTTAACAGAATACAAATCATAAGCAGAGACGGCGTTAATCGAGGAATAAGAGAATTAAGTCATTAATTTAACAATTTAATTACTTTTGCGGTTGTTCTAGCTAGCGGTTAGCGTTGTTCTAAAACTCCTAAAACTTCAGTGCTGAACTATACAGAGATCTACTTATACAGACTTGGAGCTCAAGTTAACGGGAGAAAGAAATGCATATTTTCTGTGTCCACGCTATTCGTAGAGAGCCTTAAATTCGTTTACATTTTATTATTGCATGTGAATTTTCTTTTGAAAATTTACGGTAAACGCTTGATTCTTCTGTGAATTCTCATGAGTTGAGGCTACCGACGAATTTTCAACGTTCCTCTTGATCACACTTCGTCGTATATATTTTTATCTTCTTAGCGTGTTAAAAAGCTTGCCAAAGAACTTGACGAGCTGGAAACTGCTGTCAAGGTGAGAAGGTGTTTAAATGTACATCACGATGTTGTGTTTTTGTTGTTTGTTTGTTTGTTTGTTTGTTTTTTTTTTTCGGTTAAGGTTTGCTTTTTCTTCACTAAGAAATAGAACAACTTCCGATGGCCTCCGTCACCTGACAACATATGTTAAGTTTCACCGTTATCGGCTCCTAGTCGTCAAAGATGTAAATCTTTTTGCCGTAGTTACCTTAGTAAACGTTTGTTTCATGAATTCATTACGTCCAAGACTCACCCGCGACCTCCACTTAAATTTGTTTTCGTATCAGGGAATTCAATTCTTAGTGGAAAATCCATTCTCCTGAGTTTCTAGTAAGCTTAACGGACTTCTGTTCTTGGAGGCCCGCTGGAAATCTAATCTACTGACTCCGTTCAGACCAAGGGGCGCGCTAAGTTCAAATCGATGAAATAGTGTCATTAACTTACTTGTATTTGGTGACAGAATTGCCGCTGCCTTAAAGTTGGGAGGGGGGGGGGTGGCGTTATGTGCTTATTGCAAATTTGAATCTCTGAACACTTGAATGTCTCACCGCTGAAGCTAATTGAATGCGCGTGAACAAAAGAAAACAAAAACAATTGAAAGACAAAAAGAAATGTTCCAGTAACTAAGCGTCAGTATGGATTTCTAAATCCAGTTTTATTTCTCTATTTCCCTATTTATTGATTTATTTCAGTATTTATTTATTTATTTATTTATTTCCCCTTAACGTACAGCTCCTGACAGACCAAAGTGAACGGCGCTACAGTCGATTGCATGGATAAAAGCACCAACTTCGATGAGGGAGCCGAGAAAAACATAGTGTACTTGGACAGGCAAAACGTCGAATGCCAATACCCTTATTTCTTGTCCAAGTTTAGACTTCAGAGAGGTGGACCTGGCAATCATGTTCGATACAATTACCGATGCTGCAAGTTTGTTCTGTAAAGCAACGAGCCAATGTAGCTGCTGAGAAAGTGGGTAAACAATCAGTCGAGTTGAGGTCATAATAGTAATCAACTGTAAGAGTGGGCTCATTACATAATATACTCAATAAAAGTATTTAAACCTGCATGATCTTTAATACTCTTCAATTGCAACTGGTTCCTCTTTTTCTGAGTATTGAGAATTTTATAGTACAGTATTCAACTAACTTCACCTAGAAAACATTCCCACACCCGTTGCGATGGCTTTGCTCAATGTTACTCAGATCTCTCACGGTCAGACAAAAGCTAAGAAAGAAACAATAGGAAAATACTCGAAGTCGATCCAAGTCGGAACTTTCCTAACGCGCAGAGCCGTGCGAACTCAGTCTTCAACTCTTTCAATGTAACCAACTTGTTTAGCTCCCTTTAGAGTTACGCAAGAGCTATTAACAGGGGAATCACCGCTTATTTGCAAAATCAGCCATCTCATGCTAGGAGGTAACAATTACAATATTTTCAAGAACGTGCGACCTTTAAGGTCGCACGTTCTCCTAAACTCTTACGTTCTGATGACGGAAAAGAGCAAGGTTCATCTTAATCTTTACTCTATCCATCTCTATGTCTTCTAGAGAGGCATGTTTAAAGCACAAATATCAGACAAGATAAAATTTTTAATATAAAGACTTCAGATTACGTTTTATTGATTAGTAAATACATTCACAAAATAGCCTTTAGAAACGATAAGCAACCGTCATTAAGTGACTGAATCTCCCCGTCAGTCTTTCTTCCTAACCTTTATCTATAATTGTTGCGTCTTAAGTTCTATGCATGGATTCAAATCCGCGTATCATTTTTCCCTATGCCCCTCATTTCTCCACCCTGGACACTGTTACCCTGTCCTGGTGTTTGAGCTTGAGTGTCGCAATGATCCTAAGAGCTATGCCGGCTGCACTGGGACGCCATTCGCTGGTAGGTTCAACCATGTCCGATTGGTCGCAGGGAAGAAACCTGACAGAGGGCTGCCCATGGCCCTTCAGGTTGGGGGATTGAGCGTTTGGCTAATCACCACATTCCACAAGAGGCCTTACTGAAACCCCCTTAATTCTGCCTTATTTCTATGTTGTCATTGAGGTCGACCTCTTCGTCTTGTCTGCTGCCTACCAGCGATTTCTTCTTGTTGAACCTCCTGAGTGACTCGAACGAGTTTAAACTCGATTACTTTTAATGCTTTCTCTCGTGCGATGTTCTCATCTCTTGTCTTATTTCCAAGAGTGCTGATTAATTTCTTCTCTTAATTTTGACAGGCACTGCATTTGACCCTTTGTGTGCTGTTACCAGGTTTAATTACCATTCTCTCCTCTGGTCCATTTATCAAGCATTATTCCTAGCGCTTTTGCGCTAAAATAAACATCCAATTATTAAACTCTATAATTTGCTTACCTTATTTTCAGACAACTTTTGTGCCCTTTCAAAAAACCACTTTAATTTTGCAGCACCATATCAAACTCTTAATCTCTATTCTCGTCGAATCCTCAAGCACTATTCCAAACTCTTTCGAGTTTGAACCTTCAGCATTTCTTTCGTATCAATCTTATGCACTTCCAAAACGTTTTAAATTACCAGTCTCCCGTCTTTTCTCTTCTATAACAGTCTTCGTAGATCTTGTGCGTCATCAGCAAGGTTAATCTTTTATGCTCTTTTCTCGTCCATTACTCTATTTCTCTTTCATTTCTTCCTATTCTTTTAATTTGCACTGTCTACAGGTTTTGTCAATCTTCTCCCTCGTCTTATTTCTCTTCTCGTCACTAGTGTGCGAGGTAAAAAGCTTAACGATGCGTTTTCGCATCTCCTATTAGTTTTCAAGACTCTTCTAAAATCATGTGCGCAGTAAAGAAGTTTAAACAGCCTGAATTTTTTGTTCCGATAGATTTTAATCTTGAAACGAAACGGACGTAGACCTATAGAGAATCTTACCAAGATTTGACACAGTTGTGAAGGTTCTGTGAATGATCGACTGTCACTCTCAGAAAAGAATGACAAAGATCACGAAATCTTTGGCTTGGAAATGTAGTTCACTTCCTCATTTTCACATTTGAAGTCAATAATAATTAAAAATGACAGTTTCAGGCAGCTGAAATAAAACAAAAACAAAACAGGTTATGTAAATCGACGTTTATTGATATTGCATTGATTCGAAGTGGTTTTGGTGAAACCTCTTTGTGATATTTTAACATGTTTTGAGATACAAAGTAATCGATGGAAAAATATTGCCTTCCATGAATACATTCTCATGAAGTCATTACAACTTTCAGAAATGATATAATTACTAAGTTGAGTTAACTACCGAAAAAATAAAACTTGATTTTTTCTTTATTCTCCAACATAAATACCTCTAATTACACAGAATAACGACGTTTGTTAGAGCAAAAGTTTGTCTTTTGAAGTCCTGCTTCATGATCACAAGCTTTTCTCAATGTTTAATTACCCGTTAAGAAACGGATGCAGAATTTTATTTGTTTAGCCGACCTGTTCGTGATTATTTTGCCTTTGGAAATCAGACTAAGTACAAGCCAATATGATCTTTGTTTGCAGTGCTAGAATCAAAATTAAAATACTGCTTGAAATTTGAAAACGGAAGATACATTAGCAACTGAGCAATACCTGGTAGGCTACCTTAATTGATCATATTTATACCAATGCTCCCATTCAAAATACTACTTCTGGTATTGCTCTAGCTAATATATCTGACCATTTGCCTGTTTTCTGCATCTGTAATGTACCCACGTCTAAAACCAAACAGATAACATATTATAGAGATTACGTAGCTTTGCAAAGATCAATATTTAGCTGACCATAGTCAAGTTAACTGGCCAGATTTATACTCCACCTCCGCTGATCTTCATGAGATAGCTAATGCATGTATAAACAAAGTGAAATATATTGTCAATAAACATGCCCCTTTAAAAAAAGTTACCAATTGTAAAATGAAACAACTCAACAAACCCTGGTTAACACAGGGGCTTTTAAAATCAATTAAAAGGAAACAAAAAATGTATAAATCACATTTTCTCAGCAAAAATTCAATGAAGATAAAAGAGTATAAAGAATACTCCAATCTACTTAACAAAATGAAGGCCAAAGCCAAAGATAAATATTATAACAAATATTTTCAGCTCTACAAAGAAAACCTGAAAGAAACATGGAAACTTATTGGTACGATTATTAAAAGGAAAGCCAAAGTCCAATCAAACTACCTTCCTAGGATCATAAGAAATAATAAGGTCTACACTAATGAACTCGACATTGCTAATCAATTTAATCAGCACTTTACTACAATTGGCCCTAATCTTGCTAGTGCAATTAATCCTACCTACGACGACCCCACTAAATATATACGTAATAACCCCACAAATAGCTTTTACTTATCAGCTGTCACTGAAGAATATGTGACTCAGCTATTTTTAAATCTAAAGGAAAGAAAGGCTTCATTAGATATTCCTAATAAGTTAATAAAACTTGCTAGCCATGAATTATCTAAACCTTTCGCATACATTTACAATCAGTCAATCATACAAGGTATTGTACCTAATGTACTTAAAGTTTCAAGAGTAACTCCAATATTCAAATCTGGGGATGCAACAGATCCTGCAAATTATAGACCCATAGCAGTTTTATCACCATTTAATAAAATCCTAAAAAAATTGTCAATGATCAACTCATCTCATTTATAGATAAATACAATATCTTGTTCAAATACCAGTTTGGGTTTATAGAAAAGACCATTCCACTGAGCTTGCTATTCTAGGAATAACTGACAGTCTTAAAACCTCAATTGACAACAATCTCATAATATGCGAGGTCTTTTCTAGAGTTCTCCAAAAGCCTTTGATACTGTCAACCATGAGATACTGCTAAGGAAATTACACAAATATGGAGCTTTAGATTGGTTCACAAGTTACCTCACTAACAGAACTCAATGTGTGAAACTAGGTAATGCTGAATCCTATTTTCTCCAGATTATTTGTGGAGTTCCTCAGGGATCAACCCTTGGACCACTATTATTTCTTCTTTACATAAATGATCTTGCCAACTCTTCAGATATGCTTTCCTTTCGACTTTTTGCTGATGATGCTAATATCTTCTATGCCACTAAAACATCAAAAGATCTTGAGGCAGTTATTAATTTAGAACTTCAGAAAGTAATTAACTACTGCAATCTCAATAAACTGTCTATTAACATGAAGAAAACAAACTTTATGATAATAAAATCTCCACAGAAGCCAACCATACGCAATCTCAACATTTTAAACATTAATCGCAAAACTAGTATCAAATATTTAGGCATTTATTTAGATGAGCATTTGAACTGGAAAACGCAAATAGCACATGTACAAGGCAAACTGACTAAAAACCTTGGAATCTTCTACCAATTGCGGAATTACCTGAATTTAAAGATGTTAAGACAACTGTATTATGCACTTATTTACCCTTATCTTAATTATGGTGCAATGTGTTGGGGCAACACTTATCAGACTACTTTAAGTAAGATCTGTCCTAAACAAAATAAATGCATTCGTAGTATCTTTTTTGCAAACAAACGAGAACCCTCTTTCCCTTATTACCAAATCCTTGAAATTTGAAAATTTGAAAATGTTGTTAGATTCAAACTCTGCTCACTGGCATTTAAATTATATATAACAATCCAACAACTGTTCCAGCAATTTTCCATAATTTTTTAATACCTACAACAACTGTCCACTCCTATAACACCAGAAATTCTGCCAGGCTTAATTTTCACCGACCACAAGTTAGAACTAACATAGGCAAATTTACTTTTAAGTATTCTGCTTCTGTTTTATGGGAAACTGTTCCCTTGCCATTGAAAAAAACAAAAACATTTAACAGGCTTAACAAACTTTATAGGGCCCACCTAATCTCTTGTCAATCAAATAATATATAATCTGTTTATGATCAAATATATAGTATGTAATTATCCATATATAAGTAATTATAATAGTAATAGAGTTAATAATAATAATAATAATAATAATTGTCCGCTTATATTTTGATCTTGTTATCGCTGCTGCTGTTGTTGCTGCTGATGATGTGTTATTCTTTTCCATTCCTTTGTTTCTGTTTTTTGCTTGCTGTTGTTGCTGTTGGTTGTTTGTTTGTATGTTTTATTTCTCTTATTCTCTGTCTTTTTTGTTCTTTTTTGCTTTTGTTTTTCTTTCATTAAGCTTGTCCTGTATAGATTCCTTGCTTGGTTCAGTATATCTCTAACATACCTTAAATCATATACATGTAATTCCCTCTTGTACAACAATCCTAAGCTCTACAAACATCTCCTATATCCCAATAAAGCTCAGTGCCATTTCTTTGTTTATCCAAAAGTAGGTGGTGGTCAACTAGAAAGCCTTTGCTACTTTGACCTCCACACACATTTTGTAATTTGTACTGTATTTATTTTATCTTGTAATCATCTGTTGTAATTATACTTTTCTTTCTAGGTTAATTTTATGTAAATAGTGTGAAATAAAATGAACCAATGAACCAATGGTGTATTGCTCCCTCACAGGCATTTGTAAACTTAAAAAAGGTGAAGAGTCGGATGTTTTCATCCTACCAGGTATTGCTTTCGCCAACACGTGAGTATTACAAAACAAGTGAAAGGTTCTGAGAACAGATAAAAAGATCAATAAAACCCTCTTATGTCTTTATTATGGCTATTATAGACACTACAGTTATTTTTGTGAGTATGTTTTAGAATGGCATCCCTCGCATTTTTTCAGTGCCCTATGCATGACTATCAATTGTGCCAAGTCTGAAAAAAATTCTTAACAGTACATTCTTTACAGAGGAATTACCTTAAAGGTCGTCAGTTTGTGGTACTTTCCATGCAGTGTTTGCCTGTTGGAATGGAAATTAATTCCTCCCAATTGTCACCAAAATTTGTGTTGATGAGATAGTTATCAATTCAGTATCGCATACTTGTATATTCACCTTGTAGTAAGTCCAGCTGAGCAATAGCCCTTTTTACAGTTCCGGCGCCATCTAGGAATAGTAACCACTCGAACACGATGTCGAGGCTCGCGTTGACCCGCGAAATATAAACACAGTGAGGATGCAGCTGTTTCAGTCACGTTTCGCTCTACAGACGATTTAATCTTTTTAAAAAATGGTCTTGATATATTAAGAAAAGGAACTTACAACGTTTGAAGATATCTAGAAGCTGACAGTGAAAGATCTTAGGGACATTTTGAAGTCCAATTTGGAAGGAGCCGGCGGTACGAGGGCGGACTTAGTTCTGAAAGTTTACGCTTTGCTTATGAGGAACGTCGTACGGTCTGCGCAAAACCACCAAGCAACTGTGGAAATCAATGCTGATTTCAAGTACGACGAAACACTGAGACGACTCTCCGCTCTTGGATGGTCTACAGACCTGCGTCACATGCCAGAGTTGAATGTTGTTCAACTGCATGATTACGTATACCTAGTTGTGTCAACTCGCAAATACCGCCACATTGTGCTTAAGGGAACAAGCTACAAGAAACATTTGTTTTTCGAAGGCAAAGTAAAACGGCTAGAAAGTAAAACTTACCAAGGTTTTTTTATGCGAAAGTTAGTGTTCTACCGTCGATGAAAAAGACAGAGTTTTGGTAGAGTTCTCTTATAAAAATTAATGTTGCCCTCACACAACATTACAAACCTTTCTTTAAGTTCCAGCGGCCTGTCAGAGTACTAATAATGTCTCAACTGTTGAAATGTTCCGAGCAAACCACAGTTGCTTTGGTCACGAAGAAACCGTCCGTTCCATGCTACCGTTTTATAAGGTTGCACCATCGAATCCTTCGTTTTGGGCTACTTGGGAATGCCGTGAAAAAATGGTAGTCAGCGTAATGCCCGTTCTCGTCATTGTAGTTGTTGATGCAGGCAAAAACAGCCCAATGCTTTCCTCTTTTGTTCTTCGATGACGAAGGAGTGTCTTGGGGATTGTAATTTTCGTTCATTGTCCAAATAATAGAAGAAAACCGGAGAATATACGCCTTGTCTACACAAAACCACGACTCAACGCGAGCCTCGACATCGTGTTCGCGCGGTTACTATTCCAAGATGGCGCCGGGAGAGAGAGAGAGATAACAATGAAAGCCTAATAAGGCTCTTATAAATTAGTTGATCCAGGCGGTTTCTTGACACAGCACGTGATGCGCGCATTTTGACTAAAAATTAAAATGTATTATTTAACAAAGCTTTCTAAGCTGCTCACAGCACTGACGTTTTAATAATTATTTCGCGCGAAATGAGAATGAGATATCTGGTGAAAGTAGGCGCATATGGTAATCTTAGTTACTCCGTGCCGTAAGCACTCACCTCCTTTGACACCTCAAACCCTGGTAAGTTGAGAGATTAATGAAAGTCCGAATGTATTTTTTACTTGAGATTAGCATCGGTATTTGTCATATCTACTCGCAGAATGTATGTGGGTGATAGAAAACTTGCCTTTCCAGCTTTTTTTCATCTGAAGGATTTGTATTGGCGAAGTTTCGCTCTTAGCTAGCACAGGTGGTAGTACCTTACTGGATGCAAAAATCTGTACTACAAGTAATATCATTCGGATGCGCCGCATTGGAAACGTTGTATACTTTCTGCTTTATTTTAGAAACTGTTTCCTTTTGAGGAGTAAAAGCAGAGAAGTTTCGCCTATTTTTTCTGTTGGCTTTTGGTGTTTTCCTGTTGACCACCTCCAGTTATGCTCAGGTAACACGCCAAGGTGTAGAGAAAATTATTCACCTGCCTTGGAAAGATACTACATTATTATGTTTTTGTTTAGTACTGTGTGCAGCTTTTAGGCAATCTAGACACCAACCCTGTAGGGCGTCTTTTAAACCGTCAGACAAAAGACAGGAAATTAACCAAGCTTGAACACTGAAGATAAGGGGGTCTATATAAGCTTAGCCCTGTATCAGAGCCTTTAATTCCCTGGACGCCATTCCAAAACATCAACTTACATCCAATATTTTGGATTTAGCCTCTCGTTCTATGACAGGCACCGTGACGGTCCTTAAGTCTTACGATAAATGTCCTTATTTTCTCGAAACTAAACTCTTCGTTAATTGCAAATTATAGCAATGTACCTAAATAGACGTTGCCGCAGTGGTATTTCCCTGTATTGAACTATATTATCACACGTTACATCATGCCAATTTTTTGTTATATATTAGCATGGAGTGGAAGAGCTCGCTTTAAAAGTCAACTCTCTGGAACAGGAACTGCAGGTGAGGGTTGCTTTTGATTAAGCGACATTATTCTGACTACATCGCCTTTTTGACTCGACGTATTACTAATGAAAGCAGGACACTCTCATTAAATACGAAAAGTGATTCATGCTTTGAGAATGAAACAAACCTTCTCTCCAGTTTACCGACAAAAGAGAGGCAAAGCTTTTCTGAGTGTTTTGCCACAATGTTCAACTATTTCCTTTTACAAGTCAGGCGTTTTAAGTTGCTCTTATTCCCTGGTCCGGTTTTGTAATTGTGACAACAGATCTACAATATAAGAACTTCATTTCACATGTTTTTCCTTATAATTTTATTCTTAGAAACTGGAAGACAAAGTCAACGAGAACGTGAAGGTGACCCCAGACTAACTGTGACAGCAGATCTACAATATAAGAACTTCATTTCACATGTTTTTCCTTATAATTTTATTCTTAGAAACTGGAAGACAAAGTCAACGAGAACGTGAAGGTGAGCGCAGACTAATTGCGACAGCAGATCTACAATATAATAACTTCATTTCACATGTTTTTCC
>JAEMWC010000367.1:110000-115000 GCA_016490735.1 Pachyseris speciosa
AAACAGAACCTCGCGGCCCAGATAGTTAAAATCTCCGTTTATGTCACCGGCAAGTAAAGAAAGGGGTACTTCAATCAGCATTATTAGGTCTTAACATTTACCACAGATTGCTGTAAGTTTATTGTGACGATGATGACTCTATGGAAGCAGTTGATAGTAGGACGATAGAACAATCCACATAAAACAAATCGTATTTAGAAGTGTTAAAGTGGAAAGTATGTGCAAATGATGGACGAAAAATGTGGCAAAGATAGTTTCTAAAAAGATATGTTCGCGGTTAATTTTAAAGGTGTGTTAGTATCATGACAAATTAAAAGCATTTTTAATTGGAAGATCTTTGTTGTTCTTCGTTATTTAAGAGCTTGCTAGCGGAACTCTGGGAGAGGCAAAAAGGAGAGGTTGACGCCCCCTTCCCATTTTAAACTCTTAGAAGGAAAATGAATAGCTAGGGTGGGAGATCTGTTTGTTATAATTAGCCGAAAACATTTTCTAACCTTCTTTTAAATACCAGAGAGCAAGGCAGGCTTCATAGGCCCAGCCTTAATGAAGCTCGGGATGCACTTTCTAGGATATAGCACTAAAAAGACTGAAGATGTATAATTTAACTGGTGCCATACCGTAGAAATTAAACTCTATTAAGACCCCCACCCCGCTTTGGGACATGAGATTTTGTAATTAGTCCCTCCTATTGCCTCTTACGAAATCCACCTCATGTGGCCAGTTGGTTTCTTTTTAAACAAATATACACTCAAACACATAATAGTTTATGGTAGGTTTTTTTTCACAACACAAAAATCTAGAGTGCGTGGATGTCCTTGCATTTGTTTTCACAAAACTAAATAAAAGTATTTTTCTTATCGTAATTTCTGTAGCGCGCACGGTCTCTGACCAGCAGCGATTGACGAAACCGCGGGGAGCTACGAGAAATGCGTGGTTGGGGGAATCCCCTTTCGTTCTCTATTTTGCATAACTTTACTGCAAGTTTATTTCAACACACAAATCTAGAGAGAATGGATGTCCTCGCGCTTTGTTTATCACAAAACTAAATTTCTCTTTTACAAGCGCTGTAATTCGGCAGTATAGAAATTAAGCAAATAAAGGAAAAACAAGTTTAAGAATGGTTTGCGAACAGACCTTTACACGGTTTTAGAACGTTTGATATTGGTCACGTAACGGAAATCTGCTGGAAAGAGCACTCTAAAATTCGTGAAAAAGCGAAGTATGAGACTTGTTTCTTTTAAAATCGCAAAGTTATAGCTCCGCAATGTGAGCAAATTTTACAATCGTCTGTATTCTGGGGGAAGTTTGTGTCCTCCAGCATAAAGTCTATAAAGGTTTGTAAAATTCAGCAAACTCAACATTGAACTTGAGAATTGAACATTGAACTTGAGAATGACCGTAGAACGGTCGAAACGCCGTTCGATTTTAACCGTATTTTTTACCGTTAATTGTTTTAAGAAACCCATGTTGATAAGGTTTGTAAAATTTCCTGACTTTGTAGAAACATGTTTACGCTATTTTGCAAGACATTACTCTAAAACTTTGCCATTTTAGAAACTTCAAAGTGCTTTTGTTTTGCAGTGCGTGAGATTTTCGCCATGCGGTCTGGATAAAAAGTTGAAAAAAAAGAAAAGAAAAGAGAGGTCTTGAGTTCATATGTTTTGTATGAGTCTTGAATTGAATGCTTCAACTCAGAAAGATTAACTTGGCTTTGAAATATCAAAAGAAAAAGTAGTAAGAATACTTAAGCTCTGGTGAAACGAGGCAACAATATATGTTGCTGCAACAACTTGAGCTCGCGTATGATTCCACGATGTTTCCCCGATTAGCCACCCGAGAAACTGAAGTCCCTCAGAAACATTTTTCGTTGCCTCAACAATGTTTCCTTGGGTGGCTAAATGGGGAAACATTCTGGAAACATGCGCGAGCTCAAATTGTTGCCGCGACATTGTTGTCTAGCCAAAGCTTTAGATAGGGTGCCCCGTTTTTCCCGGAAAATTGTACATTAAGTAATAACAAGAAGTCGTACCTTACCAAAGCTCTGTACTACAAAGACACTGCCGGACCCATGGCTGAAGTGAACAACACAACAGACAGTAATGAGGGTTTGGTGAGCAACATTTACCAGCAATGGAGGAGAAGTGGGGCTGGTTGGAGTGCCTCTTTGCGACATGATTAATATTCACAAGTTAGTCCTGGATAGTTTCGAAATCAAAGTCAAGGTGGACCTGGACAGTGACGCCTTTGTGCTCATGGGTGGGGGGTTGAGACTCCCAACAACTGCGTGTAGCTGAATGTACGAAACTAGAACTTAAAGAGATCATGCAAGGCAAATAGGGGAGCACTGCCGTACCAGCCAGCTATACGTTAACCATGACCCCAACGCATGCCAAAATCATTCCTCACGGGTTGTTAAATCATATAAAGACTGATTTATTCCATGGGCTGATTCCCCAGTGCATCATTTTAAATTCAAAATGATGGCCAAAACGTGGGTTTCAAACGATTCGAAATTTTACCGTAATAAAGACAGTTAATTAATATAGATTTTTTAAAATTATATCTTTATGTTAAGTACCACAAACAATAACGTTTTCTTGGGAAACGCAGATAAATCCTCATCTCATGTCTGACTTTCGTGTATTCATTGCACCTTAAAAGAAAATCACTGAGTTATTAACTTGGTCAATATTACAGATATCAAAACAAAAAATTACAACGCAATGTTTTATCATCGAAATATCTCCGAATAGCTTCCTCAAGTAAATGCATAATGAATTATTTCACACAATCTGTTTCAATCAATTTATAGATTTTTTAAACTATTTTTTTTACGGAGAGAAACAATTATCAAACTCTATTGAGGTTCGTTCTGGTCAAAATTAAACGAGTTTTTTTTATCGGCTTATTCAATTATTTTAATTGGCTGTTTATTTTATGTAACTGTCTGTATATAATTTTACATTTTGTCTTGACTTTTTTTCGTTACGTTCTGTGAATTTTTGGGGGGACTACCCCCTCCAAATTATCTTTTTAACACTGTACGAATTATTTTTGGCACCCTTTCCAAAAAAAAATTTTTTTTCGCGCTCTCTATGAATTATTTTTGGTTACCCTCCGCGAATTATTTCTTCATACCGCCGAATTAATTTTTGGTTCCGTGATACATTGCGTGCCTGTGACGTGTATGTCTAATGCGTCAACACTGGATCGAATTCTTCCCATCGTGATGATAACGTTGCATTTGACTATTGCACAAATAGATAAATTTCTTGTATTGCATTTCGAGCTATTTGTGCAATAGTCAAATGCAACGTTCTCATCACGACGGGAAGAATTCGATCCAGTGTTGACGCGTTAGACATACAAGTTACACATTATTCGTACAGGGTTAAAAAATAATTTGGAGAGGGTAGTCCCAAAAAAATCCACAGAGGTAACGAAAAATAGTCAAGACAAAATGTAAAATGATATATAGACAGTGACATAAAATACAAAGCCAGTTAAAATAATTGAATAAGCCGATAAAAAAGTCTCGTTTAATTTTGACCAGAACGGACCTCCGCAAAACTCTGCACAGTCCAAAAGCCAGCTTTTTTTCAGCTGCTTCATACCGTCATTTTTAATTATCTTCGCCTACAAAATATGAAATAGAATTCAAAAACAAAGATTCCCTGATTTCTGCCATCTTGAGATCTTAAGATACACCTAATCAAATCTTAGTAAGTTAAGAATTTCGCTGAAGTTTGGATGTTACTAATACCAGGAACGGAGTACAGGAACGGGGAACGGGGAACCGGGAACGGGAGTCTGGGAACCAGTGTACAGCTGTAATCCGCAAAAAAATTCAAAACGGCGGACGAAGGAAACGAAAATGGTCTGGGAACCAGTTTTAAACACATGTCTGCACATGTGCAAAGGTTGTGGAGGTCTCGGGCTCTAGCGTAGTGCAGTTTGTAAACTGTACAGAAAGGTGAACAATTTGCCGATTTGTAACGCCGTTTCCGCATATTAAAAGCCGACATTATTACCACAGGTAGATCTTTTCATGGGTTATTTAATTCCCGTTCCTACCTTTGTAATTTTTTCCTAGTTTTTGCTAGAGCCATCCGAAGCTCGTACGTGGCGTAATCGAAGTAGACCTGGGACTCAAAATATGGCACAGTCAAATGCCATCGTAAAGATTTTGGCCATATTTAAGAAATCTTTGGCTCATTTCAACAATACAAGATTATGTTATTTTCTACCTGTTCGATTTCCGTTCCCTTTTATGTTGTTAGCCCAAAAAGTTTTCTTATTTATGGGAAACGCAGGAGTGTTGTTGCAGTGTTGTTGCTTAGCTCAAGTGTATCATCACTGTACGGCACTGTATCATCAACACTTTGATCATATTTAATTGCTACACACATATTCTCGCCATCTTTTACTACGTAAATTTTAATGCTGGTACCTTTCCTTTGCCCACAATGCTGCTAAAATTAACATATTGGAAGTTACAAAATTACTGAAGTTTGCAACTTTGAAAAACCCAAGAAACAGTCAGAATGTCTTGCTTGGATCGGGTTGACGGTGTATTCTTAATACCAAAGGGCCTGTTTTCCGCAACATCATTCACTGAAACACCTGTAACAGCCTTCACAACAAGTGCACTTTTATCAGGTTACAGCCCACATGTTCAGCAATACCATACCAAACAGCCTACGTCTTAGGAGCTATGAAAGCCCTGTAATGCTACAAAAGGTGTCAGGTCAATACCCTGTCCCAATTACCAAGCAAAATATCTGCCAAAACGTTTCTAAGGTCTCAATAATTATACCAGTACTAAGGAAAACAATTATGCTCATGACATACATACATCAGTTTATTCAAGGCATTTAGAATAAAGTTGACTGTACAAAAAATGACAGTCAGATTTTTGGAAAAAACAAAATCTGTTTTCATCTTAACCATTCCTTTTCATTTAGCCAAGAAACTGGAGCAGTTTCTATTTAAGTTTAGTG
>JAEMWC010000367.1:132500-135000 GCA_016490735.1 Pachyseris speciosa
GAATGTGGTGGCTTGTATATGTGGAAGGTGAGGGGATGTATTGCCTCCTTTGTCGTATCCACAACACAAGGAACAAGTTTAACAAAGATTCCAAGTTCAACTCTGAGCCGTCGGTCCGCTACAAGAGGTCTGCTATACTTAACAGTA
Source organism: Pachyseris speciosa (assembly GCA_016490735.1). Taxonomy (NCBI): domain Eukaryota; kingdom Metazoa; phylum Cnidaria; class Anthozoa; order Scleractinia; family Pachyseridae; genus Pachyseris; species Pachyseris speciosa. The sequence goes on from JAEMWC010000367.1 coordinate 132,648, forward strand.
AAGCTCAGCCTGGAGATAAGAAGGACTTGGGTCATGCACAAACAACTGGGCATCGCAGCACCCATCATCTTGAACTGGAACGAAGAAAGAGTCCTCTGGCTCAACAACACAAGTCAGTCCAGGAGAAAGCGGACAAAGTGACATTCAGTGCTATGCTGAGTACGTACTGGTTGGCCCATCAAGAGATTGCCAATGTAAAGCTCAAGTCCTTGCTGAAACTCCAGGAACAGGTTGGACTCGAAGAGATGAGGCACTGGAAAAATACAAGTGAGAGATCTCAGAGGGAGCAGAGGTTATTACTGGGGCAACTACTGAAGAAGAAGATGCTATCCCAAGTAAAAACGGCAAAGTGGTTCAGCATCCTTGTCGATGAGGTCACCGATTGTGCTGTTATAGAACAGCTTTTAATTTATGTTGGTTATGTTGATGATGGTGGAGAGACCCACTTTGACTTCTTAGAGGTGAAAGATTGTCTTGAAGCATCAGACAGTGCCAATGCTGAAACAATAGCGACTTTGATTACAGAAGAACTGAAGGAAAGCGGGCTACAGTTTGATAATGCCTGTGGATTTGGGTCAGATGGTGCTGCTGTCATGACCGGAGCCAGGAACGGTGTTGGTGCTAGACTGCAAGCTCTTTGTCCCAATCTTATACGGACACACTGTATTAATCATCGATTGGCACTGGCCTGTGGAGATGCCAATGATCATGTCAAATTCATCACTACAGTTGAATCCACCCTGACACAGCTATGGAAGTGGCTTGAATTTCCCAAAAGATGTTCTGCTTACATAAAGATCTGTGAGAATCTGAGAAAAATTAACGTGCCAGACTCGCAAAAGAAATCATTGGCCGTTAAAGTTCAGAGGGCATGCAGAACACGGTGGCTCTCGACTGGTCAGAGTGTGTCCAGTGTGTCACGAAATTTAGTGGCTTTAATGCAAACCCTTAGGAAATTCCAGGTGCATGATGCCACCGCTGATGGTTTACTCAAACGAGTACACAATGTCAAGTTTGTCGGTGCCCTTCTTCTGTTAAATGAGGTTCTCCCCCATCTTAACACCCTAAGTAAGGTGTTTCAGCAAAACAAAATCCACTATTCTGCCATTCAGCCATCCCTGGAATGCACAAAGCGAATGATTGCCAATGTGAGAGCCACAATGAAGCCCTTAGCTGTTCTAAAGGAAGCTTTGGAAAACCAATATAAAGATCTAGAGCTGAAACTCGAATCATCACAAGAACAAGTGTTGATCAACCTTTGCAACAGCTACACCACAGCACTTGAGGAGAACCTGGACAAGCGCTTTACTGAGGCTGCTCCAGTGTTTGGTGCCTTCAGCATTTTTAACCCAACCACTCTACCTGCAGCAAATGAGCTTGACTTTACTGAGTATGGTGTTCCAAGTGTTAAAATTCTTGCTAGTCAGTTCCACTTTGATGAAGGGCAGATGGTCGCTCAATGGCAAAATTTTAAGTACCTAATGCTGACATGGAAGCCACCCCAGAATGTGTTACAAGGAAACAACAGCCAACTGTCTCCTACTCAATGGATTCTCCAAAAAGTGGTGAAATCACAAGCACTTCTCAAGGAGAGTTACAGCTTCTTGGTGGAAACTGCGAAAATCTGTTTGACACAGCCTGTTTCCAATGCTGTTGTGGAGAGGGGAGCGAGTGCCATCAAGAGAGTGAAGACAAGGCTACGAAACCGCCTAAAGAATGATATGTTGTCTGCATGTCTCCAAGTTTCCATCAATGGTCCAGTTCCAGAGTCTAAGGAATGTGAGGCACTGCTAATGGAGGCGGCACAAATATGGAGAAATACCCACAAGAGAAACCTACCTCCCTTGAATCTTCCCAGGATTGGTGGCAGTAAACATTTTGATTTCCAAGTCAGGCAATCTGCAACTGTTGCCATTCAAACCGAGGAGCCTGGTATGTGTCACTAACAATTGTTGGTTAGTAGATACACAATGAAGACTAACCTTACTTGAATGCACTATCTTTAAACAACTGATATCCTCATTCCTTTACTTTCCAGATTGTATCACAACTTCCGAGATTGTGGCAGAACCTGAGGTAGCCACACCTCAGACTGAAGCAATTCAGACTCAGGAATCCACGAATGTGTCTAGTGTCATAGACAAAGCACTTGCTGACATGGATATGTTAGATGAGTCTGACGCTGATTCAGAGTTTGAGTTTGACATGGAAGAGGAAGATTAATTACCAACCATTCATGTTATTTATGAGGACTCCACCTCTTAATTTTGCTGTTAATCGAATCTGTTAACTTTCTTTTATATTAAAAAAATATCTTAACCAAGTTCGTTTTTAAAACACATATAGATGAAAC
>JAEMWC010000367.1:140000-190000 GCA_016490735.1 Pachyseris speciosa
AGGTAAGAACTTTCTGTAACATAGCATGATGAAGGAATGTGACCATTTTTTTTTGCATCATAAGGTGGTATGTTCACTTCCTTTTGCCTTTTTTTAACTTTTACAATAATTAGTCATTCAACAAGCTTCAGTTTATGGCTTGTAATGAGAATGTGCAATGAAGACCATACTGTAATTACAGTGTATTCTCCTGGATTTCTGAAATTTCATTACTGCTGGGTGTTTTTCATACCTACAGACTGTATGATTGTCTAGTTGTTGTGTGTAATAAAGAATAACATTCAAGACGGCTTCATGTTCATGGAACAAGCGTAAAACTCCTAAGCCCAACCATATATGCATGTGCCATTGCAGCATTAACACCAGTCCTTTAAAAAAATCTCCCTTAATGTTTGCGTCATCCCTGCAAACCGCAATGATGCTTGGTCATGAGAAGGTTAAGACACAGTGTTGACATGCTTGAGCAAACAAAATAATTATAAGACTGTCTTCTGGCCTGCCATCATGGCTTGTAACACTTAAAAACTAGATCATGTTTTCCAGAGACCTACACTAAGACCATCTACATGTAACAGTATTGTTTGGGAGATCATGACAGTAATCATCCTCAGGCACTCAAAATTTGAATCTTTGAATCTTTTGGCCTGGCCAATGTAGCATTTTGTATTGTGTTAACATGCTCATATTTTCATTCTGGTTTCTGAACTGTACAGTATAGTGTATACTTGGCCTTGACATCTGGTTTTTTTAATCTTCAGGCTGAATACATGTAGTTACATGTGCAGTACAGTATATGGTAGACTACTTTACAGTGTATGCTCAAGTTGCAAAGAAAAGTAAAACCTTTTCAGGTAAGAACTTTCTGTAACATAGCATGATGAAGGAATGTGACCATTATTGAACCTTTTGTTGTCTTCGGAATTTTTGTTCCACCTCATGCAACCTTGATCCAGTGTAACATAAAAAAGATCACATCAGCATGATGGGCTTGTGATTTCTTTTAAGTCCTGGTCAAACTATTGAACAAAGTTGGATTTAACATTGCAAGATTGTTCGACCGTTTGGCCGCCCATGTTGGATGATGTTTGTCAAACAATTTTTGTTAGATCAAGTGTTGGATAGAGTTTGCTTTTGATCAAACATTACGCCCAACAATTCTGCTCAATGAAAAAAGTGTTGCAGTGTTTTGCCGCTCTTCCAGCAAAGCTTTATCCTGATGCAAGTCACATTCACCCTGCTAGCCAATCAATAGTTGCTATTTTCATGCTCTCTTTGCAGATGTCCGGTTCAATAGTGTTTAAAATTTCTGAGAACTGATCTGGGCTTGTTGATTCTAATCATCTCCCTAAACACGGGTGTATCTTGCAATGATAACTGTAAAACGGTATGGAACATACCCTTTTCAGCTTGTTCTCTTAACCATTCCATGATTATTTTTTTCTCACTTCACACCGAACACTGAACAGCTCTGGTACCATAAACATTAACGCTAAGCGCTTTTGGTTTCCACTTTAGTGCTACAGTGTATGTTTTAAATTACATTTTTGCGTCAAGCTGTACCAGTAGCTTGTTTTGCCACAGACTATAGTTTGGATACATGTAGTTTGGCCAGGGCTTTACACTACACTGTATGTCTTAAATTACTGTACTCCCACTTTAAAAGAATGAATAATGCTGTAAAATACATGTATATTTGTATTTGTCCATACCCTATGATCACCAGTTAGGTGAACTATCTAATATTTACCGATTTCAAATTGGAAGTTTGTTACTTTTCAAGAAAGGCTTCCCTTCTGATGCATTCAGAGAACTGTGTTTGCTGATAAGTCATATTCATCGTTACAATACTAGACATTGCAACTGTACTGTGTTTGGATACATGTAGTTTGGCCAGACAGTTTGTAGTAGTAGTAGCTTGTAGTAGTAGTTTGGCCAGACAATATCAGACAGTTTGCAATAAGTTTCCAGACCTAAACTGTTTAATTCCTTTCATTCAGAAATTCAGAATGCTGACAGTAGATGTATTTCTCTGTTGAAATCTGAATTAAGAACATTACTCCTCTATTGACTACCCCTATTTTGAATGTGTTGTTTTATGTTTTGCTGCTGGTGTGTGTTTGTTTGGGTGCTTGCTTTTTTACACGTAACCTAAGTGTAACATGATAGTAATGCATGAAACCCCAAACAGAAACTTGAAAAAAAATCCGAGTTCCAGATGGGATTGGAACCCACGACCCTCCGCGATCTAGATGGAAGCTCTAACCACTGAGCTACTGGTGAGCAAGGGTGAAATGTGGGCTTTGACTGGAACTGCATCACGCAGTCACGCAGCCATCTTTGATATGCCTCAATATGCATCTTTGATACGCCTCAATGTGACTGCGCGATGCAGTTATGTGTGTGCCAGTCATTATTTGGCTGTGTGACCGCGTGATGCGGTTCCAGTCAAAGCCCACATTTCACCCTTGCACACCATAGAGTGTCCAGTAGCTCAGTGGTTATCCATCTAGATCGTGGAGGGTCGTGGGTTCGAATCCCATCTGGAACTCAGTGTACATGTATGCCTAAAAATCATGATTTCCAAGTTGTAATTTTTTAGGAGCCCGTAGCTCGTATAAGCCCCAATGGTTTCTTTATGGACATCCTCACCATTATGTTTCTCATTCTTTTATTATTTATTTATCTGTTGTATTTAAATACATATTTATCTTGTAACACTGTGTAAGAAATATGGAAAAAAATAAATTGAAACTGTTCAAATTGCCTGCTCAAAAAAAAAACATTCATCTCTCCTATAAATAAAAATTAATGTGACCTGCAGTACAAGCAATTTTTTCTTCTAGCCAATCTGGTATCATACATAATTATGTGCTACAATGTACATAGAGTGCTTTGAAGTTTACCCCCTAATAGTAATTTCCTTTTCATACCTTATACATGCTACTGTAACAGTAAGGTACATGTACTTGTCATTGCCACCACATTAACTCTACTCAATTTTTTTTGCCTTTATGCAAACTGTAATAAGTTAAGCCTATACTAAGCACGAAATAGCCTCCAGTGAAGTCTTGTTGTCCATGCTTTTCCTTGAAGGCATAATGTATAATGTTACAATGCATGTAAGTTACGGAAGCTTTTCACAGCCAATAACAGTCCCTAGTCCAGGCAAACCAAGTCTTTAAAATAATAAATCTTTGTGTACGGTTGACCCACCGAATCTTTCCTTATTGATGGTCTATCCAGTGTTGACCAATTGATGCACATACAGTACACTGTAATAGCCTCCTATGCAGCTATTACTTATATGTTGGTGGTATTCTCCCTCCCCACCAACATCTGCTGAACAGAGCTGGACATTCCCTTCCCAGGAACTGACTAATCACATCATGGCTGTTTGGTGGCTACATATAAGTTCCTGTAGCCTCCTTTGCAGCCATTTTTGTCAGTTCTCTTCTCCCTCCAGATTGAATACTTAGACACAATGGGAATGGAATTTCCAGCTTAGTTCACCAGACATTAGTGGGGAGGGATTAAGGACAGACCCAAACAACAGCTGCAAAGGAGGCTAATGCACATAAGTGATGTTTTCAACATTAAGGAATACATGTACATGTATATCTATATGCGTAGATACATAATTATATTATGTGTTGTATCATACAAATCAAATGCTAGGCATTTTCTTTGTTCCTTCAATCAGTTTAGTTCATTTAAAGTCTTTTTTTCTTTTACAGAAAGAAAAATAGCACATCAGAGGATCAAGGACACCAACTTCATTGCCAAAGGAATTTGTCTTGGGTGGTCATCTATTTATGGCCTGGGAAAAGCCATCAGTATAATTTTATCCTGATGAGTGGCAACTCTGTGATCATCTTTCAGTGAACTGCAGCCTGTTCACATCCTAAAACATTTTGTTTTCTTTAAACCAAGGTTTTTCAATTCCTCAAGGATGAAAAATTGAACATCATAACATTACATGTACAGTACCAGTTAAAAGTAAGTCGACAGTCTCGACTCGATCCTCGCGAGAATCAAGTATCGAGGATTGAGTCGAGAATCGAAACTCGATTCACTTGAAACTCAACTCGATCCTCGTTACTTGATTCTCGCAGGAGGCACTCTATTGTTATTCATCGAGTACGTGATTCGACTTTCCAAGTTCTTGAGGAAAGAACGCAGTTGTTCTGTATGGACACTTATGTAGACACTACAACAATTTCCGTTCAAACAACGTAACAAATTCAAGCTAAAGGACAGCGCGGTGACAAATACTGTCAAAAGTCATTTAGGTTTTGAGGACGCAGTGTACTTCTCGAGGAAATATCGCATACTGCATAACAAAAACCAAAAAACAAGGTCAAAAGACATTTAGTTTCTTTCGAGGTCACATCATTGTGCTTTTCTACATAAAAATTCCGATGCTAAATTTTGAACGGTTTATATGACCGCTCGTTCATAAGCACAACAAATCAAGATCCCTGCAGTTCATCGCGGACACTGTCATCAAAAGCGATCAAAATTTCGAGAAAAGCTGGCTATTTGTCAACGAAAATGCACAGTGTACAAGTAGGTGAATAGTGTACTCGCTAGCCAGTAGCCGCTTGGCAAGCGTAAGGAATTCAAGGCTGGCGCGATTGATCGAACAAGTTTCGACAAACCCGCGCTCATCGACCACGAATATGCAAACAAGACATGGTAGCTTATGGTATGTACAACGCCAACTTCGAAAATCGCTCATCGCCTTTGAAATAAATAAATTGATAAACGTTCGATGGAACACTATTAAAACTCTGAGGAAACATCCGAAGTGAAATACATGTATAAGTTGGATAGAAACGTCGCCGAGATGATCTTCACTCTTCGGCCAAAAATAGTGCAAAGCAAACATTGAATAAAAATAGACTTGACAGACACTGCGCGTGAGAACAGAAAATTTGCATACCATAACGAATTACACACATTTGTGTTTCAAGTTTGGAGGAGTTACATTGTAAAATTTATTCCTAAGAACAGTCGAAGAAAATCCTGTTTCAACGAAATAAAGTTCCGAACGAGCACCATTAGTGAACACGTATTGACACGTATGCATATCGAATTTCATCTTAAAATTATGCGTGTCTGTGACAAAAACATGCAATGCTCAGTCGGCCAAGTTTTATTCATCGAACATCTGTTACTTATTGGGAGATATTGTAGTGGTGTGGTTAGTTCTTGGCCATTCTGTTCTTTCTCAAGCGTTGATTTCTGCGAATCTGCCCATCTGTCAAAGAGGTTGAATCACATTTAGAAACATCGCTTACTGAACGACTAACTCTTGCATGTTTGCGTTCCTTTGAGTAGCTGAAGTTGCTTTGCAAGATGTCATCCCTAATTTGCTCGAGAGGTGTATCGAGTGATCAGTCAAGCGACAAGCTCATTATCTCTGATCTTGCGAGATGCGATCCTCGACTCGATTCTCAATGGCTGAGCCTCGATGCTCGAAACTTGCAGGAATCGAGTATCGAGGATTGAGTCGAGAATCGAGACTCGAAAGAGACTGTCAACTTACTTTTAACCGGTACTGTACATGTATATCAAAGAACACATTAGCTTGTTGAAACCTTCAGTTGAATAGCACTTGGTTAATTGTGTCTGACAGGGCTCTGGTGACTTCTATTTTATGTACATGTACATGTACAGTGTGCCTCTGAGTGACACCTCATAGAGTTCAGTTTAACATAAAGAAAGGTTGCTCTTTCTATCTGGTTATTCCCTCTTAACACACCTTATAGAGTTCAGTGTAAAATACTTGTTCTCTCTCTTTCTGTCTATCTAGTTTAACTCCTCTGAACTGGTGGGTGGCACGCCTCATACAGTTCAGTGTAACATTCATGTAATCTCTCTTTCTCTCTCTAGTTAAAGTGCAACTAACCCCCAAATATTTTTTTCGCTTAAATAAATCTTTACACCTGTTCGAAACACACCGTGCCTTTTTGCGCCTTTTTTAACCAGATCTTGTCTTTTTATAGGCTGTAAAAGTTACGAATCATCTGTCCCACGACCGAGCTAGTAAGGGGCATGGGTCTATTCCTTACATGACGTCACAAACTGCTTTGCATGCATGTTTACAAAGACTTAATGCGATGGAAATCGGTTTGTGACGTCATGTAAGGAATAGACCCATGCCCCTTACTAGCTCGGTCGTGGGACAGATGATGGCTAAATTTCGTAACTTTTGCAGCCTATAAAAAGACAAGATCTGGTTAAAAAAGGCGCAAAAAGGCGCGGTGTGTTTCGAACAGATGTAAAGATTTATTTAAGCGAAAAAAATATTTTGGGGTTAGTTGCACTTTAAACCCCTCTGAACTGGCGGGTGGCATGCCTCATACAGTTCAGTGTAACATACATGTAATCTCTCTTTCCCTCTAGTTTAACCCCTCTGAACTGGCGGGCGGCACACCTCAAACAGTTCAATGTAACATACATGTAATCTCTCTTTCTCTCCCTCTAGTTTAACCCCTCTGAACTGGCGGGTGGCATGCCTTATACAGTTCAGTGTAACATACCTGTAATCTCTCTTTCTCTCTATCTAGTTTAATTCCTCTGAACTGGCGGGTGGCACGCCTCATACAGTTCAGTGTAACATACATGAAGTTTCTCTTTCTGTCTATCTAGTTTAACCCCTCTGAACTGGCGGGTGGCACGCCTCATACAGTTCAGTTTAATATACATGAAATTTCTCTTTCTGTCTATCTAGTTTAACCCCTCTGAACTGGCGGGTGTCACGCCTCATACAGTTCAGTGTAACATACATGAAATTTCTCTTTCTGTCTATCTAGTTAAACCCCTCTGAACTGGCGGGTGGCACGCCTCATACAGTTCAGTGTAACATACATGTAATCTCTCTTTCTCTCTAGTTTAACCCCTCTGAACTGGCGGGTGGCACACCTCATACAGTTCAGTGTAACATACATGAAGTTTCTCTTTCTGTCTATCTAGTTTAACCCCTCTGAACTGGCGGGTGGCACACCTCATACAGTTCAGTGTAACATACATGAAGTTTCTCTTTCTGTCTATCTAGTTTAACCCCTCTGAACTGGCGGGTGGCACGCCTCATACAGTTCAGTGTAACATACATGAAATTTCTCTTTCTGTCTACCTAGTTAAACCCCTCTGAACTGGCGGGTGGCACGCCTCATACAGTTCAGTGTAACATACATGTAATCTCTCTTTCTCTCTCTCTAGTTTAACCCCTCTGAACTGGCGGGTGGCACGCCTTATACAGTTCAGTGTAACATACATGTAATCTCTTTCTCTCTCTAGTTTAACCCCTCTGAACTGGCGGGTGGCATGCCTCATACAGTTCAGTGTAACATACATGTAATCTCTCTTTCTCCCTCTAGTTTAACCCCTCTGAACTGGCGGGTGACACGCCTCATACAGTTCAGTGTAACATACATGTAATCTTTTATTCTCTCTCTCTAGTTTAACCCCTCTGAACTGGCGGGTGGCACGCCTCATACAGTTCAGTGTAACATACATGTAATCTCTCTTTCTCTCTCTAGTTTAACCCCTCTGAGCTGGCGGGTGGCATGCCTCATACAGTTCAGTGTAACATACATGAAATTTCTCTTTCTGTCTACCTAGTTAAACCCCTCTGAACTGGCGGGTGGCACGCCTCATACAGTTCAGTGTAACATACATGTAATCTCTCTTTCTCTCTCTCTAGTTTAACCCCTCTGAACTGGCGGGTGGCACGCCTCATACAGTTCAGTGTAACATACATGTAATCTCTCTTTCTCTCTCTCTAGTTTAACCCCTCTGAACTGGCGGGTGGCACGCCTTATACAGTTCAGTGTAACATACATGTAATCTCTTTCTCTCTCTAGTTTAACCCCTCTGAACTGGCGGGTGGCATGCTTCATACAGTTCAGTGTAACATACATGTAATCTCTCTTTCTCCCTCTAGTTTAACCCCTCTGAACTGGCGGGTGACACGCCTCATACAGTTCAGTGTAACATACATGTAATCTTTTATTCTCTCTCTCTAGTTTAACCCCTCTGAACTGGCGGGTGGCACGCCTCATACAGTTCAGTGTAACATACATGTAATCTCTCTTTCTCTCTCTCTAGTTTAACCCCTCTGAGCTGGCGGGTGGCATGCCTCATACAGTTCAGTGTAACATACATGTAATCTCTCTTTCTCTCTATCTAGTTTAATTCCTCTGAACTGGCGGGTGGCACGCCTCATACAGTTCAGTGTAACATACATGTAATCTCTCTTTCTCTCTCTCTAGTTTAACCCCTCTGAGCTGGCGGGTGGCATGCCTCATACAGTTCAGTGTAACATACATGTAATCTCTCTTTCTCTCTATCTAGTTTAATTCCTCTGAACTGGCGGGTGGCACGCCTCATACAGTTCAGTGTAACATACATGTAATCTCTCTTTCTCTCTCTCTATAGTTTAATTCCTCTCTACTAGCGGGTGGAACGCCTCATACAGTTCAGTGTAACATACCTGTAATCTCTCTTTCTCCCTGTCTTGTTTAACCCCTCTGAACTGCCGGGTGGCACGCCTCGTACAGTTCAGTGTAACATAAAACATTAGTAACTCCAATCGTGAGTTATACCAGCAGCCGTTTGGAATGAAAATATAATTTTCCAGTGTTTATAAGAAACGATAAAGCTAAGGGACGTACATGATACAACTTCTGCGGCAATTGCAATAGAAAGGATACCTTTTTCATGCCGTTAAATGTTCAGTGGCGATGAACTGGCAAGCTCGGCCCTGAAAAATTCACGGCCACTGACGTTTTTAGCGTTGTTCAGGTCGCTTTAGTACCAGCTCGTTTTTGCAAAGAAAACGTTAACATTTTGCAATAAAATACATATCTTTTGAAGATATTGTGTGCACTTCATTTATCGACAGACACTTTGTGGTCCAGCTTTTGTTTACTTTTGATAGACATTTTGTTGGGATTTTGTGTTCTGGCGTTTCATCCTGGTTTGTTTCCCTCTGCCTTTTACAGAGAAAATATGAAGATTTTGCTGAGATTTCATATGGTACTCCTTGTATATTTTACAAACATTACACCCACTTTTTATTAACATTGTGTGCTTTTTATTTGTGTACATTTTATTAATATTTCATGCAGTTATTTTGGTTCGATTTTTACGAAGATTTTATGGACATTTTATGTTCTTTATTTTACAGAGTTTTTTCCTAGAGTTTTTTTTACAGAGAATACGTTGAGATTTTACAAGGATTTTTACAAAGTTTATGAAATCTCTGTAAATTTTGCTTACAATTTACACAGAAAACATTGAGATTTCACAGACATTTAATGGGGTCTGGACGCGTAAAATTCGGTCGAATCTACAGACATTTTATAGGGTTCATAAAATCTCTCTAAGTGTGCACGTTTACAGACATTGCAATTTACAAAGGAAATGTATACATTTTACAGAGATTTGACAAACTTTTTTGAAGTCTGTAAATGGTTCAAGTTTTCCAGTGCCCGAATAAGAAGCGTTATTCTTGGGCAAATGACTCAGGAAAGATTAAATGTCGACTAGATTTCTGGCTAATTTCGAAACAATTACTGACACGCGTTACTGAAACGGATATCAGCGCTTATTATGACTCAGATCACTCGCCTGTCACCATCTTGTTGACACCAGAAGATCAAGGCGTACCTAGAGGACCAGGGTTTCGGAAGTTTAATAATTTTCTGCTTGAGAATGAAGAATTCGTTACAAAATTGAAGTTTTTAATCCTAAATGCTAAAGAAAAGTACAGGGAAGTTACTGATCAAAGGCTTTTTTGGGAAATGATAAAAATGGAAATTAGGATCTTCTCCATTCGATTTGCTAAAAGAAAAACTAAGGAAAAAAGAGATATGGAATTCGAACTCCTCCGAAAACTCCAAGATCTAAATGCTCGTATTGATGCTGCTTCAAAAGGAAGTCCTCTAGCGAAGAAGGCAAAAAAGATAAAAATTAAATTAGATCAAATGGCTGAGGAGAAAACCAGAGGTTGCATTGTCAGAAGCCGAGCTTACAATAAAAGACACATTAAAAGACACATTAAAAAATTGAAATCCTCGGCGGGGTCTACAATAGAAGACTCGAAAACTATCTTGAATGAAGTGAAGAATTACTACCAACAATTATATGCTTCCCAAGGCCAACCCTCCCCTGACCAGCTATCAGACTTTCTTAATTCTGGACCTTTACCAAGACTAGACGATGTCTCACAAAACCTTTGTGAAGGTTCCATTACTGAATCTGAATGCCTATCTGCCATTAAAGCTTTTCAACGTAACAAGACCCCCGGAACAGACGGTCTAACAGCAGAATTCTATCTCTGTTTTTGGAAGGAGATTTCTTGCCCTTTGATTGACTGTCTCATTCACGGGGCTCTACAAGGAGAACTTTCCATCTCTCAGAAACAAGGAATTATTTCGCTAATCCCAAAAAAGGATAAGGACCTATTGTCCCTTAAAAATTGGCGTCCCATTTCGCTTTTAAATACAGATTACAAAATTGCTACTAAATGCATTGCTAAACGGCTAGAGAAAGTTCTTCCGCTTCTTATAGGAAGTGATCAAACAGGATACATTAAGGGCAGATTCATGGCGAAAACATCCGTCTTATTTCTGATATTATTGCACAACATGAAAATGACCAAGGAATGATTTTCTTACTGGATTTTGAAAAAGCGTTTGACTCGTTAGAATGGGACTACCTCTTCCGGGTGTTAGAGGAAATGAACTTTGGCCCAAGTTTTTGTAACTGGGTCCACACATTTTATCATAATATCTCTAGCTGCATTGTAAACAATGGACACGCTTCGGAATTCATCCCCCTAAAAAGGGGAGTGAGACAAGGGTGCCCGCTTTCCGGGATGCTTTTTATTCTTGCCGTAGAGCCTCTTGCTATTCAGATCAGAACAAGCAAATCGATCAAAGGTCTTAAAAACGGAAACAAAGAATCTAAAGTCAGCCTATATGCCGATGATACCACTACCTTTATTCATGACGACTCGTCCGCAGTAGCCCTTTTCGCTTTGCTTGATCGATTCAGTACGCTATCCGGTCTGAGAATAAATAAGTCGAAAACTAAAGGGCTGTGGCTGGGATTGTGGAAAAACAGATTAGGTAATGACGAACCTCTTGGAATCTTTTGGCCGAAGTAATACGTCTCCTCCCTCGGTGTAGTTTTCGCTTCTGAAACGCACGTCGGCGAGAAAATCAACTTTGATGAACGGCTTGTTATAATAAAAAAGGTGTTAAATCTTTGGTCGGGTCGGCGCTTGTCAATCCTGGGGCGAATTGCTATTGTCAAAACATTAGCACTGTCTAAACATGTTTATAATTGCTCTGTACGTGATACTCCGACCGATTTTGTTAATAAGGTCATTTTCCCTTTCATATGGAACTTTAAGCCTGATAAAATCAAAAGAAACACACTGACAGGCCCAATCTCCAAAGGTGGCCTTAATATGGTCAATTTCGCGGACGTAGAAAAATCTCTTAAAGCTGCCTGGGTAAATTGCTATTGTTCATCGGATGGTCATCATTGGTGCGCGCTTCTTGATTCTCATCTTGAAAAATTCGGTTTTTGGTTTTTGGTTTTTGGGAAAAAGTCATAGATTGGTGGAATCGTAAACATTCTGAAACATAAATCCCAATTCAATGGAAGTTCTTTATGGATACAAACCTGAATGTAACACCTTTCATACTTTTAACCATTATCTCTTAATTGCTAGATATTACGTTTACTTAGCTAGAAACAAGTTTGAGACCCCAGAGCTGGAAGTTTTCATTGTTCTCCTGGAAATTAAAATCTAGTGCGAAAGAGAAATCGCAATAACAAACGGAAATCTTAACAAATACAGAAATAAGTGGACCACGCTGTGCATTTCTGATTAGTGTTGGATTTATAGCAATTTAGAAAACATTTTTCTATTTGTTCTGCTTGTTGTTGCTAATATGTTGAACATTCGTAGTTCGCTTTTTTTTTTAGCTTTTACTGTTTCGCCTCCTTTTTATTTGCCGCCCTGCTATTGTAAAGTTTATTGTAATGTGATGTTAAATGATGTTTAATAAATAAATTATTATTAAAAAAAAGATCTAGTAGTTTAATCGAGTCACTGTCCTCAGGTACATCCACATGAATATTAAAATCACCAGCGATCAACAACTGTTCCCTGCATAGGACGACGGTTTCGAAGTAGTCACTGAGTTCGCTGAAAAATTTACTCATAGGAATTTTGTGTACGTCAGAATCGGCTTGCGGTCGGTATAAAATAACCACCCGAAAATCATGAGAAACGCTTTGCACTGTCCACTCTGAGAACTCGAATGACACTTTTGCTCCAGCATCAACTTTCTTTACAGCCAGCAAGTCACGAAAAATAAGAGCTGTTCCACCACCCCGACGCCCGTCACGGCCTTGGTCCAGTAACTTATATCCATCAGGACAAAGCTCAGCTCGAACAGTAGCGTCATGATCGCCAAGCCATGTCTCTGTGATAGCAACCAAATCCACTTTGCAATCGTACACATAATCAAAGAGTACGGCATTTGGATTTGCATTTGATTGGCTTTGAAAACCGCAAGTCGAAATTCTTTGTTTCATTGGTTAAAAAACCTCGGGTGGCCCCGGTTGAAGTCGTTGCACTGTAAAATTGGCTTTCGGTATTCTTTCTCTGTAAACCGTTGGCCATTGTCCGAAGGAAAATGTTATGACGAAATCGTGTCCCAGAGAAAACTATTTTCTTCTTTGTGTTCGTTTTCTAGGCGTGTCTTCAAATAGTAGTACAAAATCACGAGCAAGAAAAGAAGAAACATTTTGTCGGAACAAGTATGTAATTTGCTAATTACGTATTTATGTTTAATTACACAACTAAACGAGTTTTCCTTGTAAACACAACTGCGCAATTATATTATTTCTGACGGTTGTGATGACTTGAAGAGGATACATTTATAGAAGACACATGTTTGGCATCGCATGCTCCGATAGTAAATAGTACCTGTATATTCAAATCATATAGTCAAATCACCTAAATACAATGTAATATTAAAAAAATATCGATTTATAGATGTCATAGATGGTGTCCTTTGGCACCTTTTTAATTATCAAATGTTTGAGTTATATCGCCAGGCTTTCTCAGCTGCTCGAAACTGTCACTTTTAGTTATTATTCCGCACAAAATGTAAAATGAAATACAAACCAAAGATTCCGTGAGCGTTACCATTTTATGCTTCAAGTGAAAGGCATCGACAGGCTTTTATCTTAAGCGATACCTTAACTTATCTCGGTAAGTTAACAGTTTCACCGCGGTGAGTTCTATTTGTGTATCTAGCTCTAATTATTACGATGGTCTAATCATCAGAAAACTTGCTTTTAGCATTTTCAACTCAAAAGCGTATTTCACATTATTTCCTTTAAGTGTTTTATCTGTATTTTTCTCCGCGCGGGATATCTGAGTACTTTAACCTGGTCTTCGCAATACGTAAAACAATGCGTTTAATTTTGTTCTAATGTAAGAAGTGAGCTGTGCCACGGGATTGTGAGTGGAGCACAGACCTTGCACTCTGTTTTACAACTGATATCTTTTAGTTAAGCTACAGTGACTGAAATTTTTCCATTTAAACGTTTTTCTGAATTAGTTCGAAAACGGCTTTCATTCTTTTCCTTTTTTCTATTCATCTGACTGGCGTTCTTATACTGAGTTTTCTGCCGGAAAAGTTTGAAAAATACTGTTTTATTCCTTCTATATTAATTTGTAAACGAGTCTCCGAGCAGTTATACAGGCTGCATCGTACAATTTCGAATCTGATGTTGGGTTAGTAATGTTAATCTCCAGGCAATGTAGTCTATCTTTTTTCTTTCCTTTAACGACCTAGTTCGGTTAAAGAGGTCTATTAGTTCCTTGGGGTGATTCTACGTACGAAAGCAAACGTCTTCTTTTACTGTATCTCTAATTCTCATCACTTCTGTTCCAGATCTCTGCTTTACTTCTCAGAAGCAAGCTGGAAAATGTATCGCTTGTTGTTATTGTTTGCTTTGGGTTTGATTTGCTTGATGTCCTCCAGTTCTGCTAATCAGGTAAAGCCTGTTGAGTATTTTTCTTTAATTCTAACAAGTGTTCAACGCCTCTAACTATAAATTTCCATCGAGGGAGTATTTTCGTTGTTTATTGCAGTACCTAGTTGCTTTATAGCAGGAAAGATATCCTGAATTCAATTATTATGCCTCGAAACAGGAAAACTCCTTTTTAAGTTCTTCCCGGTTATAAAGATAATTCGGAGGGGATGTTTCCTACTGTCAACAAAAATGAGGAGAAACTGAAGGGCTTAAGCAAACCCCATGGCAAATCCAACGAAACTGATGTAATCTACATGTACATTTATTATGTGGGTAAAGTCGATTAGACATCACACCAATTTTTCATAAGAAATAAAACACACGGCAAGTAGCTAGTAGCAAGCCGTTTAGATGCCTTCATTATTTGCGTTCTCGAAACCGTTTGGGATTTATAAATGAAATGATGTGAGTGCAGTTTAAGTAAGTACCAATTCCCTTTGACTAACTGCAAACGTGACTTTATGCTTTTGTTGTCGTGTTAGCTTAATTTGGGAGACCTTGCCATTAAAGTCGACGCTCTGGAACAAGACGTCAAGGTGAGAAAGTAATTTTAAATAAAGAGCGGCATATTTTTTTAGTATATTAGGTAAAAAGAAGAATATTATAAAATTTCTCTATTCAAAATAGCTTCCCAATCTTTCCTCCTCTTTCCTTTAAAATTAGATAACCTCAGATGACCGCACTTTCTTCAAACAAAAAACTTAAATTCCTACAATATCACCACAATTAAACATTTTGGTTAGGAGAATGGAGAGAATACGATCACAAAGATGAAACATTGGCTTTATGAACTGATCAAATGCAAAATTGAGGCATGTACCTTACTGAACTCCACCGTTCCCCAGTATTTGTTATGTGTCAGCCTCTAGTACTGTTTTAATTGCGGTAAGTCTTCAAATTTTTGAAATTTATCTCTATGATTTTTTACGTTTTATATAGGGACTTAAAGACAGGTTGAACAACCAGAACATAGAGTGTTACGAAACCAACACTCCTTTTGACCAGCAATCCGACAGACCCATCATGTACTTGGACAGGCAGAACGTTGAGTGTCCACACCCCTATGTTTTGGCCCAGTTCGTACTGGGGAGGGAAGGAAGCTATAACTCGGCTAGAGTCCGTTATGTTTACAGATGCTGCAAGTTTGTTGTGTAGAATGGCTGCCATAGCTATGGCAGTCTTTGAATATACGAGAAATAAAAGAGGGGTTAAATATATGAACATCAGATATGATTAAGGGAACACAACTAGCATGCATTAAAAGTTAACAAAAGGTCACCTTCGTATGTACGCAATAAATTACACATAAAAGCTTGATTGCTGCCATGTCTTCACTTGTGATAGAATGTTATTTCAAAGCGTTCGGAGCCCTGCATGAGTTATTCTCGCCATATCATATTACTCCAGCAACGCAGAATGCATCAGTGGGTGGATAGCCAAGCGACTTATGTAACAAGGTTTGCCAGGAAGCCTGATCTGACACAGAAAAAAACCAATCTAACGCCCCTAAAAGTACCTTCAAGAATTTCTTCAGTATAGAAATGTAATAATAAGGCATACATCTTCTATTGGAAACTGCGTACAGCTCTGGGATAGAAAATGTATCAAAACAGCCAGGGAAAAGGAATGCTTTTTCCTACAATTGTGTTTGATTGTTACCAAGTGAACCCTTGTTTGTATTGGCCAGCAACGACTTGACATGCCCCTCAGCTCTGTCGGGTTTTCAAAATTACCAACTCTTTGTCACGTGCATTTCATAAAAGAATAATCATCCAACTCAATCACGACTTAACAGTATTGGTCTCGTAATTTGACCTCCTCCCTCTCGCTTATTTGTCTTGCGGCATCTCCTCACAAGTACACTGGGAGAACAAAGGACTGATTTTCTAATTCCAAGATGAAGCATTACCTGTCTGTAACGTCCTTTCAAATCGACAACAAGTCAGAGGTAATTTGTAATTTAGCCCTAATTCTAAATACCGTGCAATAAAGAGGATCTCAACGTTGGGATCCCTTTGACGCTTGACTTTGACGGTTGACGGTTAAGCGTTTGGGATTTTGACGGTTGATGGTTAACCTCATTGAGACCCTCAATAACGTACGATAATTCAGACTCCAGCAAGTCTTACAAATATTGATGCAACTGAGGATGTATGGTTACCTATCACAGGACTGAATAACAAATTAATCTATATTTCGCAACCTTTCACTCTATTTCTCATCCTCGCTCTCGGTGAGTGGCAAGTACAGGCAGCTAAAAAATTCGTGATAGTAAAGAGAATTAAAAACGTGAACAGTTACTATAGCATCGCTTGTATTTGTAATCACTGCTGAGAGCGATCTGCTCTTAATAATTATTTTGATAAAACAAAATGCCTACCAGACAAGTTTAACACAGTACTGATGAAACCCACCTGACAACCAAAACTCGCTTTTTAATTAACTAAACCATTTTGTGGTGCAAAAAAGACATGAAAAAACATCATGTTTCAGTGGTTGAAATATTTATGATTGATTATGACAATGATGTGGCAGCTTTTCGCCACAGCTTTCCTGATTTTCAAATTAATGATTCCGTGCGTTTTGTAATTTTACAGTTCTACAAATTCTCAGGGTATGACGGGCTTTCCAAATAATGACTTCATTGTTTTCTTCTGCACCGACATTAGGTTTTCGCGACGTCACAATATAATAACATTGTCAACAACGGCAAACTCACTATAGGAGAAAAAAAATTACCGTAGAAACCCAAGCAGAGAGACGCTGTTTTAAAATGGTGTCGTTTTTTTGGCTGATGACTGAAAAAGTTACAAGAAAACTACAATCGGAGACGTAGATTGCAGTCAATGACCTATACCTTGGTGAATTTCTATATTCTAATCTATTTCTATTGTTTGCTCAACTGGTTAAAGATGACTTTGAGAATTGCTTCATATACTGTGTAAAATTTAATTTTATGCAACAACAATATATTGGTTTAAACGTGCACTTTTCAACCTCGTTCCCAGAGGCTCTCGTCTTCCCGCCCTCTGGAGCGAGCCTGGTTTGTCTGGTCACGTGCGTTTGAGACAATTGAATATGTTATAGAGGGGTCCTTACATTTTAATATTTTGTAGCCGTTAGTTTTGTCCCAATCAAAGCGAAGCTTTCGTGTTCATACGCGATGTAATGGCAAATTATACAATGGCCGAGATCTTGTAGCGGTGTTACGGCCAGGTTATTCGTTAAAAAAAAATTGCATCTGTTTGCACGGTCAGGGTAATTCGTTCACAAAAAAAAATAATAATAATAAATAAATAAAATTAAAAATAACTTAGCCTTTCGCATGGCTTGGAATCCCATTATTCCCATGGACTCTTCATGAATGCTGTGAAAACGTTTGCCTTTCATTCCCCGACACTTTAACATTGGAATACAAATTATCGTGGTGTGATACATTTCCGGCAATCAACCCCCTCCCATGGGGTGGGGGGGGGGGTGGGGGCACTCCCCTATATTGGCTATATAGGTATGTGCGGCCCCAAAGAGTATGGTCTTTAAGCCGTTTTGGTCTGAAATAGGGTATCAATTTTGACCATTTGCGCCTGAAATAGGGTATGGTTCGTGTACTCCATCCTTGAATTGGTTATTTTTTTTTAGAAGAAGCTACTTCTTCAGCATCAGGAGATACGACCCTCAACAAAAGCCCTTCTTTTTCCTCTTGTTATTATGTTTACGCCAATTGTGTGCGTGAAATAGGTCTGAAATAGGGTATCAAATTTTTGATCAGATCTGAAATAGGGGAGGGAAAATTGCAGATTTTGGTCTGAAATAGGGTTAGGGTTTCAGGAAGCGGGCCGCACACCCCACCCAATTTTTTTGGGAGTACTCCCCACCCCCCACACCAACCCGGGATCAAGTTCAGTCAAGGGACTAGGGGCGTACAACTGCCCTATATTCCTGTCACAGAGTTTTCACAGACCAATTTAGTTTAAGATTGAATTTCCCGCCAATATCGGACCCCCACAGGAGTCCCTATTACTAATCGCAAGTCGCTGCAGGTGCCACAATTATCTGCACGTGCAGAGCCTTTGTTTTTACTCATAAAACCTATTTTTTTGTGGCACTCTCGTTGCCGTTGCCGTCCTCGTTGCCCCTTTTCGCGGGAAAAGCTAGTCTAAAAATAGATCGGTCTGTGAAAATGACGTGACGTAGGTTTAAGGCCTGGCTAAACTAGAAAACGTTGTTGCTGAAACATTGTTGAGGACACAAATGTTTTCCCGTTTATCCGCGCGGGAAACATCTGCTGCAGAAACAAATTTTGTGCTTTGAAAACAAAAAATGTTTATGACTTTCGGCCAAAAACATTTTTGTTTCCCGGACACAAATTTTGTTTCTAAAACAAATTTCATGCGCGGCTAGACTGGGTATTTGTTTCGTCAGCAATGTTTCCTAGTTTAGCCAGGCCCTTAGTGTGGGAGTTGTACGCTCCTAGTGGTGCAGTGAAATGTGCCTCCGATGATTTTTAAGATCAAAAGATTTCAGATCTTCGACAACCTCCGAAAAATATAGCTCATTTATTTCTTTTTCTTTCTGGGCTGCGGCACCTCGAGTAAAATATAAATTTCGGCTTATCTATTCGAGGTTGTGCACTTTCATCTTGCGACCGAAAGCATCAGAAAAATTGAAGACCAATCTCATGTGGCTGAATATGACACAGCGCGCTCAGGGGGAATTAAATGTGAACCAGTTGTACGATACAACAAAAAATCTCACCGGAAGATACCAACATATAGCCGTTCCATTTCGATTAAGATCTCAATAGAGGTTTCATCAAATATAATCAAGTGAAAACTCACATTCTATTTACAAGAGTTTATCATACTCGTGACCTGATCGGAATTTGTATCGTGCAGAATTTACTCCATCGAGGATAGAGCATGACAAGCATCAGTCTCCACAGTTCCACTCAGTGGTTCATTTAAAGAATAAAACAGAAAGAGTCGAGAGTCAGATCTGCCTATAAAATGTAAAACTGTATTCTAAGCACACCCATTTCTTCATCAAGCCATTTGAGGGGCCATAAAGGTAAAGGTAAAAACAACAACAACAACTTTATTTATACACGGTTAAGATTTAAAGCTGCAAGCTTGTGGGGCCGCGTGGGAGAAATGTTGATTTTTAAGGTGAGGGGAAAACCGGAGTACCCGGAGAAAAACCTCTCGGAGCAGAGTAGAGAGCCAACAAACTCAGTCCACTTATGACGCCGAGTCCGGGAATCGGCGAGCGCTCTCATCACTGCGTCAGCCCAGCTCCGTTGCGCGCCACTTCTGCTCCCCTGCAGAGCCTTTGGCTACCCTATGGTCGATATTATTATAACAGCAAGTTGTGACCCGACAAGTCTGCCTCAAAGAATGACACACACTCCCGTTATGAAAGCGCAAATCTCTCTCTTTAAATATTCCTTATTGCTCACCCATTACGCTAGCTTTTCACCATCCAACTTTCCCTCATTAGCTCACCCACATCTACAAACGTCTCGTTACAACTCTAGATCAGTTTAGGTAAGGAACAAACGAACTACCTGGTGAGGTTCAATTTGAAAATATAGGATACCAAACAATACCTCGACCACACCAATGTGGCCCGGGTTCGATTCCCGGTCTCGGTGTCATATGTGGGCTGAGTTTGTTGGTTATCTACTCTGCTCCGACAGGTTTTTCTCCGGGTACTCCGGTTTTCCCCTCTCCCCAAAAACCAACATTTGATTTAGTTTGATTTATTTAGAGTTGATTTGATTTAGTCTCCCCAATTAGTAGAGCATCTGTGCTCGGCTAGATAGATTTGAGACTTAAATAAAAGTTATTATTATTATTATTATTATTATTTAGAATTTAGCACAGGGATTTTCCCTGGGAAGAAATATCCAGTCAAGTCTCATCCCGAGACCTCAGACCTCCAGCACTTTTCTGAGGATATGTGCCGATCCGAGGAGTGCCGACTTTTGCATCGTTCTTGTTCGGTTTTTAATTCCTAATTGCTCCAAGTGGCCTGCCAGCTTTTTTGACACTGAACCTAATCCGCCTACAACCACTGGCATCACTTTTGTCCTTGATTTCCAGATCCTTTTAATCTCTCTTGCCAGGTCTTGGTACTTTTCATACTTTTCAGTTTCTTTCTGCAGTACGTTACTATCTCAGGGAACAGCTATGTCCACAATGATTGTTTCATTTGCCTTCTTTTTCTGAATTACAATGTCTGGCCTCCTGTGGTGGATTTCACGGTCTGTTTGGATTGTAAAGTCCCACAGCAGTTTAACCTCCTCATTCTCTTCTACACTTTTGGGGAAATGCTCATACCATTTGTCGCTGCACTGAATTCCATATTCCTTGCACATCTCTCAATGAATGACCCACCCAACAACATCATGCCTCTTTTTATATTCTGTCTGCGCAAGCTTGGGGCAGCTACACAAAATATGCTGCACAGTTTCATCGTGACTTCCACACATTCTGCATTTGGGTGACACATTTTGGTTTTCGATTCTGGCTTTTATGGCGTTTGTTCTTAGTGCCTGGTCTTGCGCGGCAAAAATAAGCCCTTCTGTCTCCTTCTTCAGTTTACCAGTTCTTATCCAATTCCAAGAAACACCAGATAGGTCCTTTGTCTCTCTCTTGAACTGTCCATGTAGCTGCTGTCCAGACCAGTCCTCAGTTCTTTTCCTTTTCATCCTTTCTTGATATTCCTTTGGCGTTTCAACTTCATCGACATTCTTCCTCTTCCATGCAGCTTTCAACAACCGTTCCTGGCTCTGGCAGACATAGACATTGATATTTCTTTCTTCAATATTTATAGCGTCCTCAACACTAATTAGTCCACACCCTCCTTCTCTTCTTGGTAAGTACAGGCGGCTTACGTTGGACCTGGGATGAAGAGCGCCATGGATGGTTAATAGTTTCCTGGTCTTACGATCCAATTCAGCGAGCTCACTCTTTGTCCAGTTTACAATCCCCCCACTGTACCGAAGAAGAGATACAGCCCAGCTGTTAATAGCCTTTATAACATTACCAGCATTTAACTTTGAGGACAAAGTTTTCTTTACTCTCCTAATGTACTCCTTCTTCACACTTCTCTTCACTTCGTCATGCATAATGTCATCGGCCTCCAACACCCCCAGATATTTATATCCTTCAGCATCATCTCCAATACTTCGGAGAAATTTTCCATCAGGCAATCTTATGCCCTCTGACTTATCCAGCTTGCCTCTTTTCATTACCATCGTTACACACTTCTCAATTCCAAAATCCATACCAATGTCACTGCTGAACACCCGGACAGTATGTACAAGCGAGTTGATTTCCTTCTCATTTCTTCCATATAATTTCAGGTCGTCCATAAACAGTAAATGGTTTATCTTGCCCTCTCCCTTGCTGAGTTGGTAGCCTGCTCCTGATTCGTTCAGTACACTGCTGAGAGGTAGCATTGCAATCACAAATAACAAAGAGGATAAGGAATCCCCCTCGAATATTCCTCTCCTGATGAACACCTCACCAAGGTCCTTACCACATGCTGTTAGTTGTGTTTTCCAGGACTCCATGCTTTCCCTCATTAGCCGTTTGATGTTATCTGCAGCCCCTACAAGATCAAGTGATTCTAATATCCAGGAATGGGGGACAGAATCATACGCCCTCTTATAATCAATCCAACCAAATGATTAGTTGGTTTTCCTTTGCTTGCAGTCACGAAGTATTGCACTATCTATGACCAGTTGGTCCTTTGTTCCTCTGCTCTCTTTTCGGCACCCTTTCTGCTCATCTGTTAACACTGAGCTCTGGTGGAGATGTTGGTACAAATCCTCTGCTGTGATCCCTGTGAGTACTTTCCACATTATTGGTAAGCATGTTATTGGCCTATAGTTCCCCACAGCATTCCCTTTCACCCTGTCTTTGATCAGCAGAACAGTTCGTCCCTTTGTCATCCATTCAGGAATGCCCCTGCCATCAAGGCATTCTTGCAACTGCAGCGCCATCCGTTCATGTAGTTTCTTCATGCTCTTCAACCAGAATCCTTATACGTTATCGGGGCCGGGAGCCTTCCAGTTTGGGATCCTTCTTAACATTGCTCGTAACTTTTCAATATCAATGGTCAGATCATCTTGTTGTTCTACCTGGGTCCTTCCCTTTAGGTCATTTAACCAACCAGCATCTCTTTTGTGTTCCACTGGCCGGTCCCAAATATTACTCCAAAACTCTCTGGCTTCATTCGCATTAGGAGTCGGTTGGTCACTTCCCTGTGGGTCATCAACTTCTTTGTTAAACTGCCTCTGATTAACCTCAAATAACCGGTTCTGCTAGTATTGCAAAATTCGGTCATTATATCGCTTGATTTTATGAACTTTCGCACTAATACGCTGTTTCAGTTCTTCAATCACAACTGCGACCCCCTTGGTTTCTATTTTGTACTTTCTCCACGACTGATTCCTGATTCTCGGCCTACTGCACTCGTTTCTACAGACATGCTCTAATCTGCTAAGGTTTTTTCGCAGCTGATTCACCTGTCCTTGTAACCGTCTTTTCCACCATGGTTCTTCGGTTGCTTTCTTCTTGCCAGGTTTGAGCCCCAGTCTTTCAGACACTACTACGGCAGTGGCATACAGTAGCCTGTTGGTTTCTGAGATGTCTTTTGTTTGTATTTGGGCCGCTACTTCTTCTACAACCTGGAGCTCCTCTCTTATCCTTCGCTTTGCAATTTTCTTCAAAGCTGGTACTTTATCTTGGTCTTGACTCAGTCTGATTTCATTCAGTCTTTTCCAAATTACCAGTTGGTCTTCAGACATTTGCCGAGGTGCTTCATCACACCGTTCGCTCTGTACCTGGGCTTCTTGCGCCGACTGTGAGTCCATCTCCTTTACATTATCGACAGGAAATTCATACTCGTTACCATCACTAGCTTCCTCCACAACAGCAGTCCCATTTTGTTCATCACAGTTTCCATGCTTGTTCCGCTTGATCTCTTCTAGCTCCACAGTTGTGAACCATTTACCTTTCAAGATAGTACGGGCCTGGTCTGCAAGCCTCTGTTCAGTCACTTTTACCATTCCTTTCTCATCCCACAACCTAATCATTCCCTGGCGGTACCCTCTTTTCTCCGGGATGCTCTTAAAATAGCATTCCATCAAAACCCTGTTCTCCTCGACTGACCATTTCCTTCTTCCCTTTCTCGAACCACTCTCTTGGGCAGCAGTAGCAGGATAACGACCGGGTGCTGGCTGCTGTCCCCCAGCAACCCTGCCGGGCGAGGCACCTTCGTCAAAGACGCCGTTACTCATATTCGAAATAGACATACTTATCATCACATATGTGAGAGATGGCATTATTATTCGTGGTGCCACCACTAGATAGAATACCGACCAAGGTTTTACAGAGCCCTATCTACCCTGTGCTGTAACCCTAGCAAGGGTGGCTGCGGGGTTGCTAACATTTGCCAAAGGTGTCACCCCGGACTCTGGTGGGCGGGGTCGTCCATGGCCCCGTAGTAGGCTGAGGCCCAACCTGTCCCACTCCAGTGCCCATATTATTATTATTATTATTATTATTATTATTACAAGTGAAACCGGAAATAACAATATATAATTATATATCCCATAAAAAGGTAGATATAAGGCAGAGAAACAAAATGATGGTCGAAAAGGGTAACTTTTAATGCCATATATTACGGCGAGACATGACTAACCTTCTTCAGGGGCAACACTGAAGCAAAGTAAAAATGGAGAAAACGGTTACAATACAGAAATAGAAATAATAGACGTGTACTGAAGCGGCTACCAAAAAAGTGGCATTCCAAGGTGGCATTCCCAAGGTGGTAAGAACAATGATAAGTTGTGATGAATTTGCAATTTTGTTAGACTCTGCAACAAAGTTAAGACGTAAGTAGATACTGCTACGTAAGGGGTAGAACCAGAAGAAAAAAGTACAATCAGTTGAAGGTTCAGAACCCCTGCCCCACCCATTCATGCACTACTGACTTATTATTTAGACCTTGTAGACATTGTTTCTCTCACTTAACTTCTCATGGTTTTGAAAGTTATTTGTTGCTGAGCCAGCAAGCCAGAGCTTACTAATAAATGTAAAAAAAAATTGGTTGTATTGAAATTTGGGGGTTAAATGTTGTACAGACGGAAGATTGTATTCATATTTTTGTGGATATTTATTATGAGTGGGCTTGGATCGAGGCATGTGTATTTGTACTTCTTTGGGAAAATAGCTGACAATTTTTCTTTATTATTTTTACCTTTTTAGTTTTGCATATTAATTCATTCATACCAGAAATCACAAGTGTTAGTTGAGAGAGAGAGAGAGAGAGAGAGAGAGAGAGAGAGAGAGAGAGAGATGCTCTGAAAACACGCCTATCCGCTTTTGTTCTGACAGTTTTTTTAGTTCACGATAAACCAAAAATTAAATGTTTTGCAATTTTTTCTTTGGTTAAAATTACGAAGAAAGACATTGCCCGCTATGTTTGTCATCGAATCGTATATTCTCCACACCTCGCGATTCACACGTCATTTGTTTAACCAATCACAGAAAGTGAATCGACCTTCTGAAACGAAGCGACGGTTTGCTTGCGACAGCGCTGAAGCTGTGGTGAAAGTGGTATTTGCGGTCAAGTTTAACAAAGTAATGGGAAATTTCTAGTCCGAAGCTAAACTACATTCAAAACGGTGAAATGATTTTGAAATTTGTTCATCCTGTCTCATAAAACCTTAGACCAAGTCAGTGGATTAACGAGCACATGAACGCTGTGCGATACCTCGTTCGACTGTCTCGTTCCGCCACTTCGACTAGGTCACCTGAAGATGTGTTAGACTGTGAAAAGATTTGTGTGGTGAAAGAGCTGTGGTGAAAAGCTGAAAAGGTCGCCAAAATGGGAGATTTGCCGTCAAATTCAACTAAGTAATGGAAAATGTCTAGTCCGAAGCATAAAACTTTAGATCAAGTCAGTGGATTAACGACGTCCACGTCAACGCTGTGCGATACCTCGTTCGACTCCACTCTGTATCCGCCACTTCGACTAGGTTACCTGAAGACGTGTTACACTGTGAAAATATTTTTAACTGGCCACTCTGGGAAGAATTATATCAAGGCTTGATGGACGGCTTTTTTGGATGTATCTAAAGCGTTGTGAAAGGGATTGTATTCGCGCCGCGACTGCATTCGACAACACATAAATTTTCCCGCTGTGTTTTGAGCATGACTAAAGACGAAGGATGTGCGATTTACGTAGTGGCCCGATGTAGCCTTTTCGACGATTGGAGCAGGTATTTACCGTTGACCTTTTATTTAGTCGTTTTCTTCAAAAGACTTACGGTCAACCGATAAGCCAGATAAGCGTTGTCTTGTTTATGTGCCCAACTTTTGTATGGCTCGGCAAGAAGTTAAGCCTACTCTCAAATTTGGTTTTCAAGTTTATCGTCAGTTTGTTTGTGAAAAAGGTTTTCAGGAGTTCTTTGTTGGACCCATTCTTATAGCAAATTACATTTTAATTTCCCCTCAATTTAAAAAATAGATTCAAATGAAATTTACCGTAAGCTTAAGCTTATAATTTAAACATTGTTGTAAAAAGGTTTTACCTCAGACTACCATTGTAAATAGGTGCCACAAACCAGAAGCGTAACACTTTGTAAAACTGCCAAATCTATTAAAACAATTATTTGCTAATCTTTCTTTGTTTTTTTTTCCGACTGGTTCTTGGTCGGTTTTGACATAAACTTAAGTACTTGACGTCTTCAGAGTTATTAAGCTTAGGTACTTTCCGCGTTTAGCCCGTACGTACACGAACTCGCACAAACAGCCGTGATTTTAAAACTTTTCTCTGTTTCTGCTGAATCTTTGACATACAATTTTTAGCTTTATAAAATTGAATTAAATTATGTGAGCCCCCATGCATTACAACCTCTGTGAAAACGTTTTTTGTAGTACGGTAATTTTTCAGATACAACAAAGTGTTTCGCCACTCAAATTAAACTTATGTGTCGGAATCGTGTAATTCATTAGGGTAATCCATTTGAAAGCACGAACTGTTCCAGTATTTGTTTATGCGCAACTATTTTTCTTAGGCCAATACTTTGAATAATGGCTTTATTGTACACTTTGTTATAATTGTAATAGGGAATTTAGTTCATGGACAGTATAAAATAAAGTTTTGATGTCTGTGCGAATGAAGGTAACGTTTTAAGTTCCGGTTGAAAATAAAGTAATCATTTATTCCGTCACTGTTTAAGATACGTTTTTAACCTTCAAATATCGTATTTAGTAAAATTACTGAGCTTGCATCGGTTGCCTTAAGCAACTTAAATTGTTTCATTTGATGTTAGCATTAATTTGATTTCATTCGCATTGCTGCAACTTCTAGTTTAAGTTGTATAATTTCAAGAATTAAACAACACTTTTTAGGTGGGAAGTGCATTTAAAAGTACCACAAACGCGCTTTTTTTGTTTTGTTTTGTTTTTTAACAAACAGCAACAACTATCTGTATCAACTTACCTTCTCAAGTATACATTGTCCCTGAGCAGACAGCAGCCATAAAAAAAATAATTAAAAAAGTCGTCAAAAGTTCCCTTTAAAGAAAATGAAAGTCCAGTCCGTTGTTCAGTCCTTGGAATTTTTTTTCTAGCTAACCTTTTGTGGCGCGGCGTCGCAGTGAACAAAAAGCGCGCGAAAGTATAGCCTCGTTTTCGTTCTTTCCTCCAGGCCCTCTCCTCTGAAAAAAATCTTAAACATCGATCCTCGCCAAAAGCAACTGAATTTGAAGAAACTGACAACGCCATCATAAAGAGCATACTCTCAAGCCTTAGGCAAAATTTTCTTTTATTCCTACCTCAAATGGTCGTTGAGCAGGAAGCTGACAAACTTTTCAGTTAGATTTTCTACTGTCGCACTTTTTTAGGAAAAAGTAATCATGGCCATTTTTTAAAACACTATTTATTAAACTACAACTTCGCTTAAAAATATTCTTGGAGAAAGGTTCTAGTAAATTTTTAGAGCGAATATTAAACTTCGATCCGTTCTGGTCACGTGACCGATGACGTCACAGCATTAAAAATGACAAAAATGTTTATTTCATAAAAATATCTACCAATATCCAGATTTTTGTTTCCTTGCGTTTAATGCAACGCGAGATAGCACTTGTACCCAGACTCCTACTTTTTGAAAATTGTATATACCTCCCTTAATATTTATATTTTGTTCGGTACCCGGGCAGTCCGAAATGGCTCACACCATTGTGCTTCAAACCACGTTGACTGCTTTTTCAATAACAAAATAATTTCGTCACAGTGAGCAAAAACGCACTTGTGAGCAAAGTCACGTGACCAATGACGACATCGCCCTTAGTCTTGTACAATAATTAGTTTATGGTAAGACTTATTTCTAGACAACGTGGGGGTCTTGCTGCCCTCAAACTGACCAAGTTATTTGGGATTGACGATTTTCCAGCTGCAAAGGATTCTGGGAAGGTTCTTATTATAATTATATATTGTTATTTAATTATTATTACCGTCTTACAAACCACAGAACCTATCGACTGCTCCAGTTCTTCCATCCATACAACAATTTCAAGATTCTATGGAGGGTCTCCTCTCTTTCATAGATCATAGAAGTGTATAACAAAGACAGGCAGCATATGTTCACCTGCAGAACAAGTATTTGAGGTCAAAACAACGATTGAATCCGGCGAGAACTAGAGAACTTGAGCCATTCCAACTTCCAACAGTGACGAATTTCTATCAATGCTCTTGCAGATACGCTGCCGGTGTTCCATTCGATAGTCTACCACAGTCACAGTCACCCCAAATTAAACAACCGGTAATAGTGAATCCGAGCATTGTTCAAGAATCAGTTTCTCTACGAGCAACTTCCTCGAGAGGGTCGCGTCTTTTTCTTCCATCTTGACAACCGTCCTTCGGCTGGTGCACCATATACCAAGTTCACCGGTGACAAAGCACACAACAATGGAAAAACAAGACACCACCTTCGGTGAAATGACCCATATCATTACTTCATTATCATTATTTATTACAGCTTACTCAAATTCAGTCTAAAAGTAACTTGGATGACGCTGATTGTCCCTCGGCGTACATACTCACAGAAGTCACCCATTAATACCTTCTCTATGTAACCAGATAGCCAATTCTGTAGGGAGGTGTTCTGACGTATTCGCGTTAAATCCTCTTTGTCAACGAATACTGGCTTATTCCTGCTTATCTCCGTAATGACCTTCGCAACCTTTTTTAGTACACTCGAACGCATCACGCGACTGCGTTTTTGGGGAATAAGCGCAATGGCAATGAGCTATTACTTATTTCTGCCTTTACAACATTATTTAAAAAATGCTTCCCTCCTATTGTTTTCCAAAATTTGGAATTTAGTCAATCGGCGCAACAGTGTTACACATTTTACCACAAGAAATTATATCACAAGGTCTATCAAGTGTTTCAGCGGTACACAAATAGTACAGGTGATGACGTTTATTTGCACGGGCGTAAGATAAGCCTTGGGGTAACATCACTGGAATGAAGAAGCTGTTGGAGGACAAAGTTCAAACAACAGACGGCAAAATGATCTAGCCAGTAACAAACTTTTTAATTTAAATACAAGTAACGGTTGTGACATTAACAAACATGCGAAACTGTTTTACCAACAATGATCGCTAACGGGAAACATATGCTATGACGTCACCCTGTCAATGGGAATCCCCTAGATTTTCTTCTTTAAATAAACACAGTAGCCTATGACGTAACCATGCGTATAATTATACCACCGCAAGTTAATGAGAACCTATTGTAGTAACAGTATATTCAGGCAGTTTTGCCTGACTTATCCATTGGTCTAAATACCTTTCACCGTAATATATTTATCTACAACAAAGGAATTAAAAACGACACATTGGGGGCTTTGGCTCGCTTATCTATAAGCTCCAATACAACGAACCCTAATGTATTGATCTATCTGGAAGTGAATTACGAACAACTCTTTTGGACCTTGTAGGTTATAACACTTTTTTTCCAGCTGCACATATATATTTGTCCGGTTTTTGTTTGTAGCAACCACAGGTAGTTTTGCCTCGCCTATATATATAAGCTCCGATACATTTAACCTTAATCTATTGATCTATGTCCGAACGAATTAGGAACGACTCATTTGGACTTTGTGAGTTCTGCAATTGCACTACTTTCGAACGATTGCCCATTTTCTATTGCGAACAGCTGAAGGCGCCTTTGCCTCGTTTCGCTATATAAGCTCCAATACATTTAACCATAGTCTAGATCTATTGCTGAATGAATGCTTGTTACGCCCCTATCATGACTTGCTAATGATCTGAGAGAATAAATAAGTAAATGAACACATGGATGAATAAAACTAAATATGTAAAATCCAAAGATCTATCTCCAAACGACTTACAAACAACTCTTTTGTCCGTTATACAATTACTCTACTTTCGAAAGTTTCCAAATTTTCTACTGCGAACAGCTGTAGGCCTTTCAGTTCCTGATGCTTCCCCACCACATGTTACATATTAAATTTGTCTACGAGCATTAAAACTGATGAGTAGGAGCCAAAGGGTTGATGTACTGTAGTTATAGCATTTTACATGTTACCAAAAAAGTTTCAAATCTAATGAAACTGTCACATTGTTGGACTGTCTCATGTTTAAAATGTTGCCAAAAAGAAGTTAAGAATGAATATACCAGGGGGCACAGAACTTTGTTAATGCTGATTTTCTTTACCAAATGATACAAATAATTTCATTAAAACTTACCATTAATTTCGGTTTCATGCAAAGTGTCAACAAATGGCTTAAGGAAGGTGGAAAAGAAAGGATTTTCTTCTCCAAACCACAGGCCACGAAATACTCTGAATTTGTTTTTCCTCCTACAAGTATGAACAAAATACACTTTTATGCAACGAATAAAATGAACGCCAACATTTACGCTGTAGCATCTGTCCTCTCTGTGGCATTTTGATGTGAAATCACTCAATTTAAGACAAATATTTAAGGTATTTGACACCTTCAGAAAATAATTGATAGCCTACCCTTTTATCAATTTACAAAATAATTAAATATTTTTATTGTGGCGAAGTACAGTTGAACCTGACATCATTTAAGCAGCACTGTATTAGGCAGTCACTCTCTATTAATTAAGTGGTCAGCTGTCAAAGTCCCCAAAATTACTTCCATCAAGTACTGTAATTTCTACCTTTAACCAGTCACAGTCACTTTTAATTAAGTCCCAACAACGGTTACTGCTCAATACAGGTTCAACTGTACTGCAAAGCAGCATTTCTGAGCAAATTGTTCTTGTTGAAACCTGATGGTGTGCTGGTAAAGTTTATATGGCATAAACTTTCTTAAAACACTAGGGAGGGATGTCTCATCCTTAATACGTCTACAGTGCATATCAGACTCCCTGTAGCAGTCACTTGCTACAATAAATACCCAGCAGGTAATTCTTCCCCAGCAATGCCATCATAAAGGATGAATAATTTAGCTCATCTATAGAGTGACAGTTGTACATTGTAGAGAGGTTATACATTAGCCTTTTTTTTTTTTCAAAATGATGCCTTCATTGTTGAACTATTCTTGTTGCACTTACCTTATTGCTGGAGGGGTTCATTGATAAGCAGGAACAGTGGCCAAACTCCAAACTTTGATTAGGGAAAAATGGCTACACCATCTTTGTTGAGTTTAACAGAGATCTTGTATGGTTCTGACAAGAAGCCACCAGGTACAAAGGCTCTTTGATAAAGACAGCCATCACATACATCTTCGATGTTATTGTCAGCCCTCTTTTCTCGTTGAAACCAGTATGTTAAGCCACTTACAAACTCTGGGTCTGTAAAAATGCAACATGTTACATGCATCATCATTACTTGAACATTACAATTCTAACTCTTTATTCAGCACAAAGATTAATTTCACCTGACGCTTGTGACTTTTTGCATGTCTAACCTAAACAAGGTTATTGTTCTACCATAAATGTTCAAATAAATCCATTCTACACAGAAATCTGCTAAGATACTGATCTAAAGCTTCACTTGAAAAACTTCTTGATCCTATACCCTAACAGCACATTAGACCAATTTAACTATGACAACTTTAGGTAGTAAATGGTCACAGAATGTACAACACTCTTGTAGACCGGCGTCGACAAAACCAGGATCGGATCGGATCGGTTCGGATCGGATCGGATCGGATCACGGATCGGATCGGATCACGGATCGGATCGGATCGGATCGGATCGGATCACTGATGGGAAAAGAGTAATAAACACATTGGAGAAATGCTGACATATTGTGACATATTGCGTGACATATTGGAGCAAGTGATTTCCCGCCATGGAAAGTGATTTCCCGACATGTAGTCTCCTTCACGGCTGTCGCCATGGACGAAAGCAAGCGGAAGGGACGCATCATTTTATCATTCAGTTATTATTTCTTTTTTTAATATCATCTCACGTGTTTATTTACCTTTTATATATTTGATATTATTTTAGCAAGGGCAAGAGAAGAGACGAAAAACGAGGTGTGGTGTAACGTTTTTTAGATGTGACGATTAAAGTGTAGTGTACGCAAGCGATTTATTTAGTTAAATCCATGTTGGCTTCTTCCATGAACTCGCTCAGCTCCTCTTAACCTAAATCGCAATTATTACACGCCAAACGGCTTAATTTCCACGAGTACATGGAACTCAGTGATGAACAGTTAGAGATCGCAGCTGAGATCGCACAATAATTTTGGCCGTCTAGTTGTGAAATCATCACGTATTTTTCGTATTGTAATATTATAATAATCTTTACAAACCCCTTGGCTCTTTTAATAATTATATACTATAACCAATGTGACCAAAAATGTGCTCGTTGATAAATTATTTTATATGGAAAGCGACAAGAATTTTTTTCAGTGGCGTGGATTCGCATGATCGCCGACCAGAACGGCGTCAGACAGGTCGAGCACGTGCGTTGCCATTACAGTCTGGAGGCTTTGTCTGGGATGTTTCAATGACGGTCGACGAGATTTTAGACTTTAAGACATTTTTTTCTAAAATTTAAGACCATAAATCGAATTCTATTCTACACACTGAGAAAACTCATTTTAAGAAAATGCCTAGCCCTCCGGGGTTTCCTAAAAGCTCCACCGGCGAATTCGCACCACTGAAAAAAAATACTTGTCGCTTTCACCTCGTTTTTCGTCTCTTCTCTTGCCCATGCTAAAATAATATAGAAAAGGTAAATAAACACGTGAGATGATATTAAAAAAAGAAATTATAACTGAATGATAAAATGATGCGTCCCTTCCGCTTGCTTTCGTCCATGGCGACAGCCGTGAAGGAGACTACATGTCGGGAAATCACTTTCCATGGCGGGAAATCACTCGCTTCAATATGTCACGCAATATGTCACAATATGGCAGCATTTCTCCAATGTATTTATTACTCTTTTCTCATCCGTGATCCGATCCGATCCGTCATCCGATCCGATCCGATCCGTCATCCGATCCGATCCGATCCGATCCTGGTTTTGTCGACGCCGCTAGTAGACAACGTTATTTACAAGCATGAACAAAACAGCTGCAAAACCATTTCTCATTAGCATCACTGTTTTGACCATCAATATTACAAGAATGAACGTCTAACGAATACTCTAACTAGCTGGTTTTCCTACTTGACTTATTGACCATTCCTTGTAGATGTCAAGGAAAAATTAAATACGCCTACCTTCAAAAAACGTTTGCAGTCGCTTAACAATCGGAACTTCAATGTAAAATCCATGTGTTTCAGCAAGATTTTTTCCACAAATCTGGCAAGTTCCCTTTACTTCCGTTTTCCCACCACTATTCCAACTATTAGTTCCTTTGCCAAAATATGCCTTGCAATAAGAGCAGAAGAAGTGTTTCATAATGTTTCCCTTTACTTGGGTCACAAATTCGAAAAGTTTTTTCACTTCTGTTTTGCACTTGTTGGGTCTGGGGCAGTGAGCTTCAATCACTGCTAGCAGATCCTCGCACTCTCGCATAGTTTGTTGCCTGATTCCTTGTAGTCTGTGTCCAGAGCTTCTCGTTCGTTGATGCAGTGCTGTCCATCGTTGTCACTACATGCAGGTAATGTGGTAGCCGTAACATTTAATTCATAACTGCTGTCATTACAAACTATGAGTGACTCGTTCTCGTCGCAAGATAGTACACCATCTTCGATTTGAAAATCGCTATCGCATTCATAGCTGTTCAGAGAAACATTGGGTGCTCGATCGTTACTACAGAGATGTTGTTTAATTCTTTTCTGTCTTCTTGCCGCTGGGAATTCATACGGGTTCGAATGCCGCAAGAATAGTTTGTAGCGACCTCCCTTTTTTCATTTTTTCCTCTCTGCCATGTTGTTTGTGGTGCACGCGAGGACCATCGTGAAGGCATGGGCACGAGATTGGTGCACCATGTGGTCAGTTGACCTATCAAAAGGTGAAGAAGACGAGAAGGCGTCATTTTCAAACTGTGGGGATTTTCACGGTATTCACACGTGCTAGGAACATCCTAGCACTAGGAAGATCCTAGAGGGCGAACCAACTTTTGGTTTGGTTTACATGCAGAAATTTCGACGAAATTGTCTTCCTTTAGCCGCTGATCGCCCGGCCGCCGCCATGTTTGTTTGGATTGTTGTTTTTGTCCCTGCTACTAGGATCTTCCTAGCGAAAGCAGTTTACATGTTGTTTCGCAAACGGTCAGTTCGCATACGTCTGGAGTCGATTCGCAAACGTCTTTGGTTGGTTCGCAAACGTCTGAAAATTCAGTTCGCCAACGTCCGATAGTCAGTTCGCAAATGTCTAAATATCAGTTTTATGGTATCAACGATGATTTAAGTTTAATCAGCATGTGATAGCGTTTAGCCTCCGGAAAAAATTTAAATCAAAGACCTAAATTGTTATCGATCCAGGTAAGGAACATTTATTTCGGACTTAATACAAAACATATTATTTACAAGATTTGTTCATTAAGCAATGACTTTCATAGATATGGAGGTTTTACGAATCCACCATTTACTTCTAAAAAGAGGGTTTAGACAATGTGATTTCAAAACTGGGTAATTCGAGATAACAAAACATCGCACTAAATAAACACCCGGCGTAGTCAATCGAACGAAACCGAACCAATCGAACCTAATCGTACCCAATCGTCCGATTGGTTCGGCAATCGAACATAATCGAACTGGAGCTTTTTTGTGAGTTCGATTAAGTTCGATTACCGAACTCAATCGACGCGATTGGTTCGATTTTTTTTGGTAGAAAAACAAAATGGTATACAAAATTGATAAGCATTAACTCTTAGTAGAATTGGAAGGATTTCACTCTTTAACTGAGTTTTAACTAGAGGAGCAAGTGTGAGAGATATTAACACATTTCAATGAACTAAAATCTTTATTGTTTAGCTGATTCGAAATTGATTCATTCACAATATAAATATAACATGAACGGCTCAGTACAACATGTAAACTGTCTTTATATCGCTCGGGATAACACCGAAGGGGATATTTTTAAAAGATTTATACCGTCGTCGCTAAAGCTTCGCTTAGATAACTAGAAAACGACCACTGCAACTGAATCTGGACGCACGCAACAGTGTACAGTGTGTACAGAATAGTTACTACTCTCGCTAAAACTGTCCCATTACCTCAAGGTAGATTTCTATTATACTCGTGTTTGAAATAGAAGCCAATAAATAACCTATTTGACCGCAACGCTTTGTTTCACACCAGATGAAACTGGTTCGTGTTTCTGATTGTTGAGGTGTTCGATTATGTTCGATTGAGTTCGATTGTTGAACTGTTCGATTACCGAACATTCGATTGCGTTCGATTGGCAAATTTTTTTTGTGAGTTCAATTAAGTTCGATTACCGAACCCAATCGAGCGATTGGGTTCGATTGGGTTCGATTACCGAACGTTCGATTGACTACGTCGGGTAAACAGCACAAATACCTCCACTACGGAAATGTAGGCTTGTGTTCTTTCTCGGTTTATCGTGTACCTTTAATATTACCAAGTCTTTTACGGAATGGAATTCAATCATTTATTCATAATATAATGTTAACTTAACGAAAATACTACAACTAGCTTAACTTAGGCGTTGATAATATTAAATTAAGAGTTATATGTAAACTTAACGTGTTTCTTACTCAGACTATTGATTTGGCGATTCCAAAATGCTAAAACTAGCCCAAGTTTATACTGTTGATAATACAACTACAACTGCACAAACTAATGATTTGACGATTCCAAAATAATACAACTAGCTTAAGTTACACGTTCTGATACTAAATTAAGACCTATTTGCAAACTTAAGTTGATTTCGTGTTTCTTGTACAAACTATTGATTCTTAACTTACTTGACTTGAAATACTACAAACTTAAAATACTACAACTATAATACTTCATTGCGCACGAGCTGGGCCGTTAAGGTGTGAGCTTTTGTATATTAAATAGTTCCAGAAGCGAACAGTGAGGAAAAGTTAAAGACACGTGCGTACACCAGAGATATCTCTCGTCAACTGTTTATTTGCATCCTCCTTCATCACGTGACCATCACTACCAAAAATACCACATTTCCTCCTTCCTATACAGTTTTCTTAACAAACGCAACTTACAAAAATCTACTATAAATTCAATCTGTCGGGAGGCTTGACCACCCGTCCCGATCGTGTAACCACTTGGCCTGATCTAGACTCAGAGTGACTGGGCATGTTAGTTTTGGTGATCACTGGATCAGGACTGTGAACACAGTGGTCGCCTCCTAAATCACCATCATCATTAACAACAGGTAAAGAGATAACACTAGACTTGCGAGAAACCTCATTGTCTACTTCAGACTGAACTTGCGACCTAGTTATGGGAATGACAGGTTCCCTCTGAAAATCTGATGGTGGATTATACTCTACCAGTTCTGGTGAGACCACTTCCTTATAGGCACTCATTCCTCGAGCATCATCAGGTATCAAGTGATTAGCATGCACAAAGCGACGATTGTTACCTGGAACTCGAACTAAATAAGTTTCTGGTCCCTTCACAGCCACAATTGTACCCGGTATCCATCTCTCCCTCCCTCCCCTGGTGTTTTTAACCCTGACTGGCTGGTACAAATCAAAAACTCGCACCTTTGGGTTAAGCCCATCCCTGTACAACTTTGCAGCAAGTTGTTTCTTTTCTACATGCCTTTGTAAACTGGGTTTTACCAAGGAGAGGTGTATTCTGGGTTCCCTCTTCAAAAACAGCTGTGCAGGAGTCTTGTCTGTTGTGGTGTGGGGAGTGTTTCTGTAGCGGAACAGGACATCAGCCACTTTGTGCTGAACGGTCCCCTTATCAGGACAAGACTGATACATGTGTTTGAAGGTCTGAACATGTCTCTCAGCCAAACCATTAGTGGAGGGATGATAAGGAGGGCATAAAGTGTGCTTGATGCAATTCATCTCCAAAAAATGTTTTAAATTCTCCAGCAACAAACTGTGGGCCATTGTCACTGACTAATTCATGTGGCAGCCCATATCTAGCAAACAGAGCTCTTAAGGCCTCTATAGTAGCATGTGCAGTAGTGCTGTTCATAGGAAAGACTTCCATCCATTTAGAATGGCTGTCAACCACAAGAAGAAATTGTTGACCCTTGACCTCAGCATAATCAACATGAATTCTTTGCCAAGGTTCAGTTGACCAAGGCCACAATAATAACGGAACTGCCTTAGGGGTTTGATGTGCCTTAGTACAAACATTACAAAGCCTTACTTTGTCCTCTATATCAAGGTCAATTCCAGGCCACCACACGAAGGACCTGGCAAGTGCTTTCATACGGCACATCCCTGGGTGGCACTCATGCAATTCTTCCAACAAGCGTTTTTGAAATTTGAATGGTATGATGACCCGTCTGCCCCATAAAAGACATCCATTTTCCAAAGCCAACTCATCTCTGCGAACCCAAAAAGGTTTAAGCTCTGGACTAGGGCAGCTACCTGGCCAACCCGAGGATGTATATTCATACACTTTGGCAAGTAGGCTATCCTTCTTTGTACCTTCACCTATCTCCACTGCAGTTACGGGCAAGTCATCCGTCATAGATGCACACACATAGTGTTCATCTGGATCCAAATCATCATCAGCCTGAGATGATAGTGGAAATCGACTGAAGAAGTCTGCATTTGCATTGCCAGCAGAGTCTCTGAATACAATATCAAAGTCATATCCAGACAAGAGAACTGCCCAACGCTGCAAACGAGCTGCAGCCAAGGGGGGAATACTAGATTTAGGACCAAAAATCCGAGTTAGGGGTTGATGGTCTGTTACCAATGTAAATTTTCGGCCATAGAGGTAAAACTGAAATCTCTTAACACCAAAAATTATGGCCAACCCCTCTTTTTCTATTTGGGCATAATTCTTTTCTGCACTACTAAGTGTGCGAGAAGCAAACTCTACTGGCCGCTCAGTGCCGTCTTCCATGCGATGACTCAACACAGCTCCAATCCCATATGGACTGGCATCTACACTCAGTAGAAGAGGTTTTTGGGGGTCATAATGGACCAAAACCTGTTCACTTGAAAGAACTTCTTTTGCCCATACAAAAGCCGCTTCACATTCCTTGGTCCAAAACCACTCAGTCTTGTTACTGAGAAGCTCATACAGTGGGTGCAATTTAGATGAGAAGTCTTTGATGAATTTTGAGTAGTAATTCAACATTCCCAAAAATGATCTCAACTGGGACACATCTTGAGGTCTGTGTGCTAATCGAATAGCATCCAGCTTGCTCTTAATTGGACTGATTCCATGTTTACTCAAAATGTGTGCCATGTACTTCACTTGAGCTTGGAAGAACTGACACTTTTGGCCATTTAATCTAACATTGTGTTTGGCCAACCTACTCAAGACCTGTTTGATAACTCCCATATGAGCAGTGACTCCACCCGATGTTGCCACCAGAATGTCATCTACTCTCACTAACACACCTTTAATACCTGACAAGATTGAATCCATCACTCTCTGAAACTGGGAAGTGGCAGTTTTCACACCAAAACACAATCGCTTGGATTGAAATAAACCTTTCCGAGTGTTGATGGTAAGCAATTCAGACGACTCTTCATCCAAGAACAACTGATTGAAAGCACTGGCCAAATCAATTACTGAAAATGTATCAGGGCTCGCCCCATCTTGAGATAGCATAGCAAACATGTCTTGCACATTAGGCAGTTTGTACACATCATCCTCTATGCGCTCATTAATCCCCTTATAATCCCCACACACTCTTATGGAACCGTCAGATTTAGGGACATGCACTACAGGGCTTGCCTAATTACTACAGGATACCGGATACAGAATATCTGACTGCACTAGTCGATCATATTCTTTTTCAACTCTTTCTACGAGCGAGTATGGGACCGGCCTATCCTTCATAAACACTGGTTTGGCACCCTCTTTAAGTTTCAAAGAACCAATGAAACCCTTGATGCCAGAGCCATGACTGCTGAATAGTTCTTTATGTTTTTCTAACAGACTGTTGAATTCTGCCGGAAAGGTCTCAGATTTGGGAACAGAAAACTTATTCTCAACGACTTCTTCCTTAACTCCAAACATGTTCTTCCAATCTAGTTTTATTCTACTTAACCAGTCTCGCCAAAACAGGGCAGGGAGATTTCCTTCAACAA
Organism: Pachyseris speciosa; assembly: GCA_016490735.1. Classification (NCBI taxonomy): domain Eukaryota; kingdom Metazoa; phylum Cnidaria; class Anthozoa; order Scleractinia; family Pachyseridae; genus Pachyseris; species Pachyseris speciosa. Next base: position 178,833 of record JAEMWC010000367.1, read on the forward strand.
CAATTAAATCAAGGATTTCTTCCTGATTACCATACTTCACTGGAACAGAAATTCTTCCCACAACAGGAATCTTTTCACCTGAATAATTACGCAAAATCACCCCCGGATGCTGAAGGGGATAATCAGATAATACAGAATCATACACACGTTTTGACACTGTAGAACGAGATGCTCCCGTGTCTACTTCCATCTTACAATTAACTTGTGCCTTACCTAACTGAACATCTACTACATACGGTTTAACGCTGTTTACAAACTCAGTCGACAAATGTTCAGTTCCAGTTTTGTATAAACCAAACGCACCTACTTCATCTGCATTCACAGGCGTCTCACTCACATGATTATCGCTCCCCACACTTTCATCATCTGAGTTGCAATCGCAACTGTTCAGCTTAGCACTCTTTTGACCACTTGATCTTCCTTTTAGCTGCATTTGTGACAATCGGGCTTTACACACCGGACGAATATGACCTTTGCGTTGGCAGTGATGACACGTGGCATTTCTGTATTTGCAAGATTCCGATCTATGCTGCACACTTCCACATGATTTGCACTTGTCGGTGTTTCCACCACTCTGCCTTTGATTATATCCAGTAGTGATGTTCTTTGTGTTTAGGAAAGAAACATCCTGAACCTTGTTGACCTCGCTTTTAGCCGACTCTCCCATGTGCTCTAGATTCGCCTTGCCCGCCATTTCATCTGCAATGCATTTGACATTTTTGGATGTAATCCAGAGACTAGCCTATCTCTTAGGGCTTGAAGTAGAAACTCACCGAAGCTGCATGTCGAAGCCAGTTTCTTCAATCTGGCGACGAATTCCGACACACTCTCGCTCTCGCCTTGTGTAGCCGTCCAGAACTTGTGTCTTTCAGCAATCACAATGGGAGCAGGTTCATAATGTCCCTGCAAATGCTGCGACAACGCCGTAAAGGTCTTTGTATTCGGATTGTGAGGATCGCACAAGTTCTTCAGCAACTTATAAGCGTCTGGACCAATAACAGCCAGAAAAACATTCACTTTCTTATCATCATCGATGTCATTCGCCGCGACGTATGCTTCAAATCGATCGGCGTAATCGCTAAACTTCTCAGACTTCTCGTCAAACGGACCCAAATTACCAATGACTGCAGCCATATGTATACCTTGTTTACCTTCTGGATCCCATCCTCGTCGCCAATTTTGTATACTAAATAGTTCCAGAAGCGAACAGTGAGGAAAAGTTAAAGACACGTGCGTACACCAGAGATATCTCTCGTCAACTGTTTATTTGCATCCTCCTTCATCACGTGACCATCACTACCCAAAATACCACATGAGCATGCCTTAATGAGCTGGATGGCGGTCTTCTTGTGGTTGTCGTATTGCTCCCAGACGTCAAAGAGCTTGGCTTGCAGGCTTCTGTAGAGTTTGCGCTGCATACGTTTAAGTTTCTGGTCTGAAACTAGCCTGATAGTGACGGCGGTTAGTCTGGCCTCTCTGTCCAGTAGCTCGATCAATGAATACAGGGGAAGTCCGCACTGTCCACCAGCTCTACGATTTAGTGCATTATGCCAGCCTTCTATATCGTCGTTCGTGCGAATAGGCTGTCGGTAGACGCTCCAATCCTTGGGTGTGAAGGTGGTGTTCTCTATCCATTGGCCTTTAACGTAGTAGTCCATCAGATCCCGTAGGGGCTGCACTTGGGCCGCACTAAGGCGAACGAACATGGATGGAATTTCCTGAGACGGTAGGAAGGGGAGGGCCATCAGTTTCCTAATGTAGTGGTAAACGCTGTTATCACTGCTGTAAGCCAGCTGGAGTCCAAGCTCTTGCACTTATTTCAAAGAAATAACAAAATGTCCTATGCATGACTTTCAGTTGTGCCAATTTTGGAAGAAATATAGATAGCGCGTCATTTTCAAGGGAATTGCCTTAGAACTCTCTAACCGTCTACTGTTAAAATAGCTTTAAGTAATTTGTTGTTTGATTTAACTAACCTTTCTCCACACATCACACAGCTTGCGTCCAGTGAAAGACACAGCCTTGTATATGTATTGCAGGTAGGATTTCTCGGAAAGCCAGCCACAAGGCCTTCTCGAAATCGAGGGTAACCTGTTGTACTAGTGATTCATTCGGCAACAACTCGATGAGTCTCCTCAATACCTGAAAGTGAATTAAGAGGGGTGATAAGTCAGCGACAAGTGTAAGTACGAACATTGAGGTTTACAGACCTTACAATTTTCTTGCTTACATTTTCAGATGCTATATTCCGTAGCTTTGCAAAATACACCCAACCATTGCATAACATAAGAGGTGGTCATAACAAAATAGTACCTTTTTATAATCCTTTCCTTTCTTGTTAGACATGAGAACAAATGCCAGTGGCACTTGTTTAGCACATTCTCCGGATCTAACAAATGCGTTGACGCTGAGAAGCTGTTTGAACGGATGCCGCACAAGCTTGAACGTACCATCCACGTACCAGGACTTCGCACTGGCTAATACATTTAGCTGCTCTTTTCTGGCAAATATCAAGTTGCGTCGGTCCTTCACCTCTACATCTGCTTGGAAAAATCCGTCTGGAACGCATTCTTCTACTAGCTCGAAATTTATGTCTCTCGGATTCTCGGGCCGCAAACTTTGGCGAAGGCGGTTGGCGGTCCTAGCTATATATTCAGGTTTGGGGAGGGCTGGACAAGGAGCTTCAGTCAATTCATCCAACAGGACCTGGATTTTAAAGAGAAACGAAAAAAAAAAAAAACTTAATAGCCGAATTTACACCCGTGACTAATTATCCGATTCACCCGTACGAGACAGAGTGACAATTTCCACGACGTTAGTCGTTATTGTTGATCTAAATTTACCCCATTCACTTGAATTTGTCCTCCAGCGCCTTATCTTTAACTTTACTCACGATCTTCTTTGCTGTTACAGGTCCACCCTCCTCTACGTGATTGTGTGCATTTTTCCCTGCTTGGAATCTCCCGTCCCTCTGGGTTACCGACGCCTTGCATGGATTGTCTTTTGGGCGAACCGTACATTGCCAGTACGTCGCGTAAGATCGCTTCCCATTGAGGTTGTACGTGAACCCGAGGCTATCTACAAGCATGGTCTTGCGGCGCTTCGTTCCTTGGTCCGCCAAATGGTACGTTACTGGGGAGGCTCCGGGGTCGGCAGAAACGTCATGGCTGAGGGGTGGTTCACAAATCGATGACTCTGCGAGAAGGGAAGCTATCTCTCGGCATGTCGCCTGGTGTGCGTTATCTTTAAACAAAAGAAAATACAAGAATAATTAAAAAATGAAGTACTATCCCGAATTTTTTCTGGTCGCCCCTTTCAACAAATAACCGTTTTCACAGTAACGCCAGAGAACATAGTGGCGTAAATATGTAAATGGTAATTTAAATCAGATACATCAGGTGTTGTGATTATTTATGGGCTCCTAGAACTGTGGTTTGGGTTCCTTAGTTTTCAGCTTTTGTTAGGCTTTATTTTCACTTTTCAAGCAGTGTTCATACCTCGGCGACGATAATCCATGTTTTACTAACTTTGCATAACAGATCCGTATGAAACGTGAAGTATTATGAGCTTAAGCTTAACGGTTAGTGTTTGTCCCCCAAGGCAAAAAAGAATGCCGCCGAGCACTTATCAACTTTAGGTTCTCAATAAACATCAATCGCGAGAAAGTAAGCTTATATAAAATAAACCCCTCACTGTGCCTTTTGAGCCTAAGCTATCCAAAAACCACACACTGTAGCAGGGTCTCTGTAAAGTGAAGACCGGATGGCGGATGGCGGTACTAATGTGGATTTAAAGCGTACCGTAGCTTGCCTTTAGCTTTATATGTTTTATGTTATATCAAGAGGTTAGTGTTTCTGCTACAGTGGGGTCTCTGTAAAGTGCGGACCGGATGGCGGCGGATGGCGGATGATAAAATGCGGATGACAAAATGCGGATGGAAAAATGCGGTAACCATATTACGGATGATAAAATTCAGACAATCGAAAAATACCTTACGATATTTTAGGTAGGGAGAAATGGAATATCCATGAACGGAATTCGATCATCAGAAACCATTTTTTTCCTGTAATGGCTAGTGTAGGTTTCAGTTCGTGTTTGTTGCATGGGATATATTTATTTCGCTGCAGACCAGAGATTATGCGTGCGAATATCGCCATGTGAGAAAAAAGATGAAAAACAAGAAAAACAGTATTCCGGAATATCCATACAATTTTCTTAGTATTTTAACGCAGCGATTCATAAATTGCGTAAAGTTCAATTTTGGAAAAAGTTATTTGTCATCGGATTCCCATACAAACACTGTAATTTCTGACCACTTTGCCTACCCGTCAAGATGGTGCCGAAAACCGTGATAAGGCCTATTTCAAACTTTAATTACATTCTCTGTTATGTTTGTGTTGTTGGGCTGGATAAAACACCCTTCCTTCAACTCTAAAAACAAAAACTTATCGAAACTGCAACTTATAAACACTTAGTAAGTTTGTAGACAACAATGTGAGGCGTTATAAGCATACCCTGATTTGCGGTTCATTATTTACTGCGTGCAATAATTTGATTCACTTGCTTGAGCTTACGGCATCCTGAGTCCGATGCTCATTTTCATTTTTGCTCATTTTGCTCTATGTTTTCGTGAGTTCCAGTCAAAAAAAAAAAAACAAAACAAACTCATACTATTCTGTCCCCCCCCCCTCCCGCCGTGTAAACCCTTCAAAGGAATTGTCCCTGTAACTGGTTTCATCGTCTGAACTCTACAGGGGAATATTCCCTGCGACCCTTCCCTGCGAATATTCCTCTCGTGTGAGGCGACCTTTGACGTTTTATACGTAAACTCTTATACAACTGGTAACTTATACTAAATGTCATCGAGTTAAATTTATTAGTGATTGCTATGTTTTCGGGTAGTATGCCGCAAAACATCTCAAGAGCCACTTATATTATCTTGATACCCACAGGCGCCTTTATGCTAGTCTTAGTGCCAAGAGAATACAAATGACAGGACCTCGGGAGGCACTATTCTTATTACCCGTACAATTTTGACGGGTATCGGTAAACCCTGGAAATCAGTTTGCACCCACTCCTGTTGTAGAAACTTTATGAGAAAGTAGAGACCCTAGCGGAAGCTCACAGCATTGCCTGTTAATATTGTTATGGCTAACATATGTTGGGTGCGTCTGAAAACCGTGTTGGGTGTTGTTGGGAGTTGTTGGCACTTAAACCAACAGTAGTCAACAACTCCCATTTCGTCCAAAACAGTGTTTTAACACACGCAACATGTGTTTGGTGCATTTTGGGGGCCTTAAGTTACGAATTATTGAAGAATAACAAATAACTTGGTACTTGACGGTTTACCTGTTGGGTTCGAGAGTAACAGAATACGCTCAGGAGGATAACACCAAAAGCCAACTCGAAAACCAAGCAGTACATTTTTGCTTGTACTGCTCAGAGGGAAGCTGGTACTGAAATCAACAATAAGGTTCAGAATTTAGTGCATCCGTATGATATTACTTATATTACAGGGTAACTAGTTTATGTACTAGGAATGCATCGTTGCTAGGAAAAAAATTCGCCTACACCCAAAAGTCTCATTTGCCATTATCTACATGCTTTCTGTGGGCAAATGCGCGGTAAAAGTGAATGTCACAAGCACAAGTAAATTACGAGTCAAGTACGAAATAAATTATCCTGGAATGTACTGTTGCCTTAACCCGTCTAACGCATGACCGTGGAAATATCATTTGGCATTATCCACTTGCATGTTGTGGGTAAATGGGGCAAAAACTGAAACTTACTCTCCAGGGTTTGATAAGGAAAGGTGTCGAAGAAGATAAAAATCAGTGCGTACGACTGTGGCTTAAGGCTCGGAGTAACTGAGAAAGCCACCACCTTTCATAAGATTTCTCATTCTCATTTCGTGTGAAATAATAACAATACATTGCATCTTTAAACAGGTGACAAAACCGTAATGAATATATTCAAATGTTTACTGAAAATGATTACGTCAAGTGCGGACCGCTTGGATCAATTTCAAGCACCGCAACGTCACGTTTTAATCACAATCTTTGTCTTGTTCGAAATCTTCCTAACTTTTAATTGTTTCCTGTAATTAAACCTGTCTGTGATAAAATATAATAATACGGTGTAAGAAATATAATTGCTCAGCTGGATTTTAACAGAAGGTGAATAAAAGCTTTATGGCAGTATTCACAAATATCCACCGGACTCATTATTCATATTTGTTTTACATTATTTTATATTGTGTTTTATGCTTAATGTTTTCTATTATTTTATTTTAAATTTCTTATTTCATTTTATTTTGCATTATACTGAGTTTTTGCATCTTTTTGAAAAACATATTGCCGTAAAACTAACCCAGGACATGTAAAAGGGTAAATATTATGTAAATTGACTTTTCCTTATCTTTTTGATGATTTACACAGTTTTTACATGGTATAATTCGCGATTTACAAAGTGTGTAAACTATCAACTTTTCCAGTGACTTTTCATGAGCGCAGAATTTTTCATAAGAATGTAAACTGTTTGTTCAAACTGAGAAGTTGCCGCTACAGGGATGGGCTCCTGGTTGCTGGCAGTGTACTAGATGACTGGAAAATATAAACACTGAGAAAATGACTTTAAAAATAACAAAGTTTGAAATAAAGCTGGGGTAAAAGTTTTGGAACCCTTAAATCAAGCAAGACATGCCTGTTAGGACATTGAAAGTAGGAGTTTGATGGATGGCTCGTGAAATCATCAAGAGGGCAATACCCACGGATTGTTCTACTGACTAGCTACGCGTTGAATGTCGTTGCTGAAATGTCACTGGAAAGCACTTTGTTAACGCAAACATCAAATGTCGACATGTTTTGGCAAAAAATAACTCTCAAAACAAAGGATGTAGATATCGTCATCCATCACATATATATATTAGTGGTGAGCACGTTAAAATCAATGAAAAATAAGTGTTGAAGGCGTATTGTCAACAATACTATTGCCATAATGACATGTATAACAGTTTGAAACATATCCAGAGTCAGGACAGCTGTTTCAAAATTTTTCTTAGCAGTTCCACCTTACAGGAACTTTTCCTTCAGTCTTTTTTAATCTGTGTCTGTCACTTTGTCTTATAATTGTTTTATAATTTTGCGGTTCGATTTGCCAAAAGCTGGCATTTTCTTAAGTAATAAAAATATGTGACAAACACGAGCAACAAAGCCCAAATTTGTCTTTCACTTTGAGTGAAGTGAATAAAATGAAGCAGTTTATGCTTTACCAACAAGTACATTGACCGCCATGGTTTACTGATGTTGAGTCAAGCGAGAAGGAAAGCCGGACATCACCTCATATCTTAGAGAAAAAGGTTGTCAGGTATCCATCCCAGTCTGTTACCATCTACAGACACATTTTCAATCTTGCACGTGTGTAGACTGGCAATAAAAATTAGAATTCTCTCAATCGGAACAAAGTATGTTTAGTCGGCTTTTATTGTCACCGTTAGAGGGAATCACCTCGGGATTGTAATGATCAGATATCAGAAACAAGACGGTGAAAGAAGTGATTATACGTCGTCGCTTACTGGAGCTGCAACTATTAGTCTGCAATCCTGCCCAATTTTGCAAGTAGCGTATTTCAAGTCTCCCTTTACAGTTTTCGTACGGTCAGCGAGTCTTAGCTATCGATCATGATGCTGGCATGTACACGTCAGTTGACTCAAGATCTTACTTGAGCACCAAGTGAATATGCATACAATTCAATTTGTGAGCTGTTGTCATAAGTCTGGCTATACTAATTAACGATTAAGTATCTTGTAACGCAAATATATAGTCTCCAGACATCTTAAGTACCGTGATACAGAGTTTCAATCATTCTTTCACAGAACAGTATTGAACTGCTGGCGCCTAAGAAGGAGGTAACAAAATATTTTTGGACCATTTTAAAAATTCCCTTCCCCAAGCCAGACACACCGACTTTCCCAAGAAGATAAGCCCTCCCTTCTACAACTCCCACGTTTCTGCAAATGAGGTATACAACGACGAAGAACAATTGAGCAGTTGTAAATGCTTTTAATTAATCCTTCATTTTACCAATACAATGCTCCATGCTCATGTACTTAAAGTTTACTTTAAGTACATGAGTAAACTGAAGTATTGTTTCAGGTCGTTTGTCCTATCGAACTTTTAACAATTGCTTTTATGGAGTTATTATCTTCACAAGAAACTCGCTGTAGTGTTATTGTGTTGACCCTCGCCGATTTAAGTCCTCACTGCTTCACTTCTTGCCGAAAGGTTGAGATCACTTATTTTGTCTCCTAAGTCCTGTACATAGGGTTGAAGCAAAATGACACAGCATTAGTAGAATTGGCTATACTTTTAGATACAGTGACACTCTCAAAGAGAAAAATAAGATATGGTTGCCTAGTTGAGCTATTATAGCTTAATGTTTTTCCGAAAACAAGAAGTGTCATATTTTCAGGCTAACTTGTTTTTTTAAAATCGTAGAAAAGAGAACTGAATTCATAGTTTTATTAGTCATCATTTAAATTTTCACTCGTTTAATGACAACTTTAAACTCATCAGGATTTCATGAACAATACGTTTCCAAGCAAAATATATCAGCTTAATTTCATTCAGTTTATTGAATGAGTGGTTTGGCACTTTCCACGTCTTAACATGAGAAAACACATTAGCACAAAAACAGTCGCGAAGATGACTTTGAAAAACAGTGAATTGAATATGAAGATTTTTCCGTAAAACAGCCAGAAAACAACGATTATTTGGCAATGCAGAATTTTCTTCTCTTGCTAGACTTGATGTCCTGTTTACTCGTGAAATATCGAACAGAAAACCTCCTAAAAGGCTATGAAATCCTTTTGGTCCCTCTTTACCTTTATCTTCTCTTGCAGTTCATTATATTTTTCGTAAATAGGCTGGCACAAAAGAAAAACAAATGAAATATGTAAGTAACTTCAACGAAAATAATGTCCCTGTATGCTTTGAAAAATTAGCGCTAATCTGGACGAAATAAGCGATTGTTAGATGCATAAACCAATGTGGTCGTAAGTTTGATCGCGTTACTCTTTTACTGAACTTCACTGGCTCCCCGTGGAGCAGAGGATTTTTTCAAAATTTTAATGTTGACTTTTAAAGCTCTAAATAATTTATGCCCTAGTTATATTAGTGCTCTGCTGGAAACTTATAAGCCTACTAGGACCTTAAGATCATCAGGTAGGAAGCTATTAGTTGTTCGGCGCTCTAAGCTAAAAAGCTCAAACTCCTACCCTCTTGCTTAACTCTATTTTCCGCCCCAAGTGCATCGCGACTTTTTCTCCAGTCAATAATGGTGTCTTCAAACAAGGAATGTTTCTCAGCCTTTCGCCCAAGTAAATACGCTTAACTCAGACCCTGGACTAACATTAGCGAGTAGTTAATAAAACCTTTCTTTGCGGAAATAAGCAAACAAACATAATAGCAAGACTAAAAGAAGAATGTCTGATCGATAATTTAGAAAAATGCTCTTAAAACTAAACTAAAAAGAGCTTAATTGTAGAGTCTCTTTTCCACTCTATGATTAAAATATTATAATTCAGTCTGCGCTCACCATAAATTTCGTTTCCAGTTCGTCGACTCTTTCTTCCAGGAGACGAATGTCCTAACAAAGTAAAAACAAAATGTACAAGATGAGGTAGAAGAAGAAGCAGTAACAGAAGCCGAAAAAAAGAAGAAAAACAATCGAGGATGAGGTTATATTACCTCAATATTTGTGTGATAATATTCTGAAAACGTTCTCAAGTAATAACTTGAAATTTCATGAAAATACCATTGAAGAAAAATAAATATAGAACTAAAATGGTCCAGTGTACTGGAATTGGCGAAACTCTATAATTGCCACAGCGTCATATTTTTAAGTGGAAAAAATAGTTCGAATATATATAGGTTTTCGTTTTCGGAAACGCAAACAAATTAATATGATTGAGTAAAAAGTGGATTATATTTATAAAAAAGAAAGATGATGGAAAGAGTTTCAAGAATCGCTTGTAAGAAGATCGTTCACTTCACAAAAATGTGAGATTAGTTTACAACAGTGACCGAGGAAGGTCTATCAGTCTAAAAACCCGTAAAACGGACTGGAGGCATTTCCAATTTTCTGAATTTTGAGTCATGATGAAATAGGAAAATAATAATAATAAATATTAGTTTTAGCACTTGGAAAAGGTTTTCCCATCTTTTGTTTATAAATTGTGGAGAGAATAACGTACATGTAAGTTGTTTAATTCTCGAAATATGCATCCCTTCGCGTCTGTAGTAAAATTACACTGCGTTCACTCTTTATGATGTTCAGTCAAATAGACGGGTAGACAGAGTAATATCGCTTGATTCCAGTCACCTGCACGTTCTGTTCCAGAGCACTCACTCTCATGTCGAGATCCCCTGCCCCAGGCTAGTGGATAAAAAATCAGTAATGCAACTCATCACAAAAAACTACAATTCAATTCATTGATATATACACTTAAGTCTATTTCAGTTCCTTGGAAAAACTTTTAATTACAATTGGCGGAGGGTTTCAAGGGATCCAGGAGAAGAGACGTACTTCCCCCGTGTTTTTATAAAACCCACAATTTGATCCTAGTTTGAATCATTCGGTCATGCTATGATCCAGTTCCGAAAAATAGAAAAGCATGGACAAGAGTCTAATACAGTAAACACCCGCATATAAGAACAAATGGATTAAGAACACCAGGCTGAAATTTGGCCAATAAAGCCCCATTATTAGAAGAACAAGATCAGCCTGAAAATTGTAACATGTTCTTATAAAATGGAAAAAGTGTCATAATTGCAAAAAATGTAAGTTTATGTTTGCTGTCAGATAACTACATAACTCTATCAGCTGTCAAGCTGTCTTGGTTTGGTATTGAGTACTTTTTTTCTACAAAAATTATCTAGTTTATTTTCCTAAAATATGCTAATAATACCTCTAGCAACAAGCTTTGGATATTATTACTAAATAAAAAATTAAGAACATTTTAAGAACGTTTTGAGGCTGATTTGTCACTAAGTACCCGATAAATAAGAACTCAATCAGCCTGACCCCCGAAATCGTCTGTTCTTATATGTGGGTGTTTACTGTATATTTGGGGGAGAGCGGAGTAAGTCCTGTTACTTTTTCAAGTGTGT
>JAEMWC010000367.1:197500-217500 GCA_016490735.1 Pachyseris speciosa
CTGAGTTCAGATAATAGTGCATTCCTGGCCACATACAGTCAACATGTGATATAAAAAAACATGATACGGATGCTCTACATGCCCAACTTTCTGGATATTTTGTTTTTCATTTCAGTATCAGCTTCCTTCTCAGGAATACCAACAAAAATGTCTCGCCTGATTTTCGTTTTGGCTTTTGGTGTTGTCCTCTTGAGCGCATATACTTTTGCTCAAACCCAGCAGGTAAGACGGCAAGTACCAAGTTGTTCATAAAATCATTTGAATTGTTGTTTATTATACTTTCAATAACGGGCGCTTGTCTAAAATAAGTTCCAGAGTTTTACCGGCAATGCCGGACAGAATTTTAAGAGTAAAAAATATGAAAAGTCTCGATTTCTTGAAATATTTAACACCATGAGAGAAATAATTCGAGGTGCTTCAAGATATGCCATGGGAGGGTAACAATCAGGGCACGCTTGTATAAGTAACGTGTCGGAAAAGTGAAAGGCCGGGACGTAATCGGCTCCCGTCCTCAAACTTTTTTTTTTTTTTTTTTTGTAATTTGTTTTATTTTTTTTTTTTTACAACGCATTACACTACTTACAAAACATTGGGTACAATATTTGCATCACGCTACTTACAATACATACTTACGCTTACAATAACTTGGTTTTTTGTTTTTTTACACGTTTACATTACATTAAACTACTTACAAAATACATACAGTCTCTTTGAAAAAAAAAATTATTATTAACAATTCACACTTTCATACACGCACATACGCGTACACGACATACACACACACACACGCGCACACAAACGCTACAACACCATACACGACTGACCCTGGTGTTGGTGTGTTCAAACCTACTGCGTACAACTGATATGCAAAACGCGGTAATTAGGTACGCGAGTTATAGATCGATGTTTTTCAAAAATTTGCCCCATTTCGCTGTGTAATCAGGTAGCTTATTCTTTGACTTTGCAACCTCTAGTTCAAGAATTTCAATCTTTCTTATTCTAGCGTTAAAAACTTTAATTAAAGGAGATTTGTTTTTACAACGACATGAATACAAATATTGTTTTGCGATCATTAGTACATGATTGACAAATATCTCGTCTTCACAATTTGACATTCCAAACAAAATTTCTCTGTTGTTAAGATTGTTTATATTAACTTTTAAATTGCGTAGCCACTTTATGACCTCTGCCCAGAATTCTCTGGCATAATTACAAGAGATTAAAATATGTTCGAGGGATTCGTTTTCCTTTCCGCAAAGAGAACATGCTGGGGAGGGTAAGACACCAATTTTATTTAAAAAGACGTTTGTCACAAGGTATCTGTTAAGTAATTTGAATTGAAATTCACGCAGCTTTGTATCGGAAGTGACACGATGTGGCAAGCCATATATTTCTTTCCAATCAAGAGTATCATTTATAAAACAGCAACTATATTTCTTTTGAGCAGAAGGAATAGTAATAACTCTATTTCGGAATTCTTTATAAATAGTTTTTGACACAGCTTTATTGATCGGAGTCTTTTGCCCGTTTAAATTTAGAACAATTTGCTCCTGTAAATTAAATGCCTTTTTCTCATGGTGAAAGGACCTTCTCAGTGAGTCTCGCCACTTGTTTGGCAAAGCGTTTATCACAGATACAAGTCTAAAAAAATCTAAAGGGGAAAAGTCCAGCTCTCTCAAATTACATTTAGTTATTAACTCATTGTGTTCAGAGATTAAGTCTCCTATCCTTAGAATTCCCTTTTCTGCTAGTGCTTTAAAGAATACAACTTTCCCATCGATGCGAATGAGTCTGTTGTTCCAGAGAATGGTTTGAAGGATCGCATTTCTGTCATCAATAGCTTCTTCGGAATGATTAATTGCCACTGAGCATTTTGCAAAGCTTTTTAGGCAATCCTCATAAAATGGTGGAAGTTTTATCGGCAGCATTTTAACATCGAAATTGCAACAAAGGATAAGTTTACCTCCAACGGGTTTTAAGTAATGGAGTAAAAAAGTCTTCCAGCTACTCGGTTCGTCGCAAGCTAATTTCTTACAACAAATAATCCTCTGTGTCTCAATCATGGACATCAAATGTGGAGCCTTTAATCCTCCGTCCTCAATGTCGCCAACTAGAACAGAGCGCTTAACTTTGTCTTTGCCTTTCCAAATAAAATCGAAAATGATTTTATTTACCTCTTTGACAAACTCTTGGTCAGAACAAATCATGCTCGCTCTATACAAGAAAATCGGAATTATGAATGTCTTGACAATTTGAATTCGGCCTATTATTGTGAGATCTCGCCATCTCCAAATGTGTAATTTTTGTTTAATAGAGGTAACAATTTCATCAAAATTCAACCTTCGTTTAGCGCGTGAGTCGTAGGTAAAATGAACTCCCAGGATTTTTACTGAATGTTTAATTTTCAAATCTCCTATTTCGGTGTCGTTTCGTAAAGAATAATGCCTACCGTTACCTAGTAACATTACCTCAGATTTTTCGTGATTTATCCTAAGGCCTGAACATTCTCCAAAAGCTTCTACTAATTCCATAAATTTTCTAAGTGAATGGTCATTCCTTAAGAAGCCGGTCAAATCATCTGCGAACAACTCCAATTTTATCTCCTCGGTATCTACAGTGATTCCTTGAATATCTTTGTTTCTGCGTACGCTTATACATAAAATTTCTAGCACCATAATAAACAAGTAGGCAGAGAGGGGGTCCCCCTGCCGAACTCCTCGTTCAACTGAGAAGGGTGCAGTGGAAAAGCCATTGTTCAGGACACAGCTTGATACGTTTTTATAAAATGTATGAATCCACTGAATAAATGAATATCCAAACCCGTAAACGTGGAGGGTTTTAAACAAGAAATCTCTGCTCACAGTATCAAAGGCTTTCTTAAAATCAATGCAAATCATCGTGCCATTAATGTTATATCTTTCCGTAAACTCCATAATATCATCTACAGTTCTTATTGCATCAAAGATTGTTCTGCCTTTCACGTACGCACATTGGTTATAATGTATAATGCCGGGTAGGACTGTCTCTAATCTTTTGGCAATCGCTTTTGAACCTATTTTAACATCTACGTTAATGAGTGTCCTCAAAATGCATTACACTGTTGAGCATGCAAATTTTTCTGATCTGGGTAATATTCTCATTGCCAAAAAATGTCACGAAATCAGCCGTGCGGAATTCTCTTCCCGCTTTTGGTGCCCCGGGTGAATTGATCATTAGCCTACTACTCCCCGGGGGATCTAATTACCTATTTAAGATTCGTTTTCTGGTATTTTTTCCCTCTTTTGCCAAGTTACGCGCTCGGCGTCGTGGTCCAGAATATTTTTCCCTTCCTCCTCCCCTTCGGCGACGTTCCGGTCCACTTTCCTCACTGTCTTGCGACCTTCTGCCTAGACTAAATTTTGCCTCCCATATCTTATTCCGCTAAGGCGGTCAGAGTCTGTTTTGGCAGTGAGGATTGTTTACTACTTTGACCAAGTGATTTATACTAGGGTACTTGAAAATTTGAATCTCTCTTAGGGTTATGGTTCTGTAAAACCGTAGAGGAAGAGGTCGTCTCCGGACCAAACTAGCAATTAATCGTCGGAAAACGGGTCGCCTCTGGATACCTGCGAACTTTCCAGTAGTAGCAAATTATCTAATGCTACCTAAATAGACTTCATTGTATTCAACTAGTTACGGCTCATCCGTTGATTTGTTATTTATTAGTATGGACTAGAAGAGCTCGCTATAAAAGTCAACGCACTGGAACAGAAAGTGCAGGGAGGAAAGCTTGTAATTACAGGGTATAACTCTGACTGCCTGTGTCTTTGGCTCGACGTCTTAACCAATGAACACAGTAAAACTTCTCTCCTCCATCTGGTTAGCTAAGTTGACCATTCAGAGCATTGGACTGCTCAGCGGAAGGTTGTATGCTCAAATCCCAGATCGGAACATATATTCATTCAAAAAATCATTTATTTACGAAGAAAAAATTACATTGTGTCAATCACAGAAATGTCTAGTTTCTCTGCAATGCCCTTACACTGAATTCGAACCACTTTATTCCCAGATTTGTTTCTGTAACTGAGTGTTCCAGAGAGTTCAGATATTTTTGTGCCTTAATAATTTTATAGAATATCGTCATGTCAAGATTCCTAGCTATAACGTGCTAATAAAATCGTTTTTCTTTATGAAAGTTGATCTAAAAGATAAGAGCATCATTTGTCATTTGTCACTATTATAATTAGCTCAGACGACTTCTTGTTCTTCTTGGTCCATTTTTCTTTGTTAGGAAATTGATGCCTTGGAAGAAAGATTCGACGAGCTGGTGGAGAGCTTAAAGGTAAGTGAAGATTAAAACGTAGCAAAAGTAAACAAAGTGTGAACTGAGGACAAGTTTATTCGTTCGTCTGTCTGTTGCACCAAGATAACAGGGCGAGGAACCTTTTTTTTTTTTATAACAAAGCAACTCTTTCCCCATACATGTTGCCACGCCTTAATTTTTATGCGCAAAATCAGAGGGTTTCTAAACTGCTTAAATTTTTGATAATTAAAATACAGCCTTCTTTCTTCGACGGTGAAAAATTAAACGTAGTTTAGAGATGCCATCTTTAAATGGAGAAACAGTCGGGGTACACCGGTAACGGGTAAATCCAGTTACTCAAGAGCGTAGGGGTTAGGCTGCCCATTGCGCTTGGGGAAGAAGGAGAATATAATAAAATTGTCTCAATAACTGTTCGCTTCTTTTATCCATTTTATGCACTTCTTATGCATTTATTAATCGCTTATGTATTTTTTCACTTTCTCGGCACCAATATGAATTCCAAGGCATCATATTTTTCACACCAGTAAAAAAAAAATTTCCATGGCAAAACAACGAGACGGCGATTTCGTTTGAGTGAAAGAATTTGTTTGTGACTGTTTCTCATTCCAAAAGAAACACTCTGGCAAATGTGGTTCTATTACCAAGGCACGTGAAGCGTTGCAACTCGTACAAACAGTCAATTAAGCTTGTAGGCATTAACAAATGTGAAGAATTGTAATACTATCGTTCGTTTTAATTTTGCCATCTTTGGTATTGGCTTATACCTTTTCCCCTATTGTTTCATATTACAATATCGTATTACGTACTTTAAACTAAGTATGTAATTGCCACTCTTTGTTTCACATCTTTTTTATATATACTATGTTTATCACGACTGAAAACTGAGGCTGATATTGGCCAGCCAAAATATTGTAACCCAACAACGCCTATCCACGTTGTTTGATAGTTCTTGCAGTAGTCCTAGGAACCATCTGTTAACGTCATTATTGTAGATTGACTGATCACGATATTTCTTGATCCGATGTCGGGCAAGCTTGATCGTACAGGGTATACATTGTTTAGTCCTATTCAGGTGTATGCTCTGATTGATTTTTTCAAGGCCTGACGGAATATTATTTTTGTTGTAGTTCGTTAGTTCCTTATTTCTTTTCTTATTTTTCCCAGCCTTATGAAGTCGAATTCAAGGAACTGGTAGCAAAAGTGGAGGTAAGGGAAGACTAATACGATTAATAATATTTTACAACTAAATAGCGTGATATCGGGTTCAGCGAGAAAAAGCAAATTCTAAATATGTAAATAAGCACTGGTGTTTTGGTTCTTTTTTCAAAGTGATCTAAGCTTTTTCTGCGCTATTATTTCTTTGATCAAGCTATTTAAGTGAACGAAATGATGCCATCATATTTTTAACGACATTGAGTTTAATTGTGTTTTTCACGATTTTGACAGCGAACACACTAGCCAGAAATATATGACGGTACTTCTTGTTTCTGAAATAACAATAACAACAACAACAACAACAATAACAATAACAAGGTTTCGAGGAAATTGGGCGCTTTTAGGCGATTGAGAAATTCTCTTACTATGGCTGCAGCTGGACGCATCTACAAGACAATGATCGTACCAATACTTGACTATTGTGATTTGGCATGGCATGGGATGAAAAAAAGAACTCTGATACCCTTAAGAGTCTGCAGAAACTAAACTATGGCTTACATACTAGAGAGCTGATCGCAGCTTTGGGTTTTGTACCATTAACTAATAGACGAAGACATCACATTGTCTCGTTAACTAGAAAATGCCTTACTGTTTAGTAACACCTTATCTGAATAATTATTTTAATCCAGATACCTATGTAAACACAGTTGCGACTCTGAGACGCTGTAATGATATTCATATTCCGAAAGTTAACCTAAAAGTCGCTAAGAGATCTTTTTATTTTACCGTAGCAACAGAATTTAATAGCCTCCCCCGTGAAATCAAGACAAAGGGATCACCCAGTGAAATTTTTAGACTCTCCAAAGACTTTTTTCTATGACCACAATTGTATATATTTTTGCTTTTTTAGATTTATAGATTATCGATTCTTAAACTTTTTATCCCTTTTAGCTTTTTGTATTGTCATAGCCAGTTTTTATATGTATTTTAACTACATGACCCCCTTTGATACCAGTTTTTGTTACACTGACGGAGTTATCCTGTTTAAATATTATTCTAATACTAATAACAACAACAACAATAATAATAATAGTAATAATAATAACAACAATAATAATAATATTAATAATAATAATAATAATCAATCAATCAAGTGAACTCTTTGGTACCTGAGGCCCATGGGTTGGACCCGGTGCTTCAGAGACTAAACAAGCAAGCCAAGGATTATAAGTCATAACAATAATAATAATAATAATAATAATAATAATAATAATAATAACTTTATTGAAGTCGCAAATCTTTCTAGCCGCGCACAGATGCTCTACTAGTTGGGGAGACTCAATCAAATCAACTCATCTACGTTCCTCCTTCGTTAATTTGAGTAGAACACTGTGACTAAAAAAGAACCCAGAAATACCGGTATAGGTAATCATTCTAATTCCGTATTATTTTTCTTTAACAGGGCTTAGAAAACACAGTAGAAAAATTACAACTTGCCAGAAAGAAGTGAACAAGTGAGGTCTTAAATCAGCTGAGGTTCAACACAGTATCACTGCAGCGAGGTTCCTAGCACGACCGATTTGAAACAATAGTTATTTCATGGTTGACTTTAAGAGTGTGTGGGTATCATGAAACATTAAAAGTGTTTCAGTTAAATTGCAAAATCATTGTTGTGATTGTTTATAAACATTGAAAACCTCCCCATGAAGACTATAGGAGAGGGCGGTGGTTGGGGCTGGGGTGGTGGGTGTGACGTGCTGCGGGCTTAACTTCATGGAAAATTCACTGAGAGGTATTAACGAAGCAGAAGGAAATTAATAAAAAGGGGGAAGTGGAAAAGCAGATTTGTTAAATTGGACCAAAAAAATCTCATCTCCTTTTTAGTTACCAGCAGTTCAAAAATGTCCTGTAAGAGAGTGAATGAGACTTTCCATGGTGCTGTAAATTTGTTATAAAGACTGGAAACGTCCGTCAATAGGGACTTAATCTAGGGAGGCAGGATGACCGAGTGATTTGGAGCGCTGAATTTCAATGCAGCTAGCTCTGGCCGCTAGTTGGTGTTGTAAAGCACATTTTATCATATATAGATGTTAATTTGCGCTATAGAAATGACTTTTTGCGGAGGAATCTCATTACCTTGCGGTGGAGCATTAACAACCTCGAACCCAGACTCTCTCTCTTTTCCTCCATAACGAGCCAGAGCCTCTTAGCAACCAAAAAAAATATGTAAGCATCACGCTGAGATTGGAGACTTTTAGTCCTCTATCTCAGCTGGATACCCAGTGCCTCGCAACATTCCTGTTCCATTAATGAATGACCGTATTTCGTGTCTTGTGTGGTAAAGGCGTCATTTTTCGCGCAATCCTGTCATCATCCATAGGCGTGAAAGTTAATTAAATGTGCAGTATTTTTGCAATCACGTCATCATCCTTAGGCGTAAAAGTTAATTAAATGTACAGTATTCAAAATAAGTATACAAATTGCTAAAAAATAGAGATGAGAGCGGGTAATATAGGTATATAATAGGTAAAATAAACATTTCAGTGATTGTTGTAAAAACGGTTTAACCGAATATCCTCGCGCCCGCTCCCAGTATGGTGAAGCACAGACCGTAGCACTCATGAGATTTAGTGGTGTATCTTGTAACAGGGCTTTCTTCTCGGATCGGAGACTAGCAACCAAACATAGTTCCCGAGTGTTACTAAAACGCAGTACTGTTTCAACAAGTAACATAAAGAACATTCACAGGATGAAAAAAAAAAAAAATCAGAGAACGAGTAACGGATCCAAAAGGATATAAAAAAATTGAATAGATAAAAATATGAAGAAATTAAAGGAAAAAGCTCAAAGGATAAAAGTATAGATAAACAGAACCAGGAACATTTGCACTTTACGTGATAAGAGAAAAAGGAGACAGAAGGCAAGTGCTGAGATTTACTCTAACAATGCAAGATTTTTCCTGATAATGCCGCATGGCTCATTCAATACTGTTGCCATTGGTTTGTTAGAAAAAAGAGAACTGGGATGTTGAAAGCGTCATAAACTTGGATAATTCTTTCACAAAATATAAAAAAAATGTTTAAGTTGATCTATTTTCCGAATAACCATGGTAAACTTTATCTGTTAAAGTACACGCCATAAAGAAAAGAAAAGAGTGTAGGGGAACGACTATCTTCTCTAGAATGCCTTCACTCGCGCGCTCGCGCGCGTTCCGTTTGCATCAATGGCCACTCGAAAATTAAAAATATACCTAGCGATGGCCTTTTAACAAGACTATGAACCTAAATTGTTGTCTCTTAGTTAGCCAAACCTAAACCGTAAATAGTAGACCGTCTCAAACCTGTGTGAACCAGAAAAGATATAGACATTTGCCTAGATTTTTATCTGCATTTAAAAAATCTGTTTATGTTATATATCCCAGAAGCACTCAGGCATACAGTGATGCAATGGACCTCAACCTGCATGAATCAGAAAGATATAAAACATTTGCCTGGATTTTTATCTGCATAAAAAAAAAACTGTTCATGTTATATATCCAAGAAGCACTCAGGCATACAGTGATGCCATGGACCTCAACATGGGTGAACCAGAAAAAGATATAGAACATTTGCCTAGATTTTTATCTACGTTTCAAAAAACTGTTCATGTTGTATATCCCAGAAGCACTCAGGCATACAGTGATGCAATGGACCTCAACCTGGATGAACCAAAAAAGATATAGAACATTTGTCAAGATTTTTATCTGCATTAAAACCACCGAAAATCTGGTTGATAAAAAAAAAATGATGGCAGCGAGGGATGGCAAAGTCAAAATCTGTTACTGTGAAAACTGACCCACCTTCCCTGCGGTATTGCTGTTTTTACTGGTCACGTAATCAGGTCCAACCAGGAAATGTCTAGAGGCTAATTGAACTACCAGGTTTTCGAGTTAGACTCAAGTCAGTTTAGGGTATGTTTGTTTTCCGTAGCTTCTAAAAACTAAGTAGCAGCTATGCAAAACAAAAACAAAAACAAAAATGATTTTTGATGCATCGAAGACCGTGTAAGGGATATTAGCTCTTGATGTTCAACGATAGTCTTAAAGTGCCATTACGTTCTAAATCACACTTTTTTGAATGTAATTGTACTCATCCTTACCCCTAAAATGACGTTCCAGCCCAGTGAAGTGGAAATATCGAGCTTAGAAAAGCGTGGTTGTCGAGTCCACCATTACAAAATTATGTTCTAGGGAGCCTGCGATGATCCGCAAAGCGGTTATTATGTCGTGACGTCATTTTCTGAACTCGCTTTCCGACAAAGAGGATTTGTGCCACAATCTTACTATAAATTCCAGTAGAAAAGCGACATGTAGTTTATTATCCTGCGATGAATATATTAAAACTTAAGCTTGGGAAGCCATTCAGAAAGCTTCGGTGGATCGACGCGACGAAGAAGCGACGAACAGCGATTGTGTTTGGAAGTTGCACCAAGGAGGAAACAACTCAGATTTGTTATTGCACGAAAAGGGCGTTTGATATTTGCCGGAAGAGAAGGAAACAGACTGAAAACGATCGTGAGACAAACCAAATTTTCTGTTTTAATTTAATGTTCAGTTGGATCCGAGGCTGGATCTGTACCATTTGATCATCACTGTTTTGCTATGACTTCTCAGATTCGTCACAAGGCATGCTTATATAGGTACGAAGCCTAACTTTGTTGTCAGCCTGATACCTGTTTATTTGCGAGTCGAATTAAGTAATAAACTAGTCGGTACTTTTCAGACTTTGTTTCATATTCCAACGGTTTGAAAAGTGATTTTATTTATGCCACCGCTCGATGCTTAAAGTTAAGATGGCATGGTTCGTTGGTACTTGTGAAACCTGCCTGTTTTGTTTTTGCTAATCGTTTCTTTCCTTTAATCGGTTTATAAAACGGCTCCACTTAGTTAAAATAATTTAGTATCGTAGTTTTCCCGAGCCCAATGTAAAGCCGCTGCAAATGTATTTTACAACCGTAAACATTCTCGGCCGTTCTGAACCAGGTATTTTTATCTTTCTTTTTTGTACACTTTTAATGAAAGCAACTAAGTCCCTTTACAACATAGAAGAAAACGGAGAGCAAAATTGCTTCATTCTTTTTGGTCAAAATTGACGACATTATTATTTTCTTAATTTTCCTTCGATTCTAACAAAAGCAAAGCTACTCGCTAACATTCACAGTGATACAACATCTTCGTCTTCTTTGGAACTTTGCGTCTAAAAGGTTTTATTTGTCACAAATTGCTGTAGATCAAGACGGTAGTTGTAAAGGAAGTTCCACAGGATAAATTCCGTTTGTTTAAACTAAGAGAAAAGGATTATTCCTGTCGAAAGCTAAGAACCTGGATCGACATGCCGCCTGTCGGATTTGTGTTGATATAAAATTGGGTAGCGAAAGGCTCTTCAAACCTTATGTTTCTTGCAGAATTTTTGTGAAATTTCATGGGTCTCGCTGTCTTCATTTTTTTCGCAACGTCGTCTCGGAGTCTCGATTCCTTTTGTAATAAGAAGAAAGACTCGGGCTTGCAGAAAATATGTTAGGGACGGTTTATATGGTCTCGGGTACCCGAGACAGCACTCCTCCCCGAGACAACTTTAGCGAGCGTTTACACGAGAATTGCATGACCGAGACAAAGTT
Source organism: Pachyseris speciosa (assembly GCA_016490735.1). Taxonomy (NCBI): domain Eukaryota; kingdom Metazoa; phylum Cnidaria; class Anthozoa; order Scleractinia; family Pachyseridae; genus Pachyseris; species Pachyseris speciosa. The sequence goes on from JAEMWC010000367.1 coordinate 208,614, forward strand.
GAACCTACTTAGTTATTCATAACTCGTCTTAAATTTACAACGCTCTTCTTTCTTTGTACTTGGTTACTTTTTGATAGACCGATATCACATTTCTGATGAACAATAGATTTTGCCCATTCAGACTCGTCATCAGGATGAGTTTTAGCTCCCATTGGACTAAGATCCTTTATGTTTACTGGTTTTGTGGATGAGGCTGGACGGGCAAATCTATTGTTCACAACAAGCGTGATATTAGTCTATTGAATATCATCAATATGGATCGAAAATTTCCTTTCATTTTTGCTTTAATTCTTCTTCTTCTTATAGTTAGTAAGTTAGTTGAATAATAATAATAAAAACAATAATAATAATAATAATAATAATAATATTTAGTATTTATATTGCGCTTTTCCTAAAAAAATAATCAAAAGCGCATTCCAGTTTGCAAAGTAAAACTACCGACTAATCTAAAAAAGTTAAAACCTAAAATCTTAACAAAAAACCTTAGAGAATGAAAAGACACGTGCAATAAAATACAATTGTATTAAATAATAAGAACAAAATAAAAGCGAAAACAAAAGCAAGCTAAGTCAGTCCAGTCCGACTAAGGTGTTAAAAATGCGCTTTAAGGTGGCGTTAAAAATCATTTAAGGGACATGTAAACCAACTCTCCGGAATTACGCTGGGCGCAACACGAAGGACGATTGGGTTTTTATAAAGACTGAGTGAGACAATTTCTCCCTGTCTATACGAACAAATTGGCGCTCGTTTCCTTGTGACAATCAAGTTGTTCTGATCGATTTCTGCAGGCTATTCGAGCTTTTGTTGAATTATTGAACCTTACAAGGACCTCCAAACAAATATATAAAGTAGACGTAAAAATTTCCAATGTAAAACTAATCGTGATCAATGAAATTGACTGAAAATAAGCAGTGTGAAGCTGCCACTTGAGAAAATGACGTCAGAGATTCATTTGCATTAAACTTGGTAGCCAAGTCGCAGGAACATGGCAATTTAATGGCGGACGAAAATTGTAGAGCTTTTGGACGCAAAAAATATCATTTCCCTTTCACTTATGACAATATCCTTTGGATATGTTGCAGTTTAAGATTACGCAAATAAAAAAGGTAAGTAAAAATTTGATCTTCTCAAAGTCCATTAGCCGAAGCTAAGAAAGTATTACTACACTTCATTTGCACTTGAAAGAAAAATTCAAATTAAAATAATTTCTACGCACATTTTGAAATTCACAAAACTAGTCTCGCTGTAACAACAGCCTCATCAGTTGATCTTTCAATGTACCGTTGGTCGCGTGTAACAAAGTTTCAAACGAAACACTCCGCGCGCGCAACGTACTTAAAATTCAAATTTCAAACACGTGTTCCATGTCCAGAATCACCGAATTTCCCCGTATCAGCTACACTGACACCACAGCTCTGGGAATGCGCAAATAGTTCCACTCGCTTTTCGTGTTCATTAGTCGATGGTCCTCGACTTTACCAATCATTACAGACCCTGTGACCTGCCTCAACATCGCATCGTCCCGAAACACTCCTGTCACATTCATCACGAATTGTACCATGTTTCCTCCACGTCGTTCACAGCAATGTTTCCACATTAGAGAGCCATCTTCCCGTCGTTGAAGGGCTTTTAGGTTTTCTCTCCCACGTGCGTAAGCACTGCGTGATGTTTCCCCTGCATATCTGCATTGGCAAGTTTGGCAAACCAGTTCATACGTCACACAAGTACTCTGGAAAGAGCCCTTTCTGTCAGCTTGGGATACCATGCAGTCTTGCTTCACGTGCGAGAACGGAGAGCTACCCATACTCGACTTAAAGGTCTGAATAGAGGATAGGTGAAGGGAGAGAGCGTGATGTAAAGCTTGTACTCCATGAGTTTTAGAGCAAGGATGTAGCTTCTAAGACAGTGGTCAATGCTAGGTCAGCTTTACCGTGGAACTGCAAGAGAACAATACTCACGCAAGAACTGTTGAGAATTTTTCTCAATAGTAGCCGAGAGCTTCCCTGGCAAAACGTTGTTGATCATGCTAATCACATGATGTTACGCCTCCAGTTATCTGGTTACAATAAGCGTTTCCGGGAAGAGGTAGTGCGTTCAGCCTTGGCTACTTACAACCGCCTAGTGCAGTTGGATGCAAGTGGGGAAAAAACATTGTACAGGCCGAGAGAGTGGAGAATAAAGGAACGGGCACGAACACGACGGAGTAAAAGCGAGACCTGGCACTTTAAGCTGAATGACGACAAGACCAAATTTCTTATTACTGGGACGCCAAAGAAGCTAGAGAAAGTTAATATTGTTGGTATTTGCGTTGGTGATGTGAACATCCAACCTGTGTAACTGGCGAGAAATCTTTGCTCCTGGTTTGATTCCATACTGTCAATGGCAACACACATTACTAAGATCTGTAGCTCCTCATTATATTACATCCACCATATCCACCGCATTAGGAAATATCTTTCACGACAGTCTGCTGAGGCACTAGTCCATGTCTTCATCACTAGCCGTATTGATCACTGCAACGGCCTTCTGTATGGATTGCCGGACTGCTTGATAAATAAACTACAACTGGTACATAATGCATGTGCTCGACTGTTCCTCAGAGAGCCAAAATTTTGCCATATAACACTGCTCATTTATGAATTACATTGGCTCTCTATCAGATGCAGAATTGAGTTTAAAATACTTAAATTTTGAGCTCCTTTTTATTTATCGTCTATGATTTCTCTTAGGTCTTAGGACTTCCAAAGATGGACTTTTACTTAGTTATCCTCATTTTGGGTCTAAAGCCACCCTTGGTGACCGTTCGTTCACTTGTTCTGCGCCTAAACGTTGGAACGCTTTTCCACTGGCCATTAGAAGCGCTGACACTGTTGGCATTTTTAAAGCTAAACTTAAGACCCACCTTTTTAGACGAGACTGTTGTCATAGCCATTTATCATAATTGCACTGTAATTTTTTTAGACCATCTTTTATTATTCAATTTTTGTAATATTTTGTATCTGTTTCAAATTGCTATGCGTATTTGAAAATTGTATGAAATTTGCGCACTATAAATTAATTATTATTATCATCATCATCATCATCATCATCATCATCATCATAATCATCATCATCACAATTATTATTATTATTATTATTATTATTATTATTATTATTATTAAACTGAAAGTGGCCAATTGCCACAGCAAAGCGAAGAGCAAGCAAGAAGCTGAAGAATGTAAATCGATTTAAGATGATTGGATCAAGAGAAACTTTGTTGGGTTAGCAAAAATTGTTTGCCCTCCCCTTGAAACATTGTCTAGACATATGTTTGAACTCGGAGGGTAGATCTTGCTAGAGAGTTACTGCCATTGCAGGAAGAGTTTGTTGGCCAATGTTTGTGCGGAAACAAGGTTTGTAAAAATTATCATTTGAAGCTTATCGCGTGCCGTATGAATGTACATTTTTGCATATTGAAAGTAGTGAAAATTTCTGGTTTGCATGTGCGCGTTTATCTGTCTTACTTGTTTACTTTTACTATTTATTAATGCTTGTGTGTGGTGTGAAGGCTCAGCGGGTTCCACCCTTAGACTCCACTCTATTAAGAAAGAGCGTTCGCTTATCAGTGCAAATTTGGAAGCAGGTGTGTATCCTTGTTTATTTCCTCTGACTGCTCTTTGCTCATGGCGATCAACTTCCGTCAGTTTAAATGTCAGGAGCTTAAATAACGAGCGTAAAAGGAAGATGGCTGCATGGTCGAAATTTTCAATTCATCTTCCTCCAGGAGGTTTATAGCTGACGAGATATTGAAAAAATATGGTTGGCCGAATGGGGCGGTAAAGTCGTTTTTTGCTATGGCACAAAACATAGTTGCGGTACTCGTCCTGTTACAACCATCGCTTGACGTTGATGTGGAACCCGATGTTGAGGTCGACAAGAGAGGCAGATAAATTATCCTACCGATGGCCACAGATTTACTTTTATCATTGTTTACGCTCCGAACGATATCTAAACCCAAGTGGAATTTTTTTGAATCTTTAAATTGCGTATACGAAAATTGAAAAATCACCATTATTGGTGGCGATCTGAACGTTTGCTTAACACCTGCAGACAAAAGAGGAGGGCGTCCAACTAAGGAAAAGGAACAATTAGTTGATTTCCTATTCTTTCAATTTAGTCGACCTGTGGAGAAAAGTTCATCCTAATGAGCCACTTTTATCTGGTACACCGATCTTCAGCTATTCAGCGTAGGCTTGATGATGACGATTGGTTGCTGTCCAACCGTTTAATTCTACAAACGAACGAATGCAACATCATTTCTGTTTCGTTCTCTATCACTCGACCGTCTCTTTTAACATCCAGTCTGATGATTTCATCAAAAGAGGATCTCTATTTTTGTTTTAATTCAACAACTCAGCTCTTGATGATCAGCTCTTCGTGGAAGGGTTAAGTGAAAAAAAAAAATTACTGAGTACAAAGAGAAACACAGCTACTTAGAGGATAAAAGACTCTATCAGGACATGCTGAAAATGGAAATTAGAACTTTGTAATTTGCTATTGCAAACAAAATGCGAAGACGAAAAAGGCTTGAGAAGCATTACTGCAGCAAAAGCTCTCCTTAGTTCACAAGCTTGTGTGTGACAACCCTACGCAAGAAACTATTGCGATGAATTACTACGAGGTCAAAATGAAATTAGAACAGATTTCACTGCATAAAACAAAGGGAGCTCTGATTCGGAGCAAGGCTAGGTGGTGCGAACAGGGAAAGCATAGCACTCGCTATTTTTTCAATCTTGAGAAACAAAAACCACTTCAACAAGTACATTACAAAACTAAGAGTTAAAAATCGTACTTTGACTTCCCCTAATGCAATCTTAAACGAAGAGCACAGATACTATAAAAAGCTTCACACTTCTTCAATAGGCAAGTCTCCCGGTACGGATGGCTTAACTGTGGAATTTCATTTAGTCCTTTTGGGAGTCATTAGGAAAGGAATTAGTTGACAGCTTTAATTACGCTTATGAGAAGGGTGAAATGTCAGTTTCCCAAAAGAGAGGTATCACCACCCTAATCCCAAAGAAGGACAAGAATAGGATTCTTTTAGATAACTGTACGCCTAAAGATTATCGCTTCTGAGCACAGAAATTGCCACTCAGACTATCGCGGCTAGAATCGAGAAAGTGCTACCCAGCCTTATACATGATGATCAGACGGATTACATCAAAGGCCGCTTTATCGGTCAAAAAATACGTTTAAAAGCAGACATTATAGAGTGTACAGAGACCCTAGATAGCCCTAGTATAGAGTTGTTTTTAGATTTCAAAAAAAGCCTTTGACAGATTAGAATGGAAATTTATTAAAAAGAGCTTTAGAGATGTTTAAGTTCGGCGCTCCTCTAATGCAGTGGATCAATACTTTTTACAGCAATATTCAAAGCTGTGTTATAAATAATGGTTACGTAACGTCGTTTTTCGAATTAGAACGCGGTATAAGGCAAGGCTGCCCTCTTTCTGGTGTACTGTTCGTAATTGCTGTTGAAACTTTAGCAAACTCAATAAGAAACGACCAATTGATAACGGCTATAAACTTCAAAGGCAGGAAATGAAAGTTATCTCAATATGCGGATGACACTTCATGCTTCGTGGGTGACGAAAAGGCAGTCGAATAGCTCTTGGAGAAGTTGGAGGCTTTTAAAGGATGTTGCAGATTAGAACTGAATAGACTAAAAACGGCGGCAATGTGGTTGGAAAAAACTGGACCACAGCCGACAAATCTCTTTGTGCGTTTATCTAGGTGTTTCTTTTTCATGCGATTCGGATTCATTTCTTCCATTCTCAGCGTTCCCACAGGTTTTGTTGATCAAGTGAACAAATGTATATCCAGCTTTATATGAAACTACAAACCACCCAAAAATCAAGCGTTCGACAATGATTGGAAAGATAGAAGATGGCGGGCTCAGCATGCCTGATTTCGATATAATAAATAAATCGTTGAAAGCAAGGTGGCCGAAACAACTTTAAGACCCTCAATTGCAATCCTGGAAGAAAATATCTTTGACCCTTTTAGACAGTGTAGGTGGCCAGTTGTTGCTTATAAATGTAATTTTACGTTAAGAACTTTATCTGAGCTCCCTCTCCTGCCGCTTTTCTACCCAGATGTTCTCAGTGTTCGGGAGAGTATAACTAAACACATACCAAGGACAAAAAAAAGAAATAGAAAATGAGTTCCTGCAGAATAATCATGAGATCACTGTCGGAGGCAAATCTGTTTTTAGTAAACAATGGTGTGATGCTGGTGTAAAGACCTTGCCAGACATTCTAGACAAGGATGGAAAGTTCTTGACTTTTACTGAATTCAAGAAGAAGCACAAAATTAACATACTTCTTGTGCTATGATTTGGTAGTTACGGAACATGAGTCAGTTTAACCATTTAATAACTCACCTCCAACCTGCCAGCAAGCACGTGCGTTTTTTGTTCTTAAATCTTTCCAAAAACCTACATCAGAAGTTCGTCTTATTGAGGCTGGATTCACAGATTACACAATTGCGGAGTTATACGTTCTTCCATTCAAAGCCACGAAAAGCATGAAGCTTTATTTGAACTATGTTTCAATTTAAAATAAACCATCACATCCTGTACACTGTGGCAAACCTTTCAAGGCCAAAATTACTCACAGTGACTCTTGTCATGTGTGTGAGTCGAAGCAGACCCTATAATAATATTAGAATATTAATGTCAGCATGTCCACTCCTTCTGGAACATTTTTTACCTCTTGGTGGAACGAATATAACTCGCCCTCAGTGTCTTTAACCAACAGCGATAAAATTTACGGACATCTCCCCGAGAAACGTTCCTTGTATACGTTTAATCTTTGCCTGATAGTCGCTCGTCTTTATATCTACACCGAAGTCAAAGAAAGCGAACTGCATAGTTTGTTAGCCTTAAAAGTTTTTCTGAAACACAAATTATCTATAGAGCCTTTAAGCGTTCGAGAATCCTTCAACCTGTAGCCGTACACATGTTTGGCATGTTCAGTTGATTTTCTTAGTTGAAGTCACTGAGTAATTCTTAGTTTAAAGTGTTATTGTAAAGTAGCAGTATAGTACCTGTTAATGGTATTTTTCTCGTTTATTATTATTGTAAAGTTAGTATAGTAAATAGTGTTAGAATTTTAAGCAATATCGCTTGTAAATGTAAGTAATGTTAGTGTAGTAAGTAAGGTATAATAAAATTGTAAATAAAGTGTTAAAAAAAAAACTTATATAGCTCAACAATAATAGCGGAGCTCCGGCGGAGCACCATACCTATAGAAACCCGTCAACTGCTTTTCTCATGGTAAAAATGGCTAGCGGTATTGCTCGTGGGCGCGTACGCACGACGACGACGGAGTTGCCCAATAATTAATAATATCCTAATAATAATCATAATAATCCAACATGGTGGCTATACTCCACCAGGCCCAGCTGACCGGCTTCTTAACAGCGTACGTCTTTGATACTGGACATCCATCTTATAGCCAATTGACACCTGTCAAAACAAGGTATCTGCTGACCAGTGTCACGTGACCATATCGCGGGCTCAAGTTAAGACCTCATCGAGATCAGCTGTTTTTTTGAAGTTGACCGCTGACCAGGTACTTGTTTTCGACTAGATTGAAGGCTCAAGCCAGGTGTGGGAGACCCAAACCAAATCAAGGCTTTTAAATTTTTCGCGCGCTTTCTGCGGCTCGTAATTTCACATTCAGTTCTTTTCTTTATTTTGAGCAAAAGAACTTCATCTTCTTCGATCGAAGTTTGTCTTTCGGATAAAAATCAAGAACTTGTTAAAAGATACTCCGGAAGGTTAATTTTTAAGTGATGAAAGGAAGGACGAAAGATTTTTCTCAGGAAAACTTGGATCGATTGTGCGGTTGAAAACAGTATAATTCAACGCTTCAAGGGCTTTCACTTCACCGCGGCATCTTGCACCTCCTCAAGAAAAGTCACTTAACAGTTTACCGGTATTAATGGGAGGAATGAGTAGCTCAAACTCTGTGGAAGAAGCTCTTTCTTTGGACAAATCGTTTGCTATTTTTGCGGATGCTTGTTTTTACTTTACTGAAGCTTACGTATTTTCAAGTGGTAGAAACCTCTACAACACAGCGCAGGACAGTGAGGTAAATTAAATAAATAGAAGCTTAACATTAGGTTTAATCGTTGTTACTTTTGTTCAGGAATGAAACTTGTCTTTTTCTCTCGAATGGATATAAATAACAATCATCTTACTCGTTTTGGACGCAAAGAAGTAGTTGAATTGTTTGTTTGTTTTGTTACGTTGTTTTCTTTGCAAGCGAACGAGTGTTTTTACTCGGATTGGCTGACTGTTTTTCGACCTTGGTACCTCAACAGCGTTAAGAAACTTTTACCCTACTCAAGCTCGAGTAAAAAAAAAAAAAGCCGATCAAATGCATGTGCATGTGCACGTCTCAAAATCTGACATAAAGTTGTCAAAATGCTGTCAAAAATGTCAAAGACCAGCGCGCTTCACTCGTCATTTGAAAAACGTTTTAGAGATCTTCGTCGAAAGCGGACTGTAAACAACAATACTAAGTTTCACCGTCTATAAACATGCCTTCTTAATTTGCTTGAACCGGTAAGAATCAGCGTTTGGATGTTAAAAACACCGAAATGGGTTGACTGGCTGGGCTGGCTTTGATAATTTTTAGAGTGAACAGGTCTGCGAGAGAAATGCTGGTGTGGTTTGGCAAGCGCTTTCTTCGTTAACTTGATGACGCTTTGCCACTGAGAATCATTAATTGAAGAAGGTTCTTCGGAAGACATGGGAAGTACCAGTAAAACTATCAAAGCTCTTTAGCGTTTTGTGTCAGCCAAGGAAAGATTTTGTGGGAAATGGCGCTATTATTCAGCT
>JAEMWC010000367.1:225000-227500 GCA_016490735.1 Pachyseris speciosa
GGCTAAATAAAAAGGAGAATGCATTGTCTTGTGAATGATCATTGAAACAGTCTAATTGTCTTTTTAGCCTGTTGCAGGCTCTTTATATATTGGAAGCGAGGGATCGAGAACAAGCGAAGAAAGTCGAAAGGGGACTGGAGGGAGCGGCGGAAGGAGATTCCCACAGGCTCTCCTTCTCGCCTTTCCCGTCGCCAGTCCCCGTTCGATTTTCTTTGCTCGCTCGTCGGCTGTTCGCCTTTTTTTGCTGGACTTCACTTTCTTAGAGTCGCTCGCCACCACTGTCTGAGAGCCTGAAACAGGCTAAATTTCACTTTCTTCCGATAGATTAAACTTGAAACTCAACAGGTGTAGACCATGGCAATCATCATTCTTTATCATTTTTATTTGCATTTTTTTGTAATATATTAAGAGTTTATAAATACATTATTTGCTATCAAATAAAATTAACCATTATCATTTAATAGTTTCTTTGAAACGTAGAGAGAGGTTGGGAACTAGGAATCGAATTTTGAATCAAGATGGCGTCTTCAGCTAATGTCGTCTGCAACTCATGTTGTAATTTTGTATTGTCGTATAATGGATGTCGCGTCCTTGGTTACGTTGACACACAAAAATTTTTCATCGACGAGGACAGGTAAGTTTTTTGCTCTCTCTTATCTTTGGGTTTTTGAGCTTAATAGATAGTCTGGTCGTTCGTTTGCTCGCATCGATTATCGTGGTGTATAAGCTTACTTCGTTTGATCTGTCCGTTGTGTTCTTGCTAACAGGTTGCCCCCGATTTTGCAAACCGTTTTGTGTCGGTGGCGCCGCAGCGCGTAGGCTTTCAAGCGGACGCGTCAAATGATTTTCCATCATTCTTTTTCAGTCCGAAATGACGTTGTGCGTCCCCAAAGTCATGATCCTTGGTCATTCTTTCGTCAGACGGCTCTTTTGTGACCTGGAGAAGCATTTCGACGACCGGGCCAACAGCCATTTTGATCTGAAGGAGGTCAATGTCCGTTTGTTTGGTTTTGGAGGAAGAACGGTGGAAAAAAAATAATACATTTTGACCTTACCAATGTTACCCACTTTGCACCGGATGTACTTATTCTGGAAATAGGCACTAATGATTTGTGCTATAAATCTCCCGAAACAATTGGTTCAGCGATTGATGAGTTGGCGCAACGATTGCTTAACGAATTTTCGGTTAGAGTAGTCGGTATATGTAAAGTGATGCCGCGTGCCGACCTGTTATTTAATCAGAAAGTAGCCTTGTTAAATCGATATTTGTCTGTGGTCATTGACGGCCCAAAGGTGTTTTTATGGGACCATAGGGGCTTCGGCGCACCCACGTGTGATTTTCTTTTTGCAGATGGTGTTCATTTGAACCCTTGTGGGCAATACAAGTTATATCGAAGTTACAGAGGTGCAGTTTTGAAGGCCGTCAGAATCTTGAAGGAGGTAGATTGATCAATTTGTGAACTATGATCATGTTATTTTTTGCAAGGTAAACACTGACATTGACGGCTTATCTTAAACCTTAAGAATCTATTCGAGTGAATGCTCGATTGGATGACCAATGAAAAGTATTTTCATACATAGTTCATGTTTTTGTTCCTGTTTGTGACTTATATTTCTATGAATTAGTTTGGTGATTGTGCCATGTTGTGCACGGTTTGTTTTACCCTGCTCTTGTTCATGTTTTTGTTAATATTTGTGAAGTATGTTTATATTTGTCAATCAGTTTGTAATTGTGCCATGTTCAGCATGGTTTGTTTTTTTCCAACCAGAGGTTGTTGGAATGATTTTAATGACATTTTTGGGACAGGCATTGGTTATGTTTCGGCGACATGTGTAGTCTGCCAAGCCATCCTTGCCATTGTTCATGTTTTGTTCATGTTTGTGAAGTAAATTTTTCATCGACCCCCCTCTTCCCCACTCCCGCCTCTCTTTTGTTGTATGGTGTATTCATTTTTTCTAGCGGTTGATTGCCCTCACCTTCGCAGGCAATACATATTTAAACGTAATTTTTGTGATCATGTTTGTATCGGGTGATTTAGATTTTAATAAACCGGCTATGTGTTGAATTTCACATAGCCATTTTTTCTCCATCATGTTGTTTGTATTGCCATTGCGAACAGAGCACAGCACATATTTCATTCTGATTAAGTTCTGCTATTTGGGGAAAAATTGGAGCATAAAAGTACAATATGTATATATACAATATATATAATATGTGGCAAAGTGGCCTATATAAACCATCAGGCTTTTAGTTGAGACCACCTTGTGCATACTGACACTGTAGCAGTTTCTTCTTAAAGTTAGGAAAACTTGATAAAGAAGTGATTGTGACAGGGAGGGAATTCCAGATCTTTGGACCTCGGTAAATAATTGTGAATTTTTCAGATTTGCTCAGCAATGGTACACGCGATAATTGTTGGCTGTTCTGGTGCTATTGCTATGAATTTGACCATTTGTAAGAAACGATGGAGAAACAATGGAGGCAACAAGTTGTTGCAAA
>JAEMWC010000367.1:237500-415000 GCA_016490735.1 Pachyseris speciosa
AAATAGTGGTACATTCTGCTGAAAAGGAAATGGCGGGGGATGATGTTCTCTGGGATAGCTGTGAAACGGACATGCGGAGGTCCTGCTTAGTTTGAACTGTTGACTTTTACAGGTTACAAAGGAAGGAAAAACAAACTGTGCCAAGCTATCCTGATTTTATCCTTTTTTAGTGTGACTAAAAATTTCTTGAGATTGCCTTGTAGGTGGTGTATTTGTTTTGCTCCGGCCTTATCAATTTGGCCTCGTTGGCAACCCTTCTCTCTAATGATATACCGCCTGGGCCGGGTACCTCAATCCTGGTGTACCAGGCAGCAGGGTTTCAGAGGTGTCACCTATGGATCATTATTGCTCCGGGTGCTTTTAAATCGCATTCTATCAGAAGTCAAGGAATATCAATGATCGAGTCATTTTATATCATTTATTGCCTTCATATGAAGATGACGCTGCAGTACATTTTTTATTTCGGTAGTAAGATAACCTTTAAAGCACAACAGTTTTCTTTTTAACTATGTATAACGTATCTTAAGTTCCACTTATTAGTTCTATTTTCCTCTGGTACTGCCTTATTTATGCCTGCCCTTTTACAATATGACTTTGCAGCATTTGTAATCATAGCGAACTCCAGATTCGTCATAGGGTCCCGCCCTCACCAGATGGAAGCGAGTCAAGGTGTAGGGTTCTGGACAGGTTACGTCATGCCTGTCCAAGAACATGATTGGTTTGGCGGATGCGTCATTAAAACCAGTGTCTGTTTCGTAACACTGTACGTTTATGTTATTCATCCTAGTTTCCAGGGCCTGTATCGAGCATTAGGAGAAAAAGTATAAAGATAAACGTCAGATATATCTTCTTGTTTGGACTTGCTAGGGGATAAACTGTACAAGACGCAATTAGTAAGGGCGCTTTCCACTTGTCAAAACTGGATTGAAAGGAATGTTTCACCTTGATTGGCTGGTTATGTCTATTCTTCTTACGGGTTTAAAGCGCCTTTTCAAATCGTAGCTTTTTATAGGCTGTAAAAGTTACGAAATCCAGCCATCATTTGTCACACGACCCAGCTAGCAAGGGGCATGGGTCTATTCCCCAACGATACTTAGTCAAGCCCATAAAAAGGTCCAAAACTGGAAATATAGGGTAAACTGAGATTTGTGAAACAAAAACTGAATGAATGCCCAGAATCATAAATTTTGTTGATGTGATCACTCGTTCGACCAAATTGTTTCAGATCAAATCGTTGACATTTGTACTAAGGCTCCTTTATGTTAACGTTTTTCCAAGAGGAGCACAATTGTTTATTGTATATTATTATGTGATTGGGCCACGGTCATAGATACATTACATACTGAAAATGGAAAGAAGAAGAAGAAGAAGAAGAAGAAGAAGAAGAACAACAACAACAACAACAACAACGACGACAACAAACTTCTGGAGAGGAGAGAAGGCTTAATTTGAAGACAAAATAATGTATGTTTCTTTTAAAATTCTCTCTTACCTCAACTTTAATGGCAAGGTCTTCAAGATTCTAAGAGGTGGATAAATGAGAACAAAAATGTAGTCAGTGAGTCTCGAAGCCTTGGTAACACTTTAAGACATCAGCTACAACCAAAATCAAAGTAGGGTAAAAGATTCAAATTGCAATAAACAGCCACGATTGTTTCCAAAATATAAAGAATCAAAGGCATCCTGTGGTAAGCTCGTGGAGTAAGTAAGATGTTGTGCCAGAGAGGTGATATAGGGAATTATCAAACCTATAGAATGGTATGAAATACAGTGTAATACATTTTTCTCTTTTACGATTTGATTCGTTTGTTGTATCTCGCCAGTTGTTCATTGATTAATATACGTTATGGAATGGGAGTTTTGATATCATTTATGATTCACTTCATATATCATTCATATTCTTTGATAATCGGAAATTTGGTTTTGTGGGACTGACGAAGAAGCCAAATTGTCTGAACATTTTCAATTGTTAGAGTAAAACGACTCGAAAAATTATGAAACAGAAAGAAAATTTCGCAAGAAGGTCAATGAAACGGGCATTTACTTCAGTCACACAATTTATTTCGTTAATTTATTGTTCATTTTTGTATCTTTTGTGTGTTTCAATTCTTTCATCGTTATTCGCTTTTTGTTTTAGTTGAATATAAAATGAAGCACGCTACGCACCAACGTGATACCATAAACTGAAGTGGTGAAGCACATAAAGCCCAAAGCAACGAACGGAAGCAAGCGATACATGTTTTAACTTGAAAAAGATCTGCAGCAGAGTAGATAAGAATTATTAGAACACTCTTCATACGCCGACTCAGCCAAAAAAAACCACATGGAGATATTTCGTAGTTAGCTTCGCTTTAATTATTTTATGACCAAGTTTTAGCATTTAACCCTACTCCACTTTTTAAACCTGAATGGACTCTGTTCTATAGCATAACCTATTACTCATGAGATACGAATAGTCTCGGTGAGTGCGCAATGTAAGAGCCTATTTTTTTTGTTCCTGGTATATTTCAGCACAGTTATTTAAGAACAAAACTGTTTAAAGACTCTGTGAAACATTAAACTTACCAAGATTTTACAATGTGTCTTTTAAGATGAAACCCTGTTAATGGCTGTCGCTCGCTGCAGTCAAAGAATAAAAAAGATCACGAAATATCGGACTTAGAATTATTTTTATTTGACATCCAAATTCTCGCATTTGGCGCGCACTGATAATTAAAAGTGACAGTTTCAAGCAACTGATGAAAACAGCCGATGTAAATCGATGTTTCTTGATATTGCATTGATTAAAAGAAATTTGGCGAAAAATTTCGATTACGCTTTAAACAAGTTTTGAAGGTAAAAAACATACAATGGAAAAATACTTCCCTCCATGAATACATTTTCACTAGGTCTGTACGTCTGTAAATCAGAAATTATATAACTAGTCAGCTTTGTTACCCGAAAAATTTTGATAAGTTGTGTATTCTTCAACATAAATATATGTACTGATAGAAAGTAAAAAAAAATTGTAGAGCTAAATTTTGCATCTTTTCAAGATCATGAGTTCTTCTCAATGTTTAATTGAGCGTCGAGAAGCAGAGTGCAGAGTTTTTTGTTTTGTTTTTTGTTTTTGTTTTTGTTTTTCTGGAGACCTATTTCGTGATTATTTTGCTTTGGGACAGCAGACTTAGCTAGTACATGCACAATATGATCAGTGTTAACAGTGAATGTAAAGCGAAAACCAATTTTAAGGTATTCCGTGAAATTTGGAAAAGGGACAAAGTATTAGTAACTGGGGTGAGTATACTTGTCACTGCTCCTTCAGAGGTATGAACTAAAAATTTTGGAGAACAATGATGTTTTTAACCATCCAGGTGACGCTTAGAGCTAAACGCGAGTATTTCAAAATAACTGAAAATTTATTACAACAGATAAAAGCATGAATAAAAACTTCCGAGCAAAATGTCTTTATTATTGCTATCACAGACAATACAGTTCTTGAACGTTTGGTTTAGAATGGTAGCCCTGTGGAAATAAAGTAGTCCTTGGGCCATATCCGCATTATTCGTCTTTAGAGTTTCATTCCAGTCCTTCGAGTATTTTCCCATTTCATGCAAGAGTCTTAAAATCGGGTTTCCAAAGATTGGAATAGGAAATTATTTTTCTTCGTACTGTGAGCTACAACGCGATATTTTACGCTAGAAAAACTGCACTTTGATTTAAGGTAGGTAGATCATACTGTCTCAGAGGTTTTCAGATTGATTTGACTTTCATTAACGCAACTGATCGTTAGAAATAGAAGGATGTACAAAGTGTATGATACCAAAATTAAAAGTAGCAGAAAAGGAAATTGTCTCAGAACCACATAGAAAGGTGAGCTTTTAAGGAAATTAAGTACTGCTTAATATCTCTTATTTGAATGGTCACATTCAACCATCTTATAGACCCTGTCACATCACCCATTTTTATAGGCACCTTACACGGCGTTAATATTTTAAAATACGTTTTAAATAAGCAATACCACATTTGTTAGTGGCTTTGCTTCAACGATCTGACCGCCACACTTTAATATTTAGCGTTTTTTTGTTAACGGAGGCAAAGCTCTAACCACCTTGTAAAGAAATGTACAACTCAATGATTTTTGGGCATGTCTAAAATTTAATAACAGAATTATAAACAAGGGAAGAGCAAATTTATTTTCTCGATTTCTTGTTAACCTGAATGATCTCACTGTCCATCAACTGAAACTAAGTGAAGCATGAATTTTCGTTGGTTTCAGAGCTCATTGAAAGAGCCCATTTTTGTTCTTTATAGGCCCGATAGATTGTAAGCTTAAAATTTCACAGTAGGAGACCAAGCAATAATAACAGCAGTTTTGAGGAAAGAATTTTAAAAGAACTCAGCAAAATTCTAAACTTACCGTGGTTTGATAGATTTCTCTGGCGATCAAAGCCTGTGAATGACTGTCACTTGCAGCACAGAATGAAAGAGTTCACGAAATCTTCGGTTTTGGATCAGTGTATTTCGCATCATTATTTTCACAATTCGGGCGCAATAACATTCAAAACGGATAGTTTCAGGCTGCTGAAATAACCAGGCGATATAACTGGCGAATAACAAGCTAGTAAAAATCATCCATATTCAACGTTTTCTCTTTATCTTGACAACTTCAATGGATAAATTCTCTTGAATTCATCACGAACGTGTTCAGCTTTGTTAAGCGAGAAAAACGTGGAAAACTAACAGTACGTTTCATTCAACATGAACATATGGTTTTTAAAACAGTTAACTCTATTACTTGAAATACTTAGCGCCTTTTGAAAGCTCATGAATAACCTAGCGATATTACTGGCAAATTTGATAATAATTTTCTTCCGAAATGAGCTAGTAAAAATAATTGAAAAATAAACAAGACTTACCTGTAAGTTGAAGTTTGTTTATAATTCTGCCGAATCATTAGTAGTACAGTAGGGTTAACATGAGATGCGCACGCACCGCCGCAGGTCAGTTTTTAAAGTATTTTGTGAACACCTAGCACAGACTGAACGACGTAAAAATCGTCGTAATAAGACGACAGAAAGTCAATAAAAGAGAGGGTGGGTAATTATATGGGTGTAATGGACATGTTAACTCTACTGTACTACTAATGATTCGGCAGAATTATAAACAAACTTCAACTTACAGGTAAGTCTTGTTTATTTTTCAATTCTACCAAATCATTACGTACATCCGGGTTACCATGAGACTTTAACCCAGTGGGCACAAAATGACAAAGCACCCCAAGAGGATAGAGAAAAACCAACTTGATACTTTAATAACAAACATCTTCAAATGATGCATTTATGTTGTACAAGGTATAAGCCTATTTAAGAATTGCTACACCCATCTGGCTTGTTACAGGAACTGGCTTATTGTAAAACTTCCGAAAAGTAGCTTCCTCATTTCAGCCAGCTGTAGCCAAGATTACATCAACGGAAACAGACATAAGAGCCTTACTTGTTGAAGCACATCTAGTGCTATGGCCGGAAAATATTTCAGTATCAATGCCTGGCTGGCCTAACAAAGTTTTGAGCCACCGCCCAATAGTGGCCGAGGTCACTTCCCTATACGGCTTAATGTATGAGACAAGTAATTTGGAAGAATTTCTCAGCTTCTCAGTGGCCCTAAGGTAATAATCTAAAGTTTCATAAACACACAATTCCCTATCTGGATACTTGTAAAGGCGGAGATTGCCAAAAACTTTACCAGGTTTGTCTTGCTTAAGGTGCCCTGTTAAGGCAAAATTAAAGCATTCCTCATTTCTCTGCATATACTGCTCAGATGTGTCCAAAAATGTCAAAGTCTGACACCTTTGTCCTGTAGTCAAGGCAATCAACATGACTAATTTCAAGGTGAGTTCCTTCAAACTGATTTCATCCAAGGGCCAAAACAAACTTAAGTAATCAAGGACAGTGTCCACAGGCCAAATGTTATTGTACTTTGGCACAGGCTTCAGCTTGTTGAATACACCTTAAGGTATCGGCAAACAAGGAAGTGCTTTCCAACTGGTCTATGATCTGGAGTAACACCGACATTCATGTCAATATTGGAGACTGCAAAACAGGCTGTATTCAGCGCCAAGTAACTTAAGCCACTCTTGAAGAGACTTTGCAAAAAAGAAAGTACAGCCCTTACAGTGGGATGCAATGGATCATGTGACCCTTCACTACAAAATTGCAACCACTTGTTGATATACTCTTTGTACTGTTTTTGTGTACTGTCCCTCCAGGAATGCATGATGACTTCGACAATGTCTGACGAAATCTCTGACTTTTGCAAGGATCGCCTGATAATTTGCATACCAGTAACTCCAGCCGGTGGTGAAGAGGATGGGGGCCGTCCAGAGTTGGGTGAATCAGATTCTGAGCTGATGCCTTCACTATGCATGGTGTGTGTGTGTCTATTAAAAGGCTCAGTACAACCGTAAAATAAGGTTGAGTTGTCCACAGAGGAATTACCAGAATTCCCGATGCCTTGTCGTGCATTATCTTTTGCACACACCTGGAAACAAGACAAAAAGGAGGAAAGGCGGAAAAGAAAAACTGTGACCACTCTATGCTAAAGGCATCTGCAAACCTAGCCATCGGGTGTGGTCTCCAAGAAACATAATCCCCCACCTGAGCATTAAGTCTACTAGCAAAGAGATCAATATCTGGCTTGCCAAATGAAGAGACTATACTCTCAAATATGGGAGCTGAAAGCATCCACTCAAGGTTCAAGTTCAAATTTCGAGACAACTGATGAGCATTAACATTACTAGAACCTGGAATATGGGCTGCTGATAACGAAATATTTCTATCAATGGCCCAATCCCAAATTTCCTTAGTGAGGGAATTGCATTCTAATGATCTACAACCTCCCATAGTATTGATGTAGGAAACAGCAGTGGTATTGTCAGACACAACCCTCACATGAATGTTGCTCCTGCCATCAAGCAGGGAGCACATAGCAAGTTTAACTGCCAACAACTCTAAATAATTTATGTGTTTCAAAGACTCAGACTTAGACCAAATGCCACAAGTGTAATTTCCATGTTCGATATGAGCACCCCAACCTGTTTGAGATGCATCAGTGTAAAGAACTAAATCTGGACTGTTGTGAAGGACTCTCCTAGAAGCTGTCTGAATATTGGCAGACCACCAGCGAACTTCTTCCAAACTACCATGAGACAAGCTCATGAAGGAGTCATAATTCCCCTGGTTCAATTGCAAATTTCTTTCTTTATCAACCTCAATGTGGCGATAATGCAAGGGTCCAAACTCCACCCCTGGGAAACTAGAGACCAAGGTCCCAAGAAAAGATGCAACCTCACGGATTGTAAACTCCTTATAAGGAACTAAAAATGTTTGGCATAATTGCAAAATTTTGACAGCTTTCCTGTTTGTCAAAGTAACTAGCATGAGGATAGAGTTTAAAATGAATCCTAAAAACTCCAAAGTCTGTGTAGGTATGACTACCGATTTTTCAGGATGGATTTTAAAACCCAGGTTGCCAAAACGCTGCACTGCGTGTAAAGTAGCTTCCTCACATTCAAAATAACTATCTTCCAGATAAAAGGAATCATCAATATAGCCCAGACAAGTGTGGCCAAACTGACTTCTCAAGTAGGTAAAGATAGGTTTTAAAATTTTGGTAAAAATTCTAGGACTACTAGTCAACCCCATGGGTAGACTAGTGAAGGCATACAATTGATCTCTCCAAATAAATTTCAGATATTTCTGGTGTTCCAGTGCAATAGGGATAGAGTAATATGCATCCTTGAGGTCTATAGATGTCATGTAACATCCAGGCCTCACAAGCCTGATAGCTGTTTCTTAAGTGTCCATTTTGAAATGGTGGTAGGTAACTGACCCATTCAGTTTCTTTAGGTTAAATATAACCCTGTGAGACCCATCTTTCTTAGGCCGTGTGAAAATAGGAGATATTACCTGACCATCCTCTTGTGAGGATAGCCTTATTATCCCTCTCAGAAGGAATTTTTCTACCTCATTGTCAATGATAGACTGCTGAGGTTCAGTAAAGGAGTAGGAAGGCCTAGAAACACTAGTGCATACTCCAGGTTCCCAGTCAAATTCAATATGACAGTGAGCAATTGCATCCAAGATAAAGGGATCTGACGTGATCGTCTTCCACACATGAAGATAATCTCGCAACCCTCCTGCCTTAAAGGGAGTCTGATTTGTTATAGCACTAATAATAACGTTGTGTCTTACCTCCGATGGTGATCCTATTGGGTCTTGATTGACGAAGACTTGGGATTCTGCTGGGGCCGAGCTTGGTCCCGGCCTTGGACTAAAAAAAGAATTTGTAGAGGGTCCCCCCTGCCAACACTCTGACTGAAACGGCCGCGACCACGCACGCCTCTAGCAGCTGGGAC
Source organism: Pachyseris speciosa (assembly GCA_016490735.1). Taxonomy (NCBI): domain Eukaryota; kingdom Metazoa; phylum Cnidaria; class Anthozoa; order Scleractinia; family Pachyseridae; genus Pachyseris; species Pachyseris speciosa. The sequence goes on from JAEMWC010000367.1 coordinate 245,896, forward strand.
CTTGTAAGGTTCCATACGCTTCTTAGGTGTGACTTTACTGCTAAGCTTTTGTGACTTTGTTAACTCCTCCACTTCCTTGCTCAGGTCATCCGCAAACAAGAAGGATGACACAGGAGTGGACGGGTTGCATAATGAAACATATTGCTTGTTGAGATCAGGACGAATGAGATCCCTGCGTTTCAGATTAAGCTCTCTATTTGCTGACAACAGCAGGACTGCTGTGTGGGTCAAGACATTTCTCTGATCCCCACTGGAGCTATTACATAACTGGAGTATAGCATATAACCCGGACCATACCAGAGACTGCGCCTTCTGAAATGCTGAATCACTATTTCTAGTCTCCTGACGTAATTGCTGCCACATCTGCTTGTTTCTCTTTGGACCAACCAAGTTGGTGCAATTTTCAGGTCTCAGGTACTTGTTTTGCACCTCAGTCAACTTATCTTTAGAAAGTTTCTCTGTAAGCAAACTCTTTACTATGTCCGCCAGGTTTGCATCAATGGCAGAAGATGTTTTCTCTGCAACACTAAATTCCTCTGCCAGCACCTTGAAAGAGCCCTACTTGACCCGTCAGCATGGTCTGGAGTCTTAGGCTGAATAAATTCGTCGATTTTGGTTACAACAGCAGCATCTGGACTCGTCACAGAACCTGCTTCACTACCCTCAGGGTCGGTCTCAACATACTCAAAATCTGCATAAACTTGCTCAATGGATTCTTGCACTTGAGCTAAGATATTTTTCTTGGTGCCATCCAAAAGTTCGGCAAACATAGCCTTAAACTCCGATAGCGAAGGCCCTCCTGAATTCCCAACGTTTTCAGGGTTTTGAGCCTGGGAAGTCATCGTCTAAAAAGACGAAAAATTAGCAAGATAAGTCGCTTGCAGTACAAAATGGCGGACTCGTGGTTCCAATGAACGTCTACATACGCTAGTCACAAACTCGTTGAGACTGAATGTACAAACAACCGGCTCGTAAAATAAACGAGAACTGTGTCGTATCAATGGGTATAAACGCGTACGAGTAAATTGACTTAGAACACGTCCTTGAGTCTATTCGGCCGAACAGCCGAGCAAAACACTGTGACACGTCACAGGACACGAAGAATATTCAGGTCGTAAAAAACCTGGATACAGTGGGACGCGTCCACTGTAAAAAGAAAAAAAACAAATGAACAAAAAACGTTTAACTTACCGGGACAAGAAGCGGCCAAAAGACGAATAACTGAAGAGCTATCATCCACACAACCAAACCCACGGCGAACGATCTGTGCACTGACCTGCGGCGGTGCGTGCGCATCTCATGGTAACCCGGATGTACGTAATGATTTGGTAGAATTTCTATTAAAAGATTTCTCTTTATCTTTACATAATCTATGAATATATTCTCTTGAATTAATGATAGACGTGCTCAACTTTGTTTACCAAGGTAAACGTGGGAAACAAACAGTACGTGTCATTCAACATGAAGAGCTGGTTCAAAGCTAACTTTATTACAATAAATTTTCAGCGCCTCTTGATAGCTCATGTGTTTTTCTTTGCAACATTTAAAAAAATTAATTTTGCTTATGGGAGTTGAACAATCGTGTTTCCTTACCAAATGTAAAAATACCAAGAATCTGCTTACTGAAACATTGCGAAAACATGTGACAACGTTGCGGAAACAACGGCTAGCCCGTTTTTTCGCTGGCGTATAAGAGACGCTTATTCATGTTTCCGTAGCTGCGGTTACACCGGAAACGGACCACTTTTTTGCACGTCTTCGACAGGTTTTTTCCGTCAGGGAATTTTCACCGTAGCAGTTGCTGTTACACAAGGCAACGCTCCAAGAAAGAGTTTGTTTTATGTCTCCGTAAACGAAATTGGACCTTAATAAATAGTCAAGCAAATAGTGACTACGGCGTCAACGCAAAAGTGTAATTTCATGATTATTTCTTTCTTGTAAATTCCTCTTTTTAAGCGTTTTCGGGCATCCTCTTTCTTCTTTTCCCCTCAAGTATTTTTAGCTCATAGTTTTTAAGGACCTCGTCTCTTGGGGCAGTATTTCTCTGACATTACTATATACCGTGCAGCTTGAAATTTTTGCGGGACTTTTATTTTGGAGATTGGCGAATTCTTGAGGTTTGCGGGAAGATATTTTTGCGGATCGAATTCAGCGAAATCTCCGCTGGGAACTAATATTTGCGGTTTTGGTTTCAAACAGCAAAACATCAACAAGGAATGAAATGTAATATTTTCAACTTTTATTACATTTTTAGGTAAAACAACAGTCTTTACTTCTCAGACATTTCAGTTAACGACAGGCCGGTCGGTAAGACAACAACTGGAAAAGTATTGCCTTAACCTTTTATCGCCTCGTTCTGTTTGTAGCAAGCTCCGAGTCCTTTTTCTTAACGCAAATATCAAAATAAACGTTCTTTTTTTATCCCAATGGATAATATATAATAACACAAGTTGATTAAAAACCATTTTCAACTATATTAACAGGAGTAAATTTTTGAGATTTTTAATTTTGCTGGTGTGTTTTTTTTTCCTGCTGGAACTTATTTTTGCGGATCACGGACCTTCCGCAAAATCCGCAAAAATCAAACCCCGCAAAATAAAAGTGCTACACGGTAGGAACCAACCTGACAAGTATACCCATCCAAGTAACTAATACTTTTGCCGTGTTCACGGCTTTAATGAGACTTTTTGAAACAGAGGACAGGATCGAAAATATCTAATACCATAGCACAACAGGATTTCCATCGTCTTTAATTCCTGAAAAGAAGCACACTAAATAAAATTTTTGAAAGAAAGTTTGCCATCGCCCCAAAAGTTAATAGAAACCGCTTTTTTGGACATTTTTGAATAAAATTTAGCGGTATAATCTATCTTCTTTTATGCGTATGTTACTATTTTAGCTCAATTATGTTCATTTTATATTTTTATTAAATGCAACATAAAACTTATGTAATTTCTATCTTGTGTAGTAAACAAATTTTCAAACAAAAAATATTATGTTCCTTAAAATACATCCATACCCAAAATTTTGCGTAATTACACAAATGATAAATAATAATGAGTTTTCCTTTGTAAATACAACTGAGTAATTATATCATTTATAGGGATCGTGATGATTTCAAGAGAATATATTTAAATAAACTTCTATCATAACACGTATTTCACATTATATAGTACATTCAGTTAAAACGAAAAAAAAATGTTAACTCCGTTTAGAAATCGTCAGTAAAGTATACCTTCCGGTGTTTACCTGTATGAATCGAAAGTAATTCGAAAGTGTCACTAAATTCTCTGTGCATGAGATAGTTACTGACTTTATCGTATACTTGTATGCTCACCTCATATTTTGTAAGCGCAGCTGAGCAATTGAGTATCTGATAATTGCCTTTTTGAATATAGAATGCCTGAATTAGGTCATGCAGTGTTTTCGTCGAGTTGTTCGTCGATTTCTTCATAGCCTATCTTGAAAAGATTCGGAAAGTTATTTTTCTAAAAGAGAAAGATAGCAATGAAAGCCTAATCGCACTCTCAACTAATCCAATCGGTTTCTTGATAAAGCAGACGATCTACTCAATTTCATTAAAAATTGAAATATATTTTACACAATTTTCGCAGCTGCTCTCAGTGTTGATCTTTTGATTCTGGTTACTGCTCCGTCACAAGTACACACTAAAAACTTTGGAGAACACTAACGTTTTTATCCACCCAGGTATCGCTACATGGGCTAAACGCGAGTATTAGAAAATAACTGAAAACATATGACAAGAGAAAAACGCATCATATTTTAGAAAATACAGTTTCTATTTGTTTGTTTATTTTAAAATGGTTTCCCTTTGAAAATTAAGGAGTGCTTGAGCCACATCCGAGTTATTCCTACGAGCCGATTTTCTCATTTCATGTTAGAGTCTTAAAATCGGGTTTCAAAGGATTAGTTAAGTATTTTCCTTTGCACTGTGGCCTTGTAAAAGGAGAGTTTAAGCTAGAAAAAAATTTAACTTTGATTTTAGGTCGGTAGATCGACCCTCTAAACGTTTTTAAGATCATTGAAACTCTAATTTACTCAACTGATGGTTAAAAATGCGAGGCTGTACAAACAAGTACACAACAACAAAATTAACAGTAGCTGAAAAGAAAATTGTCTCAGAAGCACAGAAAAAGGTGCACGTTTTTGGAAATTACTACTTAATACCTCTCATTTGAATGATCACATTAAACGATCTAATGCACACTGTCTCATTAAGCATTTTTGTTGGAGCCTTATGCGGCTTAATAAACAAATCCGCACTTCGCAAGTTTAAGTCTCCTGTCTCTTCTATAACACTCTTCTTAACTCTTGTGCGTCATCAACAAGATTAATATTCCATTCTCTTCTCTCGTCCAGAACTCTATCAATATCTTCCCACTCTTGTGCACTATCTACAGATTTTGTTTCCCATCTCCTTTCTCCTTATGTCAGTTATTGTTTTTAACTTATATAAATGTCCGAGGTGAACAAAGTTAAAAGATTGTTGTCAACGACACTTCTGAAATTCTCTGCGCAGTAGATGGCTCGGGAAGAAAGACTCTTAAAAAAATCTTTTTAAGTTAGGTAGGATCTCCTAATGTCAAAAAATTATCATGAAAACGTCGCTGGAAGATAGGTATTTCCATGTTGTTTTAAAAGCCCGAAGTTTCCTAAGGATCTTAAACAGCTTGGTTAAAAAATGTGGAAACATTGCAGGCAAAAATTATGCCCTGTAACATCGAAATTTACACTAAGAATTATACTTGAGGAAATATTTGTTCCTGTACTGTAGCATTGTTTTTAAAAAGAATTGAATACCACGCTTCCAATTCATCAAAAATTGCGATTGGTCAAGCGGAAGGCAAGTTTGCATGTTTCAACGAAGTTATTGTTTATATTTTAGTTTTGCAGAGGGATGCCAAAACACTTTTTCGATTACAATATGAAAATATGATTTTCGTAGTCCAGGTTTTAAAGTGGGGAAAAAAGTAAGGAAAGAATGCTAATCAAAATAGTGGTGCATTCTGCTGAAAAGGAAATTGCGGGGGATTATGTTCTCTGGTGTAGCTATGACACGGACTTGCGGAGGTCCTATTTAGGCTTGAACTGTTGACTTTTACAGGTTGCAAAGAAAGGAGCACAAGCAAACTGTGCCGAGCTCTCCTGATTTTATCCTTGAGATTGCCTTGTAGGTGGTGTATTTGTTTTGCTCCAGTCTTATCAATTTGACCTCGTTGGTCGTTGCCCTAATAATATACCGCCTGGGCAGGGTACTTCCCTCCTGTTGTACCAGGCAGCAGGGTTTCAGAGACGGCACCTATGGATCATTATTGCTCTGGGACCTTTTAAATCGCATTCTATCAGAAGTCAAGGAATGGTGCGTCACATATCTTGTCCTTTGTAAATTTCGAAATATTTGTAAATTTTCATGTATGTGTTAATTTTATTATATAGTGAGCGTTTCAAGTAATTATCGCATTGTAAGTGTTAATAGTACCTGTTTTATCCTATTATATGTATCGCACTTGTAAGCAAAAATCCCCTTGAATAATAATAATAATAATAATAATAATTAAATAACAATATATAATTATAATAAGAACCTTCCCAGAATCCTTTGCAGCTGGAAAATCGTCAATCCCAAATAACTTGGTCAGTTTGAGGGCAGCAAGACCCCCACGTTGTCAAGAAATAAGTCTTACCATAAACTAATTATTGTACAAGACTAAGGGCGATGACGTCATTGGTCACGTGACTTTGCTCACTAGTGCGTTTTGTCTCACTGTGACGAAATTATTTTGTTATTGAAAAAGCAGTCAACGTGGTTTGAAGCACAATGGTGTGAGCCATTTCGGACTGCCCGGGTACCGAACAAAATATAAATATCAAGGGAGGTATATACAATTTTCAAAAAGTGGGAGTCTGGGTACAAGTGCTATCTCGCGTTGCATTCAACGCGAGGAAACAAAAATTTGGATATTGGTAGATATTTTTATGAAATATACATTTTTATCATTTTAAATGCTGTGACGTCATCGGTCACGTGACCAGAACGGACAGAAGTTTAATATTCGCTCTAAAAGTTTACTGGAACCTTTCTCCAAAAATATTTTTAAGCGAAGTTGTAGATTGATAAATAGTGTTTTAAAAAATGGCCATGATTACTTTTTCCTAAAAAAGTGCGGCAGTAGAAAATCTGACTGAAAAGTTTGTCAGCTTCCTGCTCAACGACCATTTGAGGTAGGAATAAAAGAAAATTTTGCCTAAGGCTTGAGAGTATGCTCTTTATGATGGCGTTGTCAGTTTCTTTTAATTTTAATTGCTTTTGGCGAGGATCGATGTTTAAGATTTTTTTCAGAGGAGAGGGCCTGGAGGAAAGAACGGAAACGAGGCTATATTTTCGCGCGCTTTTTGTTCACTGCGACGCCGCGCCACAAAAGGTTAGCTAGAAAAAAAATTCCAAGGACTGGACAACGGACTGGACTTGCATAATCTTTAAACGGAACTTTTAACGACTTTCTTAATTATTTTTTTTTTATGGCTGCTGTCTGCTCAGGGACAATGTATACTTGAGAAGGTAAGTTGATACAGATAGTTGTTGCTGTTTGTTAAAAAACAAAACAAAAAAAAGCGCGTTTGTGGTACACTTAAATGCACTTCCCACCTAAAAAGTGTTGTTTAGTTCTTGAAATTATAAAACTTAACTTCGCAATGCGAATGAAATCAAATTAATGCTAACATTAAATGAAACAATTTAAGTTGCTTAAGGCAACCGATGCAAGCTCAGTAATTTTACTAAATACGATATTTGAAGGTTAAAAACGTATCTTAAACAGTGACGGAATAAATGATTACTTTATTTTCAACCGGAACTTAAAACGTTACCTTCATTCGCACAGAAATCAAAACTTTATTTTATACTGTCCATGAACTAAATTCCCTATTACAATTATAACAGAGTGTACAATAAAGCCATAATTCAAAGTATTGGCCTAAGAAAAATAGTTGCGCATAAACAAATACTGGAACAGTTCGTGCTTTCAAATGGATTACCCTAATGAATTACACGATTCCGACACATAAGTTTAATTTGAGTGGTGAAACATTTTGTTGTATCTGAAAAATTACTGTACTACAAAAAACGTTTTCACAGAGGTTGTAATGCATGGGGGTTCACATAATTTAATTCAATTTTATAAAGCTAAAAATTGTATGTCAAAGATTCAGCAGAAAAAGAGGAAAGTTTTAAAATCACGGCTGTTTGTGCGAGTTCGTGTACGTGCGCGCTAAACGCGGAAAGTACCTAAGCTTAATAACTCTGAAGACGTCAAGTACTTAAGTTTATGTCAAAACCGACCAAGAACCATTGGAAAAAAACAAAGAAAGATTAGCAAATAATTGTTTTAATAGATTTGGCAGTTTTACAAAGTGTTACGCTTCTGGTTTGTGGCACCTATTTACAATGTTAGTCTGAGGAAAAACGTTTTTACAACAATGTTTAACTTATAAGCTTAAGCTTACGGTAAATTTCATTTGAATCTATTTTTAAATTGAGGGAAAATTAAAATGTAATTTGCTATAAGAATGGGTCCAACACAGAAATCCTGAAAACCTTCTTCACAAACAAACTGACGATAAACTTGAAAACCAAATTTGAGAGTAGGCTTAACTTCTTGCCGAGCCATACAAAAGTTGGGCACATAAAGAAAGACAACGCTTATCTGGCTTATCGGTTGACCGTAAGTTTTTTGAAGAAAACGACTAAATAAACGGTCAACGGTAAATACCTTCTCCAATCGTCGAAAAGGCTACATCGGACCACTGCGTAAATCGCACATCCTTCGTCTTTAGTCATGCTCAAAGCACAGCGGGAAAATTTATGTGTTGTCGAATGCAGTCGCGGCGCGAATACAATCCCTTTCACAACGCTTTAGATACATCCAAAAAGCCGTTCATCAAGCCTTGATATAATTCTCCCCAGAGTGGCCAGTTAAAAATATTTTCACAGTCTAACACATCTTCAGATGACCTAGTCGAAGTGGCGGAAGGAGAGTGGAGTCGAACGAGGTATCGCACAGCGTTGACGTGGACGTCGTTAATCCACTGACTTGATCTAAAGTTTTTTGCTTCAGACTAGAAATTTTCCATTACTTAGTTGAATTTGAAGGCAAATCTCCCATTTTTGCGACCATTTCAGCTTTTCACCACAGCTCTTTCACCACACAAATCTTTCACAGTATAACACATTTTCAGGTGACCTAGTCGAAGTGGCGGAACGAGAGAGTCGAACGAGGTATCGCACAGCGTTCATGTGCTCGTTAATCTACTGACTTGGTCTAAGGTTTTATGACACAGGATGAACCAAATTTCAAAATCATTTCACCGTTTTGAATGTAGTTAAGCTTCGGACTAGAAATTTCCCATTACTTTGTTAAACTTGACCGCAAATACCACTTTCACCGCAGCTACAGCGCTGTCGCAAGCAAACCGTCGCTCCGTTTCAGAAGGTCGATTCACTTTCTGTGATTGGTTAAACAAACTGACGTGTGAATCGAGAGGTGTGGAGAATCTACGATTCGATGACAAACATCGCGGGCAATGTCTTCCTTCGTAATTTTAACCAAAGAAAAAAATTGCAAAACATTTAATTTTTGGTTTATCGTGAACGAAAAAAACTGTCAGAACAAGAGCGCATAGGCGTGTTTTCAGAGCATCTCTCTCTCTGTCTCTCTAAACTAACACTTGTGATTTCTGGTATGAATGAATTAATATGCAAAAACTAAAAATGGTAAAAATAATAAAGAACAATTGTCAACTATTTTCCCAAAGAAGTACAAATACACTTACCTCGATCCAAGCCCACTCATAATAAATATCCACAAAAATATGAATACAATCTTCCGTCTGTACAACATTTAACCCCCAAAAATTTCAATACAACCATTTTTTTACATTTATTAGTAAGCTCTGGCTTGCTGGCTCAGCAACAAATAACTTTCAAAACCATGAGAAGTTAAGTGAGAGAAACAATGTCTACAAGGTCTAAATAATAAGTCAGTAGTGCATGAATGGGTGGGGCAGGGGTTCTGAACCTTCAACTGATTGTACTTTTTTCTTCTGGTTCTACCCCTTACGTAGGAGTATCTACTTACGTCTTAACTTTGTTGCAGAGTCTAACAAAATTGCAAATTCATCTCAACTTATCATTGTTCTTACCACCTTGGGAATACCACCTTGGGAATGCCACTTTTTTTGTAGCCGCTTCAGTACACGTCTATTATTTCTATTTCTGTATTGTAACCGTTTTCTCCATTTTTACTTTGCTTCAGTGTTGCCCCTGAAGAAGGTTATTCATGTCTCGCCGTAATATATGGCATTAAAAGTTACTCTTTTCGACCATCATTTTGTTTCTTTGCCTTATATCTACCTTTTTATGGGATATATAATTATATATTGTTATTTCCGGTTTCACTTGTAATAATAATAATAATAATAATAATAATAATAATAATAATAATCACCAAAGAGAGTAAATATAAGAGAAGTTAAAGATATTGTGCATCAAATGGGAACTCGGGAAAAAAAAAGATCACGGAGGGTCGTGGTTTCAAATCCCATCTGGGGCTCGGATTTTTTTTTCCCGAGTTCCCATTTGATGCACAATAATAATAATAATAATAATAATAATAATAATAATAATAATAATAATAATAATAATAATAATAAAAAGAAGTAACGGAATGGCAACGATCGGATTGTTTTATATAATTTATAGCCGTCAAATGAAAATGACGCGGCAGTACATTTTTTTATCTCGATAGTAAGATAATCTTTACAGCACAAAAGTTGTCTTTTTAACCATTTATAGCGTATCTTAATTTCCACTGTTTAGTTCTATTTTCCTCTGGTACTGCCTTATTTATGCCTGCCCTTTTACAATATGACTTTGCAGTATTTGTAATTATAGCGAACTGCGGAGTCGTCATCGGGCCCCGCCCTCACCAGACGGAAGCGAGGCAAGGTGTAGGGCTCTGGACAGGTTACGTCTTGCCTGTCCAAGAACATGATTGGTTTGTCGGATGCCTCGTTAAAATGAGTGTTTGTTTCGTAACACTCTACTTTGAAGTCATCCATCCTAGATTCCAGAGCCTATATTGAGCATTGGGAGAAAAAGTATAAAGATAAACGTCAGATCTTCTTGTTTGGACTTGTTAGGGGAGAAATTGTACAAGAAGTAATTAGTAATTTTTTTTTGCACGTGTTCGAAACGCATTTGGCCTTTTTGAATCGCAGCTTTTTATAGGCTGTAAAAGTTACGAAATCCACCCATCATCTGTCACACGTCCCAGCTAGTAAGGGGCATGGGTCTATTCCTGGTATGATATTATTGCGCGATTGGATTATTGCGCGATATTATTTGCCCGATTGAAAGCTCATGAATAACCTAGCGATATTACTGGCAAATTTGATAATAATGTTCTTCCGAAATGAGCTAGTAAAAATGATTTATATTCAAAGTTTTCTCTTTATCTCTGCATGATCTATGAATATATTCTCTTGAATTAATGATAGACGTGCTCAACTTTGTTTACCATGGTAAACATGGAAAACAAACAGTACTTGTCATTCAACATGAAGAGATAGTTTTGGTTCAAAGCTAACTACATTACAATAGATTTTTAGCGCCTTTTGATAGCTCATGTGTTTTTCTTTGCAACATTAAAAAGAAATGAATTTTGCTTATGGGAGTGGAACAATCTTGTTTTCTTGCCAAATGTAAAAATACCAAGAATCTGCTTAGGCCATCCCCTTTTTGTTTTTCGTTTATTGACAAATGCGTTTTCTGATTTTGGGTCGGTCGGTCGGAAAAGGAAAAAAATAAAATTGGAAAAGGACTCTGGAACTAGGAGGCACGGTGCCTCAGCGTAATATCCGACGCGCTGCAATACAGCTGTGGAGCTGTGGGACTCCATTAATTCCGGAAGATCATCAGTTAAGCGGCGTCTTCGTTGTCAGGCAAGATGTTTCACGCGCTGACCCGGTCGATAAGCTCTATTACTTATGCCGAAAATTTGAAGAAATTTGCTGTTGGTGTGGCACTTTGGAGCCAGATGCAAGAATCAACGACGGGACAAGAGCCATATTCAAGGTCGTGAATCCTGTGTGCCAGGAATGCGCCGCTGCCGGCAAGAGACCAGTGGCAAGCTGCAAGAAGAGCCGGATAGCAGGCGGTAGGAACAAATAAAGTAACTCTGCTTAAGTGTTTTCCTCTCACACTGACAAAAAGTTTCTCTCGTTGGAGAGTAAGTGTTCTCTGTAGTTGAAGTATGAAGTAAAAACAAAAAATCTGTAAGGCAAAAAAATTGCTTATGTTTCAGATTAAAGAGACAATTGTTTAAAATAATTTGTCATTGCCTAAATACTCTTTGTCTTTGGCCATCGTAGCTTAACAAGAAATAACACACAAACTGCGGTGATAAACATGACAATAAAACGCATTGTTGGAAAACAAAAATAAACTATATCGTTTAACTTGACGTTTCGTATGTTTCGACATACGTCTTCAGAAGTGACCGTTAGGAATTAATTTAAGATAAGTAACTAATTAACAATAACCTTGACAGAAGCTAAAAATAATTTGCATATAAAAGATGCAAACTAATAGAGATACAGCTTTTCGCTGCTTACATTTTCATTTAAGGTAGGTTTCAATTCTCTAATTAGTAGAGTCTCCTTTATCTTGCAATGAGTATCTGACCGACCTTTTGCTAATACCCCAAAGTGGTCCCATTTTAAGTTGTGACCAGTTGACGTGACCATCGCAGACCACGTCACGTCAACTAGTCACAACTTAAAATGGGACCACTTTGAATAATGAGTCCTTTGTAAATACATCCGAGGAAGTGTATCATTTCTAACGATCGCGATGATTTCAAGACAAATATATTTAAACAAACTTCTATCATAACACGCATTTCACATTATATAGTACATTCAGTTGAAACGACAATTTTAAAAATTGTGAGTAAAGTGTACCTTGCGGTGTTTACCGAAATTAATTCGAAAGTGTCACTAAATTCTCTGTTGATTAGATAGTTATTGACTTAATCGCATAGTTGTATGCTCACCTTGTACTTAGTAAGCCCAGCTGAGCAATTGAGTATCTGATAATTGCCTTGTTGAATATAGAATGCCTGAATTAGGTCATGCAGTGTTTTCGTCGAGTTGTTTCAATTTCTTCATAGCCAGTATTGAAAACATTCGGAAAATTGTTTTAAAAGAGAAAGATCGCAATGAAAGCCGGCTAATCACACTCTCAACTGATCCAGTCGGTTTCTTGATAAAGCACACGATCTACTCATTTTCAATAAAACTTGAAATATATTTTACACAATTTTCGCAGCTGCTCTCAGTGTTGATGTATTAATTACTATTTCTAACGAAATGAGAAATCTAATCGGAAATAAAGGACACGCTTAAAACTTTGTTTCCGTTACTCATTGCTATATGCGACAGTCGTAAGCACCCATAAACTCTCGTCCTTAGTGACACCTCAGGCTCAGGTAAGTTGACAATTAAAGTTCCAATTCATTTTAAGCGCCTATGGCTGTCACATTTACCCACAGAATGTACGTGGGCAATGGCAAATCACAGGGTGCAGAGGGGTTTAGTTCGATCGTACGCGATAAAGTCTCACTTTGTTAATTCCAAAATATGTTTACTGTGTACAATAAAGATTGTCGAAATGAAATCGTTCTGAGTTGTGAACGTTTTTCGCTTCCATATCCTTCTATATCCCTCGATCTTTTCTCTTTCTGCCATGTTTATTTGCATATACCGCTGAACGCGGGTGCTATGATCTTTGCCGGAGGGGCACATAAGAAACAGGTCCAAGCATTAGCAGCCATGGACAGCTGTTTCGGCCTTGTTAGGCCTCATCAGCATGACATAGCTAATGCTCAGGCTCAAGTACCCACATATCCATAATGTCACTCCAGCCACATCCCACAAGCTTTACGTTTTCACTGCTTGTTTTATGGATATGTAGGTACTTGAGCCTGAGCATTAGTTATGCCATGCTGATGAGGCCTAACAAGGCCGAAACAGCTGTCCATGGCTGCTAATGCTTGGGCTCAATCTTTGCTTTGGTAGATTTAAGGGGTAATGCCCGCTTCCATGTGGCCTTAGTGCCTTTAGAGTGGCTTCAGCTTACCAAATCACATTAATTTGTGAGGTATCATTGTCACTCCAGCCACATCCCACAAGCTTTACGTTTTCACTGCTTGTTTTATGGATATGTGGGTACTTGAGCCTGAGCATTAGCTGTGTCATGTTGATGAGGCCTAACAAGGCCGAAACAACTGTCCATGCCTGCTAATGCTTGGGCTCAGTCTTTGCTTTGGTAGATTTAAGGGGTAATGCCCGCTACCATGTGGCCTTAGTGCCTTTAGAGTGGCTTCAGCTTACCAAATCACATTAATTTGTGAGGTATCATTGTCATCTTAGCCACATCCCACAAGCTTTACGTTTTCACTGCTCAGGTCAGAAATAAGGTGGTTTACCATGGTATAAAAGTGTAAATTAGGGTCAAATATACGGCTGTTTGTACCACTTCATAATGTGCACTATTATATTGACTCTCTGAGACTGCAAAACTGTTTTTCCATGTTTTTGTTATAAAGATCTGAACGTTTTTAGCATTTTTACCGGGTGTGGATATATTCTGAGCGGTAACTTTTAGTTATTTATAGCCGTGGTACATTTTACGCATAAAACTGTCTCCTCACTACCATGGTGCCATAACGACAAAACCCGGTCTCATGCTACCACTCTAGATATTTATTAAACTCCTTTGGAAATAGGCTCTTTAGGTTACGATATATGATTTATTTCACTAGGATTGATGAACATGTGAATTTCAATACTACTAAGTAAAGTTTATCAGATCCCTTCAGTTAAGTGTTATAATTACAGCGACGAAGGCACGAAATATCAGAAACATACTATTATTCATACCATCGAATTAGCTGTCTCTTATGAGTTAATATAACACAAGCTAAATTGTCTTAATGACCCAATAATAGCGGGAAAGAGACAGTTTTTCGGTCGACAGCCTCACATGAGAAGACCCTTTTTGGGACTATTACACTCCACCTCAAATACATTTCAGACATTCGGTTGATAATGATGTAATTTCCACAACGTCAATCTGGTGAAGTCGCAGGCATAGGCATTAGAAAGATTATATTCTTTGGCTTATTGTTTAAGTAAGGGAGGCAATACATAATGATGCTGCTTCCATACTATCAATCTGTACACGAATGGATAATAAAAAAGAGCCATAAACCTATCATGCCGTGTAAAAATTATACCGTCAGTTGCCAACTCTGACACCTTACAGATGGTGTAGGGCGACAAGCATCATCGAAAAATTTTACATTATATACTTGATGCTTGAATTGGGCTATTCGAGAGATTAGTCTAGATAAAATAGGTATTTAACTTCTTGATGTGCCAGTGAGAGGCTTAGGCTCAATCTTTGATTTGGTAGATTTAAGGGGTAATGCCCGCTACCATGTGGCCTTAGTGCCCTTAGAGTGGCTTCAGCTTCCCTGATCACTCCAGCCACATCCCACAACCTTTACATTTTCACAATCATTACAATAATTATATTTCTTCGCTTATTCTTATCTTCATGCAGACGGTGGATAATGATCGATGCTGCTTGCACACCATCAATCTGGTACAGTTTTAAGACGTAGTTAACAAGACTATAACACAAATGCATAGTAAACAAGAACCATAAACGCATCATCTCATGTGAAAGTTATACCCTCAGTTGCCAACTCTCACACCTTAGCGATGGTGTAGTGTGACGAGTGTGGCCGGCGCACCCCACGTTAAGCATCAAAGATAAATCAGTTTAACATAATATACTCGACGTGTGAATTGGGGCTATTCGGGCGATTAGCCTAGAAAAAAAAAATGGTATTTCTTTTTCAGATTAGCCCGTGTGAGGAAAAAATCTATTAAGAGCGTAGAAAACAAAACTCTAGAGATTCGTGGTTGAAACAAATAACTTTTCAGTGCCCTTGTACCATTCAGGTTCAACTATCCACCATCACAGGCCTCTCGTGGTAAGAAACTCAGTGATAACTCATGTTTACCATTTTAATATCACATAGCTACCCGAGGAAAGTGACTGCACAAGGTTGGGACTAGCACCTTTCACTGCCAGCACAATCATTAGATCAATCACCGCCATTGGTTGGCTTATTCTTTCTTTCATCCAGCCTGTGGATAATGATCCTGCTTGCACACGGTCAGTCTGGTGTAGTATTAAGGCCTAGTTATTGAAACTAAAACACAAATGTTTAATAGAAAAAGCGTAAACCTATCATGCCGTGTAAAAGTTATACTGCACCGGTATTGCAGAGGTCGTGGGTTCGAATACCGTACAAGCCTAAATTTTTTTTCAGGCTTTATTTTCACTACTGCTTCTCAATAGTGTTCATAACTGCGATGATCATTCACATATTCAATCATTAATCAGCAGTTGAAATATATGGTTTTCATAGATTCATTCTCATAAAAGTTATACCGTCAATTACCAACTATCACACCTTAGGAGGGGGCATTCGGGTCTACTAGAAACCGAAAAACCGCTCAAAAAAGTATACAAAACCAAAAACCGAAGTGAATTTCGATTAAAATCGAAAACCGAAAACAAAACCACCAAACCCGAAACTTTACAGACCCGAATTTCCCAAACATTAATCGACCTGATACATTTGAGACACGTGGAGGATACAGACTAATCTATGTTTAAATGTCTTCACGCTTTTTATGGATGCCATTTGTGAATCAGGAGACTCGTAGACAGATTTTTGCATGGAGAGGACTGTTGAGCGTCGAAGACTCGAGATGACGAGAGCGGAAAAGTGCGTGCATGTTCCCCCGTGAAAGTTTGAAAAATTAGACAGTTTAAGGCAACATTTTTCGCGTTTCGAAGGCCGTTACATAGAAAATCAGACAGTCAGTATCAAACGTAAAAACGTCAATACTTAAATTAAGAAATATTTCTTGGTCGAAATGGATTTTGGGCTTAATCTTTGAGTAGTGTGCCAAGCTTAAGCCTCTTTGAATGCTTCTGGCCAAACAAATCTAGCACTTCCGCCAGATTGATATCTGTGTCGTAGTGAATTAATGTGCATTAACGCAAGCGAAGAGGGCCTTCCTTGAACCATGCTGGCTCTGTGTGTAGCCGTCTAAGAGCTCCTCAGTTTTACATTGGAATGGCACAAGGGCATGGCGGCGTGAGGAACCTTCGTTTCTCCTCTCGCACCACATCTTGTTTTTTTTTTTTTTTTTTCAAAGCTGATGGCGGAATCCCTGTTAAAATACGTCACCAAAAGAAGGAATAGGTCTTCGGACGGCTCTGTAGATGGGAGAGTGATTTCTCCAGAATCCAAGAAAGCGAAAAGCACTAGCGATCCTGATCCCGATCTCTCAGTTGAGAGCGACGAGCATGAAGATAGCGACATTGTTTTGACAGCCCTTGAACTAACCGACGATTTAAATGGAATTCTAAAAGGCATTCTAGAAAAACTTAAGAGGCTGGAGACCATTGATAGCACCGTTAAAAAGATTGAAGGCAGTCTAGACAAATTAGAAGAAAGAACCACGAGGCTCTAAGGGCTAGAGAAAACGGCGAGAGAAGATATTGACAATCTAAAGATAAACCACAGTCTTATTGAGAAGAATCTAGACGACGCAAATAAGGCATTAGATAAGAAGATCCAAATCCTAGATGGAAAAGTTGCTGATTTACAAGACAAGGAGAAGAAAATCAACCAGGTTTTAGAAGACCTCAACACGAAAGATTTATACTTAGAAGCCTACTCGAGGCGCGAGAATATAAATTTAATAACATTGCCGAATCACCTTCGCCGAGATATGGAGTAGAAGACACAGAAGAAGTGCTTAGAACCTTCCTGGATCAGCAGCTAGGTTACCGGGATGCAAGATCTGTAGAAATTCAACAAGTTCACCGACTGGGGAAGAGGAAAGAAGAATGGGGAGCGCGACCAATCCTCGCAAGATTCCTGCGCTACAAAGACTGCGAGCAAATACTCGCTCTGCGCTCTCGCCTCAGAGGCACTAACATTGAGATGTTTAGGAACCTTCCTCAAGAATCGGTCACAAGAAGAAGCAGATAAATGGACACCTTTAAGAAGGCCAAAAGGAACAACATACCCATATCCTTTAGCAAGTCACAACCTGACAAACTTTTTATAAGGGGTAAATTCTGGCCAGTGGGCCAGGTACTGGACATATAATCAGGGAGCAAAAACCCCTGTAACCATTTCTTTATCCTTTTGGTCTTCTCTGTACTACCTTCGATATTTGTTTGTTTGTTTGTTTTTTTTTCTCGCCATCTCATAATAGATACTAAAGAGTTTCCGAGTGGAGAGAGATTCTAAACAAAACCGCGGTACCGAAAGCTCATCTTAGTTAGACCACTTTCAAAATTTTCTTTGCTGTTGCTGTTGCTGTTGTTGTTAGTGAAGTTATTAATTTTTTTTTCTGCCACTAACGCTATTCGTTTTGTATGTATTCTATGTGTCCTGACTTGGCTTTTTTCTTTTTTCTCTTACGCAGTATTTTGTTAGTATTTATTTTCTGGAGCAATCATAATGTCTGCATGTTATTTAATTTTTTTATATACTAATGTAAAACGATGGATCTTAAAATCGCCTCGCTAAACGTCAGGGGAATTGGAAATAACACCAAAAGAAAGGAGGTATTTAATTAGTTGAGATCTAAAAATTTTCAATATACATGTTGCAAGAAGTCCATATTTCCAAAAATACCACAGACATATGGAAGTGTGGATGGGGCTACAAAGCGCTCTTCAGCTGCGGATCGAGCAACAAAGCAGGGGGCAGTATTCTCTTCAACAATAATTTTAATTTAAACATTATTAAATTTCTCCTAGACCCTAATGGTCGGTTTATCATTTGCGATATCGAAGCAGACGGAAAATTATTGACCTTGGCCAGTATCTACTCTCCTAATAAGGATGATCTCGATTTCTTTAGTGTCTTCTTCGATCACCTTTCTACGTTCAAATGCGATGAAGTTATTATCGGCGGTGACTTCAATTTAGTATTAGATATTGAAAAAGACAAAAAGAACGGAATTGCCAGAACTCACCATAACGCTTTGAGAGTGATACAAGATGCGGCGGAAGATCTGGAGTTATGCGATGTTTGGAGAATCTTTAATTCAGAAAACAAAAGGTTTACCTGGCGACAGAGAAAGCCAGATGTTCAATGCAGACTCGATTTTTTCCTAGTAAGTCAGACTTCGTTTTGTAGCTGTACTCAAACAGATATCAGTCCAGGTTTCAAAAGTGATCACTCCATGATAACGCTTAACCTATCCTTACACTCTAACCCAAGGGGAAACTGTTTCTGGAAGTTAAACACATCCCTCCTTGCCGATACTATTTTTATTGAAAAAAATAAAGGCAACGATACAAAAGACGGCTAGCGAATACAAAGAGGACAACCTAGTCAACCCCTTGCTACTATGGGACATGATAAAATTGAAGTGCGTCAAGAATCAATCTCTTACTCAGCATCCTTAAAAAGATCGCAAATAAAGAAAGAAGACGAGTTGGAAAAAGAAATCGCAGCTTTAGAGAAACAGCTAGATAGCGCAGTCTGCTGTGATTCCTCGTACCAAATTGCAACTGAGAGAATTAAGGTCTTAAAAGAGGAACTCGAAAAAATTTTTGAATACCGAAGCAAAAGAGCTATTCTTCGGTCAAAGTCAAAGTGGTATAATGAAGGTGAAAAGAACACTAAATACTTCCTTAGTCTTGAAAAGCGACATTATAAACAAGGTACAATAAGCCAATTGTCAATACCCTTGTCACATCTGACAAGGACATTTTAGCCGAATGCGAATCTTTCTATGAAGACCTCTATGCCTCGAAAATAGAAAACTCCCCCAATTTTAATTTTTTCCCGCTAACAAATCAAACGTTTCTAAGCCCTGAGGATCAACAGGCGTGCGACGGTATCTTAACCGAAACAGAATGCGCAGAAGCCTTAAAGTCTATGGATTCGGGTAAAACGCCCGGCACAGACGGCCTTCCAGCTGAATTTTACAAATTGTTTTGGAATGATATCTCAACCTACCTTAATTCTCCTCTTAACTTTGCGTACGAGTCGGGTTGCTTATCCATCACCCAAAGACGTGGAATCATTAAAATTATTCCAAAGAAAGACACAGAGCCTTTTTAATGTAAAAATTGGCGTCCTATAACCCTCCTCAACAGGGATTATAAAATCGTAGCAAAAGCTATTGCAAATCGTATTAAGTCCGTGCTTCCAAGGCTTATAAACAACGATCAGACAGGTTTTATTAAAGGATACTTCACAAGTTAACGTGATCAAGTAAGCTGAAGCCACTCAAAAGGCACTAAGGCCACAAGGTAGCGGGCATTACCCCTTAAATCTACCAAAGCAAAGATTGAGCCCAAGCATTAGCAGCCATGGACAGCTGTTTCGGCCTTGTTAGGCCTCATCAGCATGGCATAGCTAATGCTCAGGCTCAAGTACCCACATATCAATAAAACAAGGGGCTCAATCTTTGCTTTGGTAGATTTAAGGGGTAATGCCCGCTACCTTGTGGCCTTAGTGCCTTTTGAGTGGCTTCAGCTTACTTGATCACATTAATTTGTGAATTATCCTTGTCACTCCAGCCACATCCCACAAGCTTTACGTTTTCATTGCTTGTTTTATTGATATGTGGGTACTTGAGCCTGAGCATTAGCTATGCCATGCTGATGAGGCCTAACAAGGCCGAAACAGCTGTCCATGGCTGCTAATTCTTGGGCTCAATCTTTGCTTTGGTAGATTTAAGGGGTAATGCCCGCTACCTTGTGGCCTTAGTGCCTTTTGAGTGTCTTCAGCTTACTTGATCACATCAATTTGTGAAGTATCCTTGTCACTCCAGCCACATCCCACAAGCTTTACGTTTTTATTGCAGGTTTTATTAAAGAACGTTTCATCGGCGAAAATATACGACTTATTGATGGCATCATCCAATATGCTGCACAGCATAATATCCCAGGTCTACTACTCTTCATAGATTTTGAAAAAGCTTTCGATTCACTTAAATGGCCTTTCATTTTCATACTCTACGCTTCTTTGGCTTTGGTCGATCAACTATTAATTGGGTAAGGACTTTTTATTGCAGAATTGAAAGCTGTATTCTCAACAATGGCTGGTCAAGCAAATTTTTCCATCCTCAAAGAGGTGTTAGGCAAGGCTGCCCCCTTTCACCATATTTATTTATTCTGGCAGCGGAGATACTGGCCAAGTCAATCCGAAACAATAGGAGTATAAGGGGTTTCTCTCTAGACAACAAGGAAATTAAGATAAGTCAATATGCTGATGATACTACTCTTATGTTAAACGGGTCTAAGGACTCCCTTGTTTCAGCCCTGCAATTATTAGATGTTTTCGGTAAGATATCCGGCCTCAGGCTCAATGATAGCAAAACGGAAGCTCTTTGGATTGGCTCTAAGACTGGTCATGAGAAAATCCTCGTGCCAGGAAAGAACTTCAAATGGCCAAGATGCAAGATCAAAACGCTAGGCTTATGGCTTTCAACTGATCCAGATCTGGCGATAACCTAGAACTATAAAGAAAAAATTGAAAAAATTAGGAAATTATTAAGCTGCTGGAAATACCGGAGGCTCACACTGCTCGGGAAAATTACCGTGCTAAAATCGCTAGCCGCATCACTGATCGTTTACCTACTTGCCTCGTTGCGCTCAAGCCATTGGGCTCTAAAAGAAATAAACGACATGTTTTATCAGTTCTTATGGAATGGAAAAGGCGACAAAATAAAGAGGAAAGTCATGATTAACGAACCCCGAAATGGCGGTCTAAAAATATTAATCTCTTTTCTTTCAACAAATCTCTCAAAACAACGTGGGTAAAAAAGTACTTGGACACAACTAACAACGGGAAATGGAAACTCTTGTTTGATCTGGAACTTAAGAACTATGGAGGCGAAAGTTTTTTCCACTGTAACCTAAATGTTAGGGATACAAAGGAAATGGTCAGGGTCACCGATCCTTTCCTTAAGGAAATATTAGAATATTGGGCCGAAATAAACTTTGAGCGCCAAATATCTTCTGAAATTAATTTTGGAGAACAGGCATTATGGTTCAATTCACGCAAAACATGACCTAAAAGTACGTCCTCTTGGTTTTTACAGTCTCTTGTCAGCTATAAAATCCCTTCGTAAAACGGTCTCCGGAGCTGGCGAGCTTAGGGAACACAACTCGGAAACTTTTTGTGATAAGATTATGAAAAGCAAAAAGCCAGGTCCGTTAATTTACAAACAGCTAGTCAATGCCAAAGGTATAATCCCAAGCAATAGCCAAAATAAATGGCTTCAGGACTGTAACTATTTTGATGAAGGTAACAATTTTAACTGGGAACTTGCTTACTTCCTGACACCAAGATGCACCAAAAGCACTAAACTGATCGAGTTCCAGTTTACACTTTTGCATAGGCGTATACCAACCAATGACTTTTTATTTAAAATAGGAAGAAAAGAAAACGAGGAATGCACGTTTTGCCATGATTCTGCGGAGACTGTAATCCACCTATTTTGGTCATGTCATGTTACTTCCACCTTTTGGAAAAGAGTGACCGACTGGCTTCACGAAAACCTCCCGTTAATTGGCGAATACATTCTATTGAATATTACAGCACTGGGCCTGAGGCCGGAATCTCATGCAAAATATGCGCTTCAATTAAACTAATGTTTCCTGTTAGCGCGTTATCATATATCGCAAGCCAAATCGGACGAAACGTCACCAAATTTTGCCTTCTTCTTACGTCTTGTCAAATCTAGACAAACAATAGAGACAAAAGCGGGAGAAACCTCAAAATGGACTCCTTTTCTTGACTGCCTTTAATCTGTCTTTTTTTCCTGTTCCCCTGACGGACAATCTATTGAAAATATGCGACAATTTTGTAATTATCTAAAAATAAATTTTATAAGGATATTACTAAGTTGCTCCAATCTTTAATTTTTTTTTCGTGTAACGTGCTCTTGTAATTGGTTTGTACATGTAATTTGTTTCTGTTACATTAAAAGTTCCCCTTAATAAAAAAAAAATAAAAAAAATAAAAAAAATAAGTCTCACATTGGAATATAAAAATTGTACAACAAATCTTCAAGAGGACGTAAAGATTTGGGTTCAAATCCCTCGAGGCTTTTGCAGCGGTACTGCGTCCTTCTCTTGGTCTTCCCTATTTTGGCTTCGAGTTGTATCTGAAAGCAATTAAATAGTATCGACAGTAGCAAGGGGTCGCATATCGGACATAAAATGGAAACGGTTAATGTTTAAATTTCGTTTCATTTCAAATTACACAATAACGAGTAAGGACGCAAGTACTACAGTTACTTGGCGTTAACATTTTTTGTAACTAACTTACTTTCTTTTTAATCGCCGGTATTTAGTAAACGGACTTTCGTGGCCCGTGGGGGAGGGAGTGCGTGTGCACCCGTCGCACTCTCCCCTCCCTACGGGCTTGATCAGGTATATCCTCTGGTCTCTGTTTAAATTAGGGATTTTGCAATCGTAAAAAGCTATATCAGTGTAGCTCAGAAAACTTTCATCAAAAATCAAGAATTTTGAGAACTTAGACGTGAATTCAGAGATTCCAATGAAATCTTGCAACAATCAGTCACCCGTGACCTGTTTTGACTGTAAAATGGTCTAACATGCAATTGCACAGTTTGTTACTTTTTTGTCGTCAACGGGAACTTAATGCGACATTTACTGTGGTAAGATAAAAGTGCTTTACTTGTTTCTTTAAAACAGTAGTCGATTATTGAATCTCACCGTCCTTCCAAGTCGCAACCATGTTTCAAATAGAAAATAAGTAGTAGACGCTCCTAACTCATCCTGCTGGCCTTCTGAATTCCTGCCATCGGTACTGATGTAAACGGTACTGATGTCGTCCGAAAAGAAACCAAAAACCAAATAGGAAAAACTGAAAACCACGTCGGATACCAGATCCGTAAAACCGCTTCTATTCTGACCGAAAGCCGAAACCAAATGCTAATAAAAGCAAAAACCGCAAACCGTAACAGAGACCAAAAGCGAGAAACTGAAGATTTTCGGTGCAAAAACCGAAAAACAGGCCTAAAAAAATGGCCAAAACCGAAAAATCGAAACCCCCAACGCCCCCCTCCCTCATCGATGGCGTATGGCGACGAGCATGGGCGGCTCGCCCCACATTAAGCATCAACGACCCATGAATTTAGGCTATTGGAGCGATTAGTCTATATAAAATAGGTATTTCTCTTCTTGAGAGAGGGAATAATAAGACTGTAGAAAACGCCAACGCAGGAGGTGGTGGTTGAAACAGACACCTTTTCAATGCCCTTGTACAATTCACCAGTGGAACTCTTCAGTTTCAAATATCCACCATCACAGATTTCTCTTGGTAAGAAATTCAGTGATAACTTACATTTACCATTTTAATATCACATCGCTAGCCGAGGACATTGACCGGACAAGATGGAGACTAGCACTTTTCACCGCTAAGCACAGTCATTAGAACAAATACGTTTGTTGGCTTATTTTTTTCTTTCCTGCAGGCGGTGGATAATGATACTGCATGCACATGGTCAATCCTGTGCAGTTTTAAGATGGAATGTCGCTAAGGCTTGAGCAAAATTGGAAATGGTCAAAGAAAACCTTCCTTGACTTTGTGTGTAGTTAGTCCTTGGGATAAAACTATTCACCATGGTATTTGCTTGATTTCTAACAAAAACCTGAGCTGAGCATCAGGGGAAGGGGGGGGGGGGCGGGGGGGGGGAGGGGAGCTTAGGCCTCAAAAAGCATTTTTGGGGACATTTTGCACCTTGAAATTGGAGTTTTGTTAGCAAAATATTTCAAAGAACAACTTTAAAGATAAAAATCTTCTTATATCATAGCAAACTTTCATCCTTCCTCTTATGAAATATCTTATCAATTTTCACCTTACCCCCACTGGTGACCCCTGACAGACAGACAGACAGACAGACAGACAGACATGTCTAGCATATGCCTTATCATTTTGAAGGGGAGTGGAGGGGGGGGGGGTTTAAAAAGCTGAAAATAAGACATCTTGAAACAAACTTTTCTCTTCCTGGTATTTGGATTTTCATCAAAATTAAGACTGGGTGTGAATATTTCACTCTTTGTGAATCGTTTGCTGCTAAAAACTCCGCGGGTACTCCATAATTTTTCGAAGGCTAATCAATTTACAATATATACTTCAGGCAAAATTACGATTTTTCGTACTTTTTATTCACGACTATCTTTCTTTTAAATAATATTATTCAGGCGATTTTACGCAAGACCGTTTGATTATTTACTATAGATTGTATTTATTTTGGTTTGACAATCAGATATCAAGCAGATTTGCCGTTATTATTTTTCAAACATCGCATCTTCAAGCAAATGGTTAATTCATGCAAATTACTGTCTTGGGTAAGAGGGCAAGAAAAATGTATAACTAAACTGTCCAGCATAGTTAAACTCTCTGAAGGGATCTATAATAGGTAACTTAAATTATACATACGAGTAGCAAAGGCATCAGTTCGAGAAACATTTCAGAGCCAACGGCCGTAGTTCCTCAGTGAACGTCTCATATGGAGAGAATGCATGTCGGCGAATTCAAACCACAGTTCTCATTTTCGATGACAGCTCAAATGGTTCCTTTTACAGCGACACCCTATCCAATTTGCCACACCTGCAGTTGGTTCGGCAAAAAGCTCCCAACATCATCATTTCCTTTTGGAGTTAGCTGACCGACATCAGTTGCATCTTGGTATTTCAAGTAATTATCTGGCATTCCGTTCTTACCGGCTGCTTTGTCAACGATGTGGAGAATGCTGTTTAAAACATTTTTAAACTTCGGGATGTTTAACTTTGAAATGCCTTGCTATAGAATTGCTGGCAGGTTAGTTGTCATGTAGTAGGAAAACTGCGAAGTTCCACGACATGCTCACCAAGGGTTCAGTGTAGTGTTTAAGTCTGTGCGCGTTTCCGCTGACCGGTTCTTATTGCTCGCAACTCGAACCGTGCCTGAGAAGAACGTGAACAATATCAGGCCCCAGTTGTTTAAAGAGCAACTGATACATTTTATCCGCTGGATAGCGACTTATTCGCTTGATAGAGTTATCCGCTCTTTGGACAATATACAATGATTTCTTCCTGCTATTTACCCCAAATTTAGGTTCAGTTACCATACCTTGAAGATCTTAAACGCTCATTTTTAAAAGGTTTTCGAATTCCTCCGTTTTGGAATCAAGCTGGTACTTAACAGAGTCTTAACATAAGTGGAGCAATGCAGGTCCGCAAATGATCTTAATAAATTAAACGCCTGAGGCGTCCATTAAGTTTGGGGTCCTGGCGAGGGAGGCCGGGAGGGGCGTTAAATAAGATATGAGGCGTTTATAAGAAGAAGGCGTTTATTTCACTTTCAACTCATTGTCAAAACTTGTGGAAAACGAAAACATGTCGTTCCTTGATGACCGAAATAAAGTTGCTGACCAACAATGACACAGAAATTAAGAAGATAAAAGAGCTCTACAGGTACTTTTGAATTTGGGATTGAACAAGATGCACTTGTAGTGCTGACCAAGCAACCAAGAAACTTAATAAATTGTATGATTTTACTCTATGGAGCGTTTTCTTGGTTTCTGAGGCAATTTGGGGGGGCGGGGGGCGCCATTTAGAAAAGGGGCGTTTATTGGAGGGGAGTGTCTAATACAAACTTTACACCTCAGGGAGAACGTTTATTGGAAACGAGCGTTTATTTGATAGTGCGCGTTGACGTATGACTAGTTTTGCGGTTTTTGAGGCTTTCTTTCTACTAAAGTGAGAGGCCACTTGGCGGGAGCTAGAAACGGAACGTTTAAAGATGTTTTCAACGCAAACCTTCGGTTCGTTTTCATTGTTGTTCTACAGGAGATGCTTCATGAGTAATTTTGAAGGCTTCTCTGACCATATCTCGAATCCTACACCGTTCGATAAGCGTTTCCTTTGTCATACACTGAGCAGAAATATCCATTGAATAATTATGCTACTAGACTAGACTAGACTACTTTTGTCTCATTAGCTATGCAGAGCATCCCATGGTGTGGTGAACATCGTGACCACCCGCACCCGGGTTCAGTTCCTGGCAACTCGAACTTTTCTTTCGTTTCTCTTTTTCATCTTCTTTTATTATTTGTGTTACAAGTGTTATAATTATGGTTATCAATTGTTGAGTTATAAGCGGTTTTGTAATTTTCAAGGGATATATACTGATAGGGGTCTATGGATATATACTGCATACCAGCGCAATGCGTCCGATGTAGAAGGACAACAGACTTCTCTTTTTCTCTTGTTTCCTGATAACTTAGGGATACAAAATGTATTTTTGCAGGCACGAGTTTAGGCTAATTGTAACCTCTTCTTCAAAGTTTGGAGTGCCGACGAAAGAGATCGGAAAAGAGTTTTGGCGCACATTTTTTCGGATTTGGTTTGCAAAGGTAAGCGATTTTAGATTAAAATATTTATTTTAAGCGGGTAGCATGCCAAAATGCTTTATGCAACGAGTGATTTGCTATAGATTATATTATACTTGATTTGCCCTTTTTGAGGCCATGACGGTGGTGCATTTGACAGTCTAAACTGGAAACAAAGAGGGCATTTGATCAAAATAAAAAGAAAAGTCAAATGCCGGGTGTTCGCCCGCCCGGGGGAGGATGGGCGCTTTTGGAATTGACTGATAAATAACCTGTTTGACACAAATTAGAAACAGTATATGATATGCTATTTTAAGTTCCCAGCCAAAGCTGGTACTTATTTTCTTGACTAACAGAATTATAGTCCGACGGATTTCTTTAAAGATTCCACTTCCAATTTCCCTTTAAAGATCCGTGAGGCTGGTGGCATCTTAGTTTAGTAGAAAGAAAGCGTCGCAGACAGCAAAAGTTGGCATACCTCAACACCTGCCTTGTCCACTTGTGTTAAGACTCTAATTATAATTATAATTCTAATCGTATAACTGCAAAGGGTATATCCCATCTCGGCAGATATGCAGATGTGTATGTGCCTATAAAAAAAATACAATATAGGGTAGTAACTTAAAACATTTTTTTAAAGATGGCACATGACGGCCTTTTTGAAAGCTTCTGGTGACTGCTTTTCAATGATACTAAGGTAAGGAGTTCCAGTCTCTGATTGTACGTGCAATAAAACTGTGTTGGTATTTGTTTGTTTTTAGCACCAACTTGAATGAATTTCTTAGGGTGGAATTGCCTAGTGCCCTATCGCCTTTTAAATAATATATTGGGTGGAAATTGTATAGCTGATAGACCAGAAACTACTTTAAAAATCATTGTGAGTCGTGCCACTTTCCTTCTTTTCTCGAGTGTTGGCCATTTCAAATCGTTCAGAATTTGCGTGACATATCCAGCTTTGATTCCATAAAAAAGGAAAATCTTTTAAAAATGAGCATTAAAGATATTCGAGGTGTTGTACAGTAATTGAACTTAAACTTGGAGTAAACAGCAGGAAGAAATCTGATATTTTTCAACACCCCTCGAGTTGCGAGCAATAAGAACCGGTCAGCGGAAACGCGCACAAACATAAACACCATACTGAACCCTCGGTGGGCGTGAAATCGTGGAATTTCGCAGCTTTCGTACTACATGACAATTAAATTGCCAGCAATTTTATAGCAAGGCATTTCAAATTTAAACATCCCGAAGTTTAAAAATGTTTTAAACAGCATTCTCCACATCGTTGACGAAGCAGCCGGTACGAGCTGAATGCCAGATCATTACTTGAAATACCAGGATGCAAGATGTCCGTCAGCTAACTCTAAAAGGAAATGATGATGTTTGGGGCTTTTTGCCGAACCAACTGCAGGTACAGCAAATTGGATAGGGTGTCGCTGTAAAAGGAACCATTTGAGCTGTCATCGAAGATGAGAACTGTGGTTTGAACGCGCCGACATGCATTCTCTCCATATGAGACGTTCACTGAGGAACCACGGACTTTTGTGTGATTTCCCGTTGACTCTGAAATGTTTCTTGAACTGATGGCTTTGCTACTCGTATGTATAATTTAAGTTACCTATTATATATCCCTTCAGAGCGTTTAACTATGCTGGACAGTTTAGTTATACATTTTTCTTGCCCTCTTACCCGAGGACAGTAATTTCCATAAATTAACCACTTGCTTGAGGATATAAGTTTTGAAAAATAATAACGGCAAATCTGCTTGATATCTGACTGTCAAACCAAAATAAATACAATCTATAGTAAACAATCGAACGGTCTTGCGTGTAATCGCCTGAATAATATTATTTAAAAGAAAGATAGTCGTGAATAAAAAGTACGAAAAATCGTAATTTTGCCTGAGGTATACATTGTAAATTGATTAGCCTTCGAAAAATTATGGAGTTCCCGCGGAGTTTTTAGCAGCAAACGATTCACAAAGAGTGAAATATTCACACCCAGTCTTAATTTTGATGAAAATCTAAATACCGGGAAGAGAAAAGTTTGTTTAAAGATGTCTTATTTTCAGCTTTTTAAGAAACCATCCCTCCCCGCCACCCCCTTGAATTCCGCACAAAGATTGTTATTTCTTTGCTCATCAAACATCACGGGAAAGCGCTCTAGCAATTGATCCAACAAGCCAGTTGCAACTGAGAACTGGTCATTTTGATGATCCGTAATAAGCCAGTGAGTGATAAAATACAAGAGGGTAAATAATTATGACGTCATTATAATTAAGGCAACTAAATCAAATCAACTCTAAATCAGTAGAATCAAATCAAATCAAATGTTGGTTTTTTGGGGGAGGGAAATCTCTCGGAAAAGAGTAGAGAACCTAAAAACTCAGCCCTCTTACAACGACGAGTGCAGGGGATGAACCCGGTGGTGGAAGGTGCCAATCCTGCCCCTGCGAATCACCTGATAGAGCACTCAGTGCACCGTTATCGTATCGCATAGGTCGTGGGTTGAATCCCGCACAAGCCTGATGTTTTTTCCGGCTTTATTTTCGCTACTGCTTTAGTAGCCAATTCTAAACGGTGACGACAGTTCACATCTTCACTCTCTAATCCGCAGTTCAATACAAGATCTTCAAGATATTATTCGCATTCATCTGCATGTATTTAAGCACTTGCCTGTTTATTAAGAACCAACAAAATGGCCACCTCCCAGTTGGCTTGTTAGCTCAGTTGCTAGAGTGCTGCACCGGCATCGCAGAGGTCGTGGGTTCGAATTCCGAACAAGCCCGAATTTTTTTAAGGCTTTCTTTTCGCTGTTGCTTTATTAACGTTCATAACGAGACGATTTCATGCTGAATTTCATATTTGGATATTGTAGTAAGAGAAAAATATTAAATGTATCTAAACTGGAAGAGATTCGCCTCTACTTTCTTTATCTTTTGAATTGTCAAGCCCCTCAGTGCTTCACGAAATTGAAAATAAACAGCTCAGAAGCGTAGGTTGTTTAGGCATAGTTCATAGAGGGAAAT
Source organism: Pachyseris speciosa (assembly GCA_016490735.1). Taxonomy (NCBI): domain Eukaryota; kingdom Metazoa; phylum Cnidaria; class Anthozoa; order Scleractinia; family Pachyseridae; genus Pachyseris; species Pachyseris speciosa. The sequence continues at coordinate 275,528 of JAEMWC010000367.1, forward strand.
GGTTATGAAACCTAGCAAACGGTTCTTTGTTTTATCTTTTAGTTTGCTATTTTGGGGGTTGACCGTGCACAATAACAATAGGCGGTTACCGCGTGCTCACGCAACCAACCAATAAAAACATTTCGATTACGTAATTCATGCATAGTAAATGAGTTCAAAACAAAGAAATGTGCACTGTCATGGGCCTTCCAACATAAATCTTGGCCTCTTTGTTTTGCTCCTTTGATGTTTGCCGGGTTTCCTAACCATCTCCCTCTATTAACTATGGTTAAGGTAAGTAACGATTGAATTAAGTTGAATAATGGTTGTCTATTTAACTCGTTTAAATGGATTATTGTAACTGTCAGATGTCACAGTTGACAAAAGGAAAGTTTCTTGCCTAATTCCACGTGTCGTGTGTTATCTCGTTGTGTAAATTGTGGATTAAATACAATGTTTCGGTCTGATACAAAATTCAAAACCTACCCAAAAGGAAGGCTCCTAATCTTTTTTTGCCTTTATTGTAAGGTCGAGAGGCAATGAGACCCGGGTAAGATTATCATTTTAATCAGCGAGCCGGGGCCAGACTTTAATATATCGAGATTGGTCTAATCTAATACTGTACCGAATAATAATCCAGCATAAAATAGCAATAAATTATTGGTTCGATATCTCATTGATCTGTTATATAAGTTTTAACGCTATGGAAACATTTTTATCGCTAATTGCTGCTAATGCGAACATGGCCAAGTTTCCGTAGTAAGTGCGACAAGTCGATTTCTAATTAGATACGCACATGACGTCACATGGTTTACACATCGAGCGCACGGGAATTGACAGCTTGCACATTTCCCTAGTCAGATGCAATGGCGAGGCGAGGAGGTAGTACTTGTGCGGCCGGTGACCCAGGCTAAATAAGCTGCACCAACCACACTTATAGTCTTAGTATTTCTATGCATGTATTTCCAAGTCATAAGACAGTTGGGGCTCAATGGGTATTTGACTACATTGCGCTGTGCGCTTCTCCGAGAGTTGTTTTACGCGTTTTAGATTAAGCGACTTAATGTCAGGCAATACTAGCAAAGAAAGCGGCGATACCTTCATAAAATCTATGCACAAGCGAGAAGAAAAGAGAAAAAGGGATTCCAGTAAAAGGACCAATCTTGTCTATACTTACATTGTCCTAATAAAGTGCAGGAGATAGTGGAACCATGCAAGCGATATCAACAACAAGCTTTATTTGCATGACCGTAAAACATTAGTAGGGGATCGAGAGCGTGAAATGTCAAATCCAGCCATTTAGTGCTTTTTCGCAATTTTCTAAACAAGCAAATACTTCACTAGTTTCAATGCTATTTAAAGAGAGAAACATCGAAAACATGGAAATATTCAACACTACAAGCCGAAGCGTATTATAATGAAGTTCACGATAATAAGCCTTTGAGAATTGGCGGCTCTAAATATGTACTTTCCTCAGGTCACAGTTACTGGTCACAGCTTTAGTGATTGGTAACTAAGCCAAACAGTTTCTCCGCAATCTAAAACAAAATGATTAGTGCTAAGAGACACTTTTGGGCTTCTTTAAGGTGTTAAAATGCTCGAAAATTACAAGTCCGTATATGAAAACAAACAAACAAACAAACAAAACCTCACAGTGATCGCTCGACCTTGTATTTCAACGTTTACCTCTTGAATGTTTTCCTATGACTAAGCAAGCATATTGTCGGGATAAATGGTTATAAATAACATTGTTTTGGCAAAGAATATTTCCACTAAACTTGCTGTTTTATCATAAACATTTGCAGTATACACTGTACATGCGAGACGTCGAGCGTGAAGCCGAGCGTGAGGCAGGCGCAAGTAGTGCTGTAGAACCATGCGAGAGCTGTAAATATATTATTTATTGTCATCTGATTTTCAGTTCTAGCTTCTTACTATGGCCGGAGTTAAGCTGTCTTCTTCTTCGTCTGGTTCTTCTTGCCTTTAGGGGCAACAAGGTCGAGTCGGTATGGCCCCACGAGGCCGCCTACTGCAATGAAATCTTTCTCATTTTCGCTCTCCATTGCTTCAGAAATACTCCTGGAGCTTGTATTAGAATCTAAATCTTTCGAGCTATGTATTTTACAATGTAGCTAGACTTAAAGGTCCTTGAACATCAGAAACAGGTGACGTTTACAGCCAATTCCAGTGTTACTTCGAGTTTTCTTCTGTTGTTGTCAATCAAGTGACGTCACTAGTGTGGTAACTGTTGAGAACTTTGCCGGCTCATTATTTCAATTTTCGTTCCACTTTGGTACCATACTTCAAGCCTCGATTAGAGCAAAAAAGTTATGATTACTAAGAATTTTGATTTTCAATTAGCGCCCTTCTAAGATTGAAAAAAGAAAAAAATTAATTTTGTTATTTGGCACAGTATGTTTATCGGTTCTTATTGTTGCTTTTATTTCTGAGAATGTTCTCTTTTCTTCATATATCCGTGGACGTTTTATGGAGTCCACGCCATTCGTATTTTCTTTCTCGGTTTTGCTTTTGCGATCATTTATTACGAATATTTCCGGTCAGGGGATTTGGGGATCATTTCCTGTCTGGGGACCATTTGCTCTCCGGGGATCATTTGCAGGCCTGTGAAAATTCATCACTGTAGTAGAGCCTTTGATCGTTTTTAGAGTTGATCTTCTTTTAAGTTAAGTTGTTGATTTGTCATTTGACAAAAAACAACAACAACAATGTATTTATAAGTAATATATGCTACACAAATGGTTAATTGTACATCTCATTTCTTCACTTTGTGTGTTGTTTTAGTACCGTATCTACAATGAATTAGCCCTAGCACAGGGATAATTTCTCATTCAGTAAAATTTCCGTTCAACCGGTAATAATTCAAACTGGTAACACTCAAATAAATTTGCCATTTTTTGATAGCAATGATATATTGCAGGTTTGTATATGAAACCAGTCTCTTGGCAAACATGTAGTTGGTAAAGCATTTCCATTTCATCCAAATAATATTCAAAATTCATAGTTAATCGGAAGAGTTCCTTGGAGTTACGGTTAGGACTGTTACCAGGGAACTTGCAGCTTACTCAAAGTATTTCTAAATTGGTTTCCCTGGGTGGTAATATATTAACAATGATAAAAATAAATAAAGAAAGAAAGAAATAAACCTCCCGCTCACCCAAGGAGTTTTCATAAAGGATCTGACGAATTAAAAACAGCGAAAGAGAAAAAGACACACAACACCATGAATTTTCCTGGAAGAAATGTAAATAAAATATTCGTGAGAAGGACATAATATGTTTATGTTAATAGGACAACTTACGTATAGTTTAACCGATTTGAAAAGACCATGTTGCAAAGTGTTTTTTTTTTAATCGAATTGACATTTACATCTATAATTATGTAAACATCTTGTTCAGTCAACAATTTTACCTGACTTCACTGACTTAAGTGAAAGTAATAACAAGCCGAATCAAATTGCAGGTGGTGTCGTTTTAATTAATTCTACAAGGCTTCTTTAATTTAAATTTATTTCAGCCTTTACATAAAACTGAGCTTTTAAAATACAAAGGGAGGATACAAACTCTAATGAAATCTATTGAGTGATGATGACATTTACTTAATAAGTTTAATTTGACTTTTGTGACGGTCAGTTGTTTTAAAGTTGGTGCTCATTGTGGGTTACCCTTGAATGACTCACAGCTTTGGTGCCGCATTAGTCAACAAATTAAATTATTGCCTCGTGAAGTGAAGGTAGTGGAAGTCCTGATAAAAACTTGAAATGAAGAAAATATGGAGGCTTGTACACAAAATAGTTGCATCGCTTCCTCTTGAAATTAAGCCAGCTTCGTGTTTCCTCCTCGCATGGATGTTGGTATATATATTTTTTTACTCATTATCGCTCTCATTGTTTTTAATTACAGTGACACGAACAAACTGTTTAAACATGAACAAGCAATACTCGGAACCGTTTAATTTAAGAGTATGCGTTAACGTAAACATCATTTTTTTTTTAACTTAAAAAAAATAATAATAATATAAAAAAAGTTCTTTATTAATTTTAATACATATCTCAAGCCAGCGTATTCTAATGTAATGTATGGAAATAGGCGTGGACTTTGTCCTGCCCTCTTTTTTGACGTGAACCTTCCCGATAATTTTGGCCTTTTATTTGCAGAATCTTTAAATAAATGGTGTAAAATTGTCAAAGGAAAGTGCCTGGCCTCAGTTGAAATAACCTAGAAATTAAACTTTCCGCCAGCCAATCACGTGGAGGCCTACGTTAGCGTTCATTAATGACTGACGGGAGGTTGACAGCTGAATGACTATCATTTATCAAACGCCATAAAATCATTCAGCTATTGATTTTCCTGAAGCCGTGGACAGTCTCTATGTTCCTGGTGTTATTGAAGAATAACAAATAGTTTTATCTAAGGTAAGATACCCACTAAACTATAAAAAAAATAATTCTTATGAAATTAGAGAATGCTTACAAAATGCTTGATTTTATTGGCAATGATTTAGTGTGGTGTTATCTTTTGCGATCCAATCAAATAAAATTAACGCCCTTTTTACCCTACAAGTGAATCATGTTCGTAGAAAAGTGCTCTCAAAATTATCTTCCTAAACAGTGTGCACTGTGTTTTCAATCGCCACACATTTTTCTTAACTAAATTAACAACCTCTACATGGCTGTTAAATGTGGTTTATACCTCTTACTAACCGAGTTCAAGGTCCGTACCGTAAGTTACGAACCGAGTTTTTTCCTATTGATTTATGGCCCAAGCGCGAAGCGCACGGGCCATAAATTAATGAGAAAAAACGAGGATCCGTAACTTACAGTGCGGACCGAGAAGACAAGGTTAGTGAGATATTTCTTATATCTCTGAGGTTAATCCGGCATGCAGGAAAGAAAACTAGTTAAGTCAAGCGGGCCGTACTGAAGAATACGGCCCGCAAAATTGACCAATCACAGCGCGCGTACTAAGTGAGAGATATAATAAAGTTTAAAATGTCACCCTTTATTGTAACACTGACTTTAGAAACTTATTTCTAGCTCCATTTAATTTGCGTTCATTGATCAGTGTTATTGGTAGCCGTTTATAATCTATATTCCTGAACACAAGAGCTAACTGATCCCAGACCGAGTTTATAGCCAAAATAAAAAAAAAATGTTTCCACAAGCATTAAACAGCTGCGTGTTTATGCAGGCTAAATATCAAAAATTATTCCAATAAAAAATCGAAAAGGAGAGTTTCAAACAGTTTTTAACTCAAAAGAGAGTACTTTTCCATTTCTTTCTGTCCTTTTTTTTTTCCTATTCATTCTTTATGTTCTTTTTCTGACTTGTTTCTCTCCATTTTAAGAAAGTTTACTCGGTTTCACTTTTTTGCACGCTTTGAAGCGTGTTAATGTTGATAAAGAAGAAGGAAAAACCTAGGCCCGAAACTTTGTGTCGAAATATGCTAACCAAACAGAACTGCCGGTTGGATGGTTCTAAAGTTTTCCCGGCAATTTAAAGAAGGTCATTTTGCTACCAAGAACAGTCAAACTCTATTTGGTAAATACATTTCTCTGTTCATATTGACTTCGGGAGCGACATCGGAACGTTCATTTAGAATGCAATACAACGTCAATTCATGTTATACATCACAAATTACCTTATTTCTATGTTTTGGTCTCCTTACCACATTGTATCAATAGTGTGTCGATGAAAATTTGTATTTCAGAGCGCGCATCTCATTGTTATTAAATAAGTGTGCCAATGTTGGCATCTTGTGGGACCAATTTTTGAACACTTACCCGCTTTCACTGAAAGTGTAAAAATTCGTATCAATTGGTGGCTTGACTAATTGTTGTCAACAGTATAAAATTCTCGAATAACCGTCCAATTTTCTTAGCTATGTAAAACTGCTAATTTTCATCATCATCATCGTCATCATCATCATCATTATTATTATTATTATTATTATTATTATTATTATTATTACACGCAAACAATGGCTCAAAATGTGACGAACGGTCGTGGATTCCATGATTTCGTCTATTCAATCAGTGACAATATAAGCGCCAAATCGTGCAGATCTCTCTCTCTCTCTCTCCCTCTTTTTCTTTTAATTCGCGATTAGTAATTGGTTAACGCTCAGTGTGGGGTCTACCATAGCCTGTGTGGCAGGCGGTAGAAAGGATACACTAGGTCTACCATAGATTCCCCACCAAAATAACACGACAAGTATCGATATTGACAGAAATCATGATAATTATCACTTTACGTCGTTGTGTTCCTCTGGCTGTCGCCTTGTAATATGTATTCACATTCAAGTTGATACTCAGTATTTTTTCAGGATTCCTTTTAAACTAGTCCTGGCTAATTTGCTAAATTTACCGTTAGCTTGCTCGATCTCCCTGCACATCGTTTACCTGGGAAAATGATAGAATTTTTATTTAAACAATCCCGAATCGGTCATGCCGCACTCACACAGCACCAAATTATACTTTTATAATATCTTCGAGGTTGTCTTTCCTGTAAGCCTTGTGGTTTTCTGAAGTCTCTTTACCACTAACTTAGGTGTATTACTTCTAAATATTATAAAAATGGCAAATAAAGATATAAACAAATAAATCTCAGCCTTTTCCCCTATCGTGGTTCGAAATGAGAGACAAGTCTGTTACACCTTGACCACGACGTCGTTGCCTTGTAGCGATAGTGTGTCTAAGACTCTCGTAAATCGACTTCCGGCGAAACGATTTGACTGCTAACACAGACAAATCGCTCGGTTCGATCGAAAAGAATCGAATCGACAACGTATTCCACCCTCCCTGTTGCCTTGCAGCGACTCTCGACTCTCGCGAATCGACTTCCGGTGAGACGATGTGACTGCCAACACAGACGAATCGATTAATTCGATCGAGTCGACTCGAATCGACAACGAATTTCACTCTCCCTGTTGGCTTGCAGCGATAGTGTGTCTAATACTTTTACGAATCGACTTCCGGTGAGACGATTCTACTGCTAACACAGGCAAATCGAGTCGAATGGACATCTTATTCCACCGTCCCTATTGCCTTGCAGTAATATTTTGTCTAAGACTCTCGCGAATCGACTTCCGGTGAGATTATTCGACTGCTAACACAGACGAATCGATCGATTCGATCGAATCGACTCGAATCGACAAGGTATTCCACCCTTCCTGTTGCCTTGGCAATCTCGTTCCCAGGGTCTCTCTCTGCCTCCCTTGTCGTTGAGGAGTAAGACCCTGGTTGCGGCTGGTCACGTGACCTAAGATGACAATCTTCACCGCACCGGGGGTAGCTACTAGATTGAATTTTGTCGAACCGGACAAGGAATCATCCTTCCCTTGCAAATGAATTTGAACAGCTTCAAGATTTTGGGAGCCACGTGACCAGCCGCAACCAGGGTCTTTTTCCTCAACGACAAGGGAGGCAGAGAGAGAGAGAGACTCTGGGAAGGAGGTTGTTGCCTTGCAGCGGTATTGTGTTTAACACTGTTGGGAATCGACTTCCGGTAACACGATTCGTCTGCTAACATAGACGAATCGACTCGATTAGGGTGTACTGGACAACCCTCGGCTGCCGGGCCCGGTCTTCGCCTCTATTTTGGTAACAAATTATTAATTAATAAAATGAACCAAAGAAGCAATCAGGATTTGCGGGTCATTTTGTGCAATCAAGGGTATGATGAAAAACAAAAGAAGTCATGCTGTTCTCTGGATCATAAATGAAAATTTTTTGCCAAAAAATTCCGAGGCAAATATAATTTTTTTTAGTATAAATCTACTAGAGTTCTATCAGGAATGCCGCTCTCTGATTGGCTACGCTACTCACAATCTATTCTCTGATATGTAGTGACAGTAGCGGCTGTCATCAAAATGGCGGCCGCTTCTTCGCGTGTTTGAAGTATCTGTGAGGAGGACTTAGATAATTTACATGTTTAGTTTGGAACGACTAGTAGATTTATCCTAAAAGAACTAGATTATTCGCTCTCGATTTCTATGCGAGAGATAGAAATCTCGAACTCAGAATCTAATTTTTAAGTACCATTGCAGCGAGAACTTAAGGTCAACTCTCAGCGCACTCATCGGCAGAATCAGGAAGCAAACTACAATAAAGAAGCGACGGAATAGCTGGCGTGAGAAACAGCTCTTGGCGTCAAAATTCAAGGGTATTTGAAGCCAATGTCGTCCAATCCTTAGACACGTTTACTTGTTGGGAGGGCAGCATATTTTAGTGCTAATGTCTAAGATTTGGCTTCTCACCTTAACCAATTTGCTATGAGACTAATAATTCCTTTACAAATAAGGTTGCACAGCGACACTGTGCGTTATAAAGGAGTAAACATTTTAAGGTCTTGGTATGAATTACAGGCTTATGGTCTTGGTTAAGTTTCCCAATGATTGACTATTTTCCATGGAATTTGGTGGGCATTTGGTGATCCGTGTAATTTGGGATGTCTGTCTAAGTTTAATTAATTGATTAATTAATTTTTACAGAAAGCTAAGACTAGCGCCATCATTGAGTTTAATTGTTTTGTCCTGCTCAAAAAATAAGTTAGAACGTGCTTAGTTGCTTTGTACTACTGACAAATACGACTATGACCTGTTCCTGTGGCAGACCAATCTCTTAAAATTGTTTGTTACCATTTTATTTTTTTTAATATTCCATGCCGTGACCCTTACTCAAGATGGTCAAGAATCAGCTTCCGGTTCCTCCAATCATGCACAGAAAACTGATGGTCAATTCTACAGATGAAAGCCCCTGAACCTTGTTTATACTTAATCTAATTCTCCCACTTGTAAATTGTTATGATATGGAGGTTCTTCTTGAGAACTCCAATATTGATACGATGAAAATGTCCTTTTGTATGAAATGTAGGGCATCTTCATTATTATCCTTTGATCGGTCTCGAAAGATTTTTTGATATCAGTCACAGATGTCGATGTGAATCCAGCTGTCTTAGTGGCTTTCTCATCACTAGACTTTCGCCTTGTCGGTTGTTTAGTCTTGGAGTGAGATAAAAGCAAATAATGAAGGGCAGAAATATGGTAACAGGAATACACATTAAACTAGAATAATAGAATATTAACAAAATATAAAGTGAAAACTGTTTAAGAGTAGTAGGCATCCTTCCTTCTTGTCAGACGATGGACTGTGCCTAGGTTTCAGAGATGATTTAAACTGAGACCTATGTGACTGTGAGGACCGATCCCGCAATGCAGTGAAGGCCGATGGCAAGGGATCTGACGCACTCTTCCTCTGCTGGCTACTATCTCACTCTCAGCGCTGTTGTCGGGTTCTCTCAGGGGTCCCCTTTCGGACGGCTCATTGCCGCGTGCTTCGGTCTGCGGCAAGGCCTTTCCAAGCGTCGAACCCAATCTCCGTTGCTGTGCCTCTTCTGGAGAGAGAGAGAAGCGTGCCTCAGGACATTAGAGATGCAAATAACATCGCTCTGTGGTGAGTGGTAGAGAAATAACAAATCAAAAATAGCAACTCTTTAATATTATGAGACAACATGACTTAATCCTTGGATCGAGGTCGGGAATTAAATTTGCCAGTTCGGAAATCCCAGATAACCAGACGACCCGATGAACGACCGACCGAGCTGCCAAGCGTCAGAACAAAGCAAATGATCGAAAGGCACAGTACCAATGGCCGGAAAGCCTATAGGACGAACAAACAAACCAGCGAACGAACATATCCGTTAAAACAAAGGTTTACTGACTGCCAACGATTCACTGGGGCCGGGCCATTGCACGATGCCTATATCAGATTTCCACGAAGAGTTTCCGCACGATCAGCGAGACTTTGTTAGCGGTAATGATGGCGTCATGTCCTGATGTACATGTCCCCTTGTAGTGTGCTTGAGCACCAAGTGATGATGCAGCCAATTTTGATTAATAGAGCTCAGATGCAGTCGGAAAGGGTGTTGAAGTGCTGGTGCATACCACATTTTGTTAAGGGTGAAGCCTGGAATCCCCTTTGGTATTTTGCCACCTAAACAGGAGGTTAGAATATTATTCCGGACCACTTTAACGACTCAGCCTCCCCATCCCATCCCTACTTCCATTGAGAGGGGATGTCTTCGCCTCTCCTGGCTTACCTATCCTATAGTTATACTATCGAGATCCTAAACAAAGAAAACTAACAGAGATCTTGGAGTTCAAAACGTTTTTAATCAGTAACGATAGCCAGATACATTTTTATATTTCGTCAACCAACAGTACTCTTGTACTTTTCAGTTTAGTTTAGCCTCTTTGCTAATTTAAGTCCTCACTTCTTCACTTGCCCAATTACTTAATATTTTGCTTTCTGCGTCCTGTAATGAGGTTAAAGCAAAGTAATCAGATATTAGCATAGTTTCTTTATATTCCAGGCTTTATTTAGATACAGCGACTTTCTCAAAGCGACAACGGAGATACGGCTGCTAAAACGAGAGTTGACTTACTAAAGTTGTACCTTTTTTAAGAACAATAATTATTGCCATATTTTTCAGGCTAACGAGTTGTAAAGCAAAATCGTAAAGCAAAGGACCTAAACTCAGTGTTTTGTTAGCTATTATTTTGCATTTTCATTTGCTCATTCGAAACCTATATAGCCAACAAATGAAGCCTGCACAACTAATAACACACCAAAAATATGATGACAGACTTTCATTCCCTTTCATTCGCTTTATAAATGAGCTCTGAGAAAGGCCCAAAATATATTAATTTTATGCCCAAGAACATAAACTCTACTATTACTATTTTTATCACTTTGGAGGGCATTGAGAAAATAAAAACTGAAAAAAACAAAACAAAACAAAACAAAACAAAGCAAACAAACAAACTTGAAAACAAAACAGCGAGCGTTTACAACTTGAATGGCTTTTATTTTCTCACAATAGATCATCGAGCGAAGCTGGCTAAAAAATTACAAAATCTTCCCATGTGAGTTATCACGAATTGTTAAAGACTTAAAAGAAAAAATAATAATTAACTTATTGGTAAATGTTGAAAGTAATGTACCAGTCAATTCAAAAGCGCCCATCTCCCCCTCCCCCCCCCCACCGGGAATACCCCGGGTATTTGATCCGAAATTTGTCCTGCACCGTGGGGCATTTGACTATCGGCTAAATATTGGTCGGCGGTCGCCAGCTAAAGGGTTTCGCGCCTCTTTCGCGTGCAAATATTCATTCATACACCACGAGGGCTGCTTCGTTCCCTTCACTTCAAGATGCCGCTTAGGTTTTCCGTTGCTTACTAAATATACAGTTGATATCCCTTTATTCAAAGCTTAGAGTGCCGGCAAAAAACATCGGAAAGAGTTTTTGGCGCACAATTTTTCGGATCTGGTTTGAAAAAGGTAAGCGAGTTTAGAATAAAATATTCATTATGAGCGGGGATCGTGCCGAAATGCTTCATGCAACGAGTGATTTGCTATAGATTTACAATTGATTTGCCCTTTTTGAGCCCCTGACAGTGGGGAATTTGACCGTCTAAACTGGAAACACAGCGGGGCGTTTGATCAAAAATTTTCAAAAAGTCAAATGCCCGGGTGTTTGCCCGGGAGGGGGGAAGGGGGCATGGGCGGGAGGGGGGGTTGAGTGCTTTTGGAATTGACTGATACATATTTGTGCAATTGCTAAACAGTTTGGCATAATTAGTGGAATTGATTGTGTTTGGTTTGAAGCCACAAAACTTCGCTACCGGCCATGGTCTGGTTTTGTGTGTGTGTGTGTGTGTGTGTGTGTGTGTGTGTGTGTGTGTGTGTGTGTGTGTGTTTGGGAATAATTCGTTTAAAATTATGTTATAAGCACTTCCGGAGGATTAGGACTATTTAATTGCTGTTACGGTCCGGTTTTTTCAACCTTATATCACGAACATTTTTTTTGGAAATTAACAATAACAACAACAACAACAACAATAATAATAATAATAATAATAATAATAATAATAATAATAATAATAATATGAAATGAATATGATCCTCGCAGTTGTGAACTCAACTTATGCAAATGCGTAAAGAAGCCTGAAAAAATTTCTGGACTACAACAGGACTTAAACCCGTGACCTTGCGATACTGGTGCGATGCTCTGCCAACTGAGCTATGAAGCCACTGGCGTTGGGAGCAGGTCAATTATGGGTTCATATGTTCCCTTGAAAGAAATGAGTTTGAGTGATATATGAAATAAATCATGTATGAACTGCGGAAATGAAATAAGATTAAGAAATGATCGTCGCAGTTGTGAACGCAATTTATGCAATTGCGTAAAGAACCCTGAAGATTCTTTTGAGGTTTCCGAATAAACTCTTCGGTGTCTTAGTTCCATGATTTGGACCCGGTGCTTCAGAGGCTAAATATCTTTATAAATCAAATACAAGAATTAGAACATCATATTTATATTTTCACCGATTATTATTTATAACGCTACTATCTTTGATTTGGCAGCAAAGGCAATCAAGGAGTAACCTTAAAATTTAGCAAAGTATCGATACTGAACCCTTACAATTTCACGGGCTGTCCAACAGACTTTTCTAATAGCAACAAATTCCAAAGAAAAAAAATACTAATAAAAAAATCGGAACTACGTTTAGAGGTCGTCAGTTTTAGGGTACAAATTCATCCCAAATTGTCACCTAAAATACTCTTTTGATGGCATAGTTATTAACTCAATATCGCATACCTTGTGCTTAGTAAACCCAGCTGAGCAATCAAATAATATCCGATAATGAACTTTTTGAATATAACGCGACTGAATTAGTTCATTCAATTGGTTTCAACTTCTTCATAATTCAGCTTGAAAAGATTCAGTAAGTTCTCCAAAAGAGACTGACAGAGATTCCAATTAAAGCGTAATCATGCTCTCAATTGAGCCAATCGGTTTCTTGACAGAGTACGTGATGTGCGCATTTTTAGTAAAAAAATTAAATACATTATTTAGCAAAGCTTTCTCAGCTGCTTAGGGCTGTTATCATTTCACGTGAAATGAGAACGAGAAATCTAATGAAAAGATACGTATATCGTTATCTCAGTTACTCCGTGCAATAAGCAACATCCTTAAAGTGCCCCTAACCCCAAAAAATTTTTTTCGCCTAAATAAAGCTACTTATCATTCGAAGTATTTCGGCGAAAAAAATATTTGATTTGGTTGAATCCTCGATTTTTTATGGACAGCCAAAGTCTCATTCAATTTGTTGCACGGCCGAGTAAAAGGGAGTCTGGGTCCAACGAGGTTGGTGACGTCATCCCGGGAACGATTGAAAGATAGCTTCTCAGTCAATCTCTGTTTTTGCAAGCGTTTGTTGGGGTCATCGAAGCACATATTGGAGGGTAAAAGCCTGGCAGTAGTCAAAATTGTGTTGGAGTCATGTCCTCCTCGTCCTCGGAGTCAGAGTCGGACTATGTGTAGGGTGAAGACCAAATTAACTTCATTTCTGAAGTGGAACTAGAACGGAATCGGCGAGGAGCTCGAAGGAGCCTCATGGTTATGAAGACCAGGAATGGACAGCAAGATTCGCGGAAGAAGACGAAAAAGATTAACTTCGTTTATAAGTGTTATCTGCCGTACCTCGTGGTTCTGTGTACGCTGCTGGTGAGCAAAAGCTTTGATTTAACATTTCAATCTTGAACGACCGAGTACCCGTGCAAAACAATAATTGTTATTTTATATAAACGGCGCACATCCGACTTTAGATCGGTATTTCAAACGAACATCAGCAATTAATTGTGGAAGTGCCTATTTATGGGAGAGTCTTTATTTATGGTATCTATTCAAAGAAGGCAAAGATAGATTTGACAAGAGAACGGAAAGTGAGCTCAGCCGACGCGAATTACGTGACTTGAGGATTAGCTGAACTTCTAGTTATCCTCGGGCAGTACTGTGAACGAAGTCAAGGCAAGGGAAAATAAAATAAATATAGCTTACTGCAATTAAAATTTGAGGCTACGTATCCGTCTAAACTGTTGGTTAGAAATAAGCGAACGCAACCTCACGATGCGAGAATAATTTGCATATATCCGATGTAAACAAATTGACACAAAAGACGCGTTTGGATATATTTACTACACGTAGCTCCATTTGAACATGAAGTTCGAGTGGCGCCATCGTCTAAATCAATTGAATTCGGTGAAGTTAATCAATTTGATCCTAGAAGCACTTTTATACGAACACAAATGCTTATTTGGATAGAAAGGGTCTTACGTCTAACTTGTTGGCTGCAAACGTTAAAACAACAATACTACGTCACCGCGGATAAAATGAAGCACTTTTTTATAGTCGCTCAAGTTTCCCAATAATTTTCTTACTTATAGTATATAGTAGGTGTCCCACCTTATCTGAAAACTGTGCGCTTTTCTTCAACGGAGGCAGTAACAAAACAGAAAGTAGCTGAACGTCCACGGTTTTTGCCCAGCTCTATAGCCCGATCACTGTGACAGAATGCTTTTATGATGTATGAAGAATAATTGTCAATCATTTGCCATCCTCTCGTCTTGCACTAATGTAAGCTAACGTAAGGTTTCTCCTGATTGGCTGAAGGTGGAAATTATAATATTTGCTTGGATGACGCACTTTTCTTCGACAATTTTCTACAACTTTTTTTGAATGGTCTTGCAAAACAAAACAACTGGAGAAATGTAAGAATTTCACAGCAATTTTCTGTCGATAAAGACAAATATTATTGAGAAGTCGCGAAAAATTGATGTTGTAGTTCTTTAACAGCTACAGTAACAACTATTGTTGGTGTTCTACGTCAGAAAATAGGGCCGGACCAAAGTCCACGCCTATTTCCATATATTACAGTGGTATGTGCCACAAGCCTCAGAGTTGTAATTAGAAATATCAAACTTTACTTTGAAAAACATTTAGAACAAAAGATGTTTATGCTTTAAAATTAAAAGTTTCCCACATACTGTTTAGTCGACTTTGAATAATTAGGAGTAATGAGAGTGATTAATGAATAAAAATATCTACCGACATGAATGCGAGCAGGAAGCAGAAAGAATTACGAAGTTGGCTTAAGATAATTCATTTTTTACCAAGCAATGTTACTGCCTTTGGTACATGCCTGCATGTTTAATTCATATAAAGTTCATATCAGGACCTCCATTACCTTCACTGCATGAGGCGATAATTTAATTTGCTGACCACTGCGGTAGGCTGTGGTTGATTCTTAACACCAGAGACCCACAGTGAGTATGAACAAATTTTAAAACAATTGACCATAATAACACGTTGGAGTAAAATTTATTTAATTTTCGATTATTCCTTATAACACTGAATGGAATAACCTCATCGAAACTAGTAACCTTTCGTTGTATTTCTCTAACTCGTTTTGTGTGTATAATAATAAGGCATTCTAATGGAAATATAAAAAGAACAAAGAAAAAAGCTAGGGAGTTGCTTGATCATAGTAGAGAATATTATCTGTCTCTGGAAAAGCACACTGAAAGGACACCAACTATATTTTGATTCGGCTGTTATACTGCTGTCCCTGACAGTAAAGTTCTGAAATTGTTGAATAAGGGGGCGTTATACCTGGATGTTAATATAACAAGGAGTGATTTGATGAAGAAATTAAAAAGGGAAAATAAGGCATACACAAACACTTAGACAGTACATTACAACGCGGGTGCGCGTCAGTTTCAGGGAGAACTGCTTGGTATTCGTCCGTTACTTTTTAACCTCCAAATTTAATTTATAATCACCTTAAATTCTTCATTTTTCTCACCGTCCCTTAAAACCACCCCCACGCCCGCTTCTTTCGTCTTCTTCATAAACACTCCGAAAATCACCAAAAACGTCAGAGATATTATGGGGTTATGCACTATAAATGGCTTCTTTTGATTGCATGAAATCTCGACAAGATAATAAGGATAAAAGGTCAAAAAGTGACAAAAACGTAGCATTCAGGTGTGTGTCCCTTAAACAAGATGTCTACACAATAGGCGTTTTAGATGCAGAAACGAATTCGATAACCAAAAAATACCCTGCAATTTACTCTGTTTAAATTGCTTAAACACACTTTAGTTGTCCCAACGTGAACATTTTATTGTTTCATCGAATATTTGATTTGAATTTTTTTCAGATGTACCTCATACTGTTGTTTCATTATTGTAATTTGTGAGAAACTTTAAGAAAACCGCTCAGGCAAGATGAGGTTCCCTTTTAAAATATCACCACCAAGGGAAACCAATTTAGAAATGCTCTGAGTGAGTTCTAAGTTTCCTGGTAACCGTCTCATCCGGAAGAACAGTTGCCATTTCCATAGTGCTACGCATTTCTGCTTGACTGAATTTTGAATCAAAACCTGGTTTTGCCGCGTAGCACTGACTCAGAACCAAATGATGCTAAATGAAAATTTTGTTGGAAGTCGTGGTGTTGTCGAAGTGCTGAGAAACTGTATATTAACAGTCAGACGTTTCGTGAATAACCCCTTCATCAGTGTTAGTTTAATTTGTAGCCCGGGGTTTGTAACAGTAACAGTAACAGTGACAGTAATTTATTTAGCCACATTAACGTCTAAGAGCACAAGTGCTCATTCAAAATACGAATGTGCATTAAGTCTACAATTATAAAATTAAATGTATGATCTAAAATCTATGTACAAAATATAAAATTACAGAAAATTACTGAAAATTACAGCTGAATTGAACTTAGCTTAGACTTAAAAATATTACCTTTATCGGCCAGCTTGTAGTGACTAGCATTAATAATTTGGGTCACTTATTTTGTAATTAAATGAAAACGCTTTTCGGGCTAAGATTCGTTTCAAATCTAAAGCAATATCATTGCTATGATGACAACACCCATGTCATGGCGCAAGAAGCCAGCTAAAAAGGCGGAAAAAGAGGCAAACCTCATGGAGTTTAGCGCTGTTGAAAGCCCACCTGGTGTTTTGGCTAAGACTGCTACGAGGAAACTTGCAGTTCACTCAAAGTATTTCTAAATTAGTTTCCCTTGGTGGTAATATTAACAATAGCATTTGAAAAAGGAAGCTCCACTTACCGAAGCGGTTCTCTTGAAGGTCCTGAAAATAATGAAACAACAGCATGAGGTACACTTGAAAATAATTCAAATCAAATATTTGAGAAAACAATACAACATTTAAATTTGAATAATTTACGTGGTTTTAACCAGTTTATAGAGACAGGGTATGTTTCTGTTATAGAGTTAGGTCTTACAATGATATCGTTAATCTGCTTTTACAGAGCCAGAAAAAATTCTCAACTAACACCAAACAGCTTCAAAGCTTTTTGCCTTTCCTTTTTTATGTATCCATTAGAAAGTCATTTTACCTTATTGCTTTAAACACTAAACGAGTTAGCTAAATATGACGCAAGGTTACAAATTCCAATGACATCTATTCGGTGTTATAAGCGATAATCAAACATTAAGGCTACGTTTACATGGGAGGAAAATCATCCCGGGATGAACTGATCCCCGGGTGACTTTCCTCCCGGAGCAGATTTTTATTACTGTTTACATGTGTGTTTTCATCCCGGGACAAACGAAAACAGTTTTGCTCCGGGACGAAATGCTTCCTTGAAAAGCCTTATTTTTCATCCCGGGCAAACCGTTTACATGGAATTTCTGGTCACGTTTCAGCCCGGAATGAAATTTCATGATCCCGGTGCTGAAGAATGGCATGAAATCATCCCGGGATGAACAAATTTTACCCCGGGATCATGTAAACACCAAGAGGTAAATAACTACACGCCGGGATGAAACTTGTCCCGGGATGAACAAATTTCACCCCGGGATCATGTAAACACCAAGAGGTAAATAACTACACACCGGGATGAAACTTGTCCCGGGATAAGTTCAGACTCATGTAAACAGGCCCCGAGGCAAAAAGGTTTACTTCAACGTGTTTTTACAGTCAATTGTTTTGATATTTGTTCAAGTTCACTGTGGATGCAATTTCAATTAAATTATCACCTGACGCCGTAAAGGTAATGGAGGTCCTGAAATGAACTTTACATTAATGAAATATGGAGGCATATAACCAAGAGAAAAAAGCGTTGTATTTATGCATAAGTACATCTTTTTGGTATAACACAATTTTCAAGGCTAAAGCTATTGAGATCTTCATCCGTGTTAAGACACTCGCTCCGATGAACGATATCAACCTCAATGAGATAACCTATTATTGATTCACTCCATAAACAATCAATATCGAGCTTAAATATTGTAGTAATGAACTAATGACTAATGTTTTCAGAACATGTGTTGCAGATGTGAAAACCCATGCTACAGGCAATATACTGAATGAAATGATTACAAAGCTGGCTTTACAGCCGTAAGACCATCAACTTTCAAGAAATAGATAACTCCCCAGCCGATAAAAATAGCGATTTTCGAACTTGATATTACTTTGCGACGCGAACTTTACTAAAGGGAGAGGGAGACAGACAGAGACAGGCTTAAAGACAGACAGACGAGGGAAGCTAGCATGCATAGTCCTATTTTGCTATTTCTTAGTTTTGATGGCGTCAAATAACTCGGCGCTGTTTGATTTTCTGCCATCAAAGGACATTGCACAGCCTTTATATTTGGCAGATTGCCGATTCAGCCAGAAAAAATGCAAATTCAACGTACAGATACGGTGATGCAATTGCGGAAAAGCTCAGAAAGAACGAATAGTTTTCCTATACAACACTCCCTCTTTCCCGTTCAAACAGCTTAGAACGGAAATTGTCTTTGCATCTTGAAAACAAATTTCATCTCTCTTTTAAAAATAAAAAAAAACAAACAGCGGAGATAAAGATGGTAAACCAATATTTCAATATAGCTCGCGCATCTTTTCATTGAAATCGAGCGTGCCTTAAGAGAGTATAAAGCACACTGATAACGCCATTTCTCTGCGCGTGCAGTTTCAAAATAGTTACAAATCTGGCATTTTTCACAATTCAAAAAATAAACTTCTCGATTAAAATAGTACAGTCATAAACATAACTGACGACACGAATTCTAAGTGTTGTTTGTTTTAACTGAACAGTTTTAACCGCTCGTTAAAATGAATTTTTACAACAAGACGCAGTGTTGATGCAACATAACTACGCGCGCGCAAGCTGAGAATAAAATTTGTTCAGTTTTGTCACAAATTGAAACGAATTTATCTACAAATGTGGGAAAAAACTATATTATAAACAAATAGAAAGGACTCAACCGTGCTTTGTTCTGTTATAAGGTATTCAAGGAAATGACAAGAGCATTCAAGAAGTGGTTAAAAGCACTCGCCTACGGCTCCTGCTTCTTCCTACATCTTTCGTGCTCTCGTCACTTCCTTGCGGGCCTTATAAAGGAACAAAGCACGGTTAGGGTTTTTATATTTGTTAAATAAAATGCGTTGGTTTACCATGTTTATCTCCGCTGTTTGTTCTTTTACTTTTAATCAAGCTACGATGGCCTAGTAATATTGATGAGAGAGAGATGGTACCTTGTTAGCGTGGTAAATGAATGAAAGACTGTGTGAGTATCTAATACGTTCACATGCTAAATCGGTGATAGATTTCCGAATTCGACTTCGGATTCTCTACCACTGAGTGAAAGAAGACTCTTGGGAGCTCAGGCCATTAAAGTGCCTATAACCCCAAAAATCTTTTTTCACTCAATTAAATCTTTGTATATAGCTGAGAAACATACCGCAAAAATTGTTGCTTTTGGTTAAAACCGCGATTTTTTGTTTTTTTTTAAAGAGCGGGAAAATAGCCCTTTTTTGAAAACACGACCGAGCCGCAGAATCATTGAAGAGGGTCTGGGAATAGTGTTATTTGTGACGTCATTCCAGGCCATTGATCGCTTTCTTGTTCGAAACTGTTATTGCTTTGGAATGCCAGATAAATGCGTTGTTTTCGGTTGTAGCAACGGGCCAAACAAGGTTTAGGGTATATCTTTGCACCCAGTATCTTTTGAAGGGCGGTTGACCCGCAGAAACGCAACAGAAGAACAAATTGGGTCGACTTTGTCAAAATCAAAGCGTGTTTATTGGGAGCCCACTAATTACTCGGCAGTACAGTGTTTGAATACGTTTCTTTCACGTCTTTCACTCGCTTTGTATTTGTAAATGATGCGGCAAATGTCCTGCATACTGCTAGGATCGGAATGTCGATCTTGAACTCGTAATCTTCGACCTTTCGATTTCGAGAAAGAGTAGAGTGTTATGACACCAGCACTCCTTTTGACCTGAAATTCGACAGACCCATCATGTACTTGGACAGGCAGAACGTTAATTGTCCACGCCCCTATGTTTTAGCCCAGTTTTTACTGCTAGGGAAGGAGACTTCAATGCAGGCAAAGTCCGCTATGCTTACAAATGCTGCAAGTTTGCCGGTTGTTTAAAATGCATTCCATGGCTATGACAGTCATTGGGCATAAGAGAAATGATAAGAGGGGTTAAACATATGTCACATATGATTATGAGAACACTACAAATCAATATAACAAAAAATAAAATTAACTGTAAGACTTTCCTGAGATTTTTTGTTTGTTTTTTGTTTGTTCGCAATAAATACATAAGAAGCTTGATCGCTGCCATTTCTTTACTTCTGATGGAATGTTATTTCAAAGCGTTCGGAGCACTGCATGAGTTATTCTTGCAATATCATATCACTCCAGTAACGCAGAATGCATCAGGGGATGGATAGCCAAGGGACTGATGTAACAATGTTTGCCAGGGAGACCCAAAAACAATATAAAGCCCCCAAAAGCATCTTCAAGGCATACGTGGTCTATCGGAAACTATGTGCAGCTCCGGGATAGCATTTGTGTTAAAATAGCCAGGACAAAGCCTTGCTTTTTCCTACAATGTGTTTGATTATTACCACGTGAAGCTTTGTTTTTATTGGCCAGCAGAGTCTTCACTTGCTCCTCAGCTCTGTCAGCATTTCAAAACTTACCAACTCTCAGGCACTTGCAATCCATAAGGGAATTAGCATCCAACTCACTCACTGAACTTAAAACAATATTGGTCTTGTAATTTGAAACCCTCCCTCTCGTTCACAGGCCTTGTGACAACTCATCCCGCTTAGGCAATACGCTGAATACCTTTCGTCGGCTTCATAAAGTCCTTAAGTGTCTTCATGCTGAAGTCAGTTATTCGTTATTCCTTATAAGCGGTTACCATGGAGATTTTGCTGACCCAGAACACCGAAGGCTCTAGCTTTCTTGTCACACTTGTCACGCTAGCTATGTGGTTGTTTGTAAACGAGCAGTTAACGTCAGATTCAGTAGGTATTGATTAATAACTGTGTTTTTCGAGCCATTTTCCACCCCAGAAGCCCCCTGCCTGGCATCATAAGGCTGGGTTAGTGGGTAGCGGCAATCCCCTGAACGAAAACAGATGTAAGAAACAATTTCACAGCAAGTGGGACGCCGAAAGTATTTGAGCGAGTCATGGCGATTCACGGAGTGAGATCGTGCCTTTAGGCGTTCTGTGAGTGTATTCCGGGACCTCACATGGCAATTTTAGCGAGTTTTTATATGTAAATAACGCAATCAATGCAATAGTTTTTCAGCAGGACCGAAATTGGGGCACTTTCAGCTGCCGTTATCCAAGAATTTCCCAGAATTCCTTTGGGTCACAAACTCGAACATGACAGATCAGTGCAGGCAACTGAAATCAAACAGCATTATCGGGTACACGCTAAAGAAGTGAGAAGGAAAATGAGGAACAGGTGGCAAAAAGTGGAGTCGAAGTTTGCTTCCAATGTAAACTTTAAGCTTCAGGAGGAATTTTTCGTCTTAAAAACTTCAAAAAAAGGTACGTCTTCTGTTGTTGTCCGACGGAGTTTTGCGGTTTTGCAACAGAATAAACGGTCATATTAAATGAAAATGGGAAGTTTTGGTCAGTTTCCGGGGTGATGAAGTCTAAAAAATTGATGATTTGACAATAAAGCCTTGGCCAAACGGACTCGCAAGGTAGCCGCAAGTTGAACTTGCCTACAAACTTGCGTTGGGTGGCCAAACAGACTCGCAAGTTTCCTCGCAAGTACACGCAAGTCGCAGAAAAACTATTTCATTGGCTAATAGGTTGCTATAACAACGAATTGGCGTCACTCAATTTGTGTTGACTTGAGTTGGGTTGCCACACGGTGAAAAACTTGCGTCGACTTGTGTGCAAATTTGATCTTGACCAAAAAGAGTGCAAGTCATCTTAAGTCAACGCAAGTACACGCAAGTCCTGGCCAAACGGAATCGCAAGTTGACCCAAGTTTTCAACTTGCGTCTACTTGCGAGTCCGTTTGGCCAAGGCTTAACAATGGTTCATTCTAAGCATAGTCCGGAATCTGGGGAAGTTGCAGGTTTTCAAAGCATCGGTCTTCTATGACCGATATTTTGGTGGCGTGTAGAAAAAGAGATAAACGACAGCTAGCGTGACGAGCTTGACAACAAAGATAGAGCCATCGGTGTTGTTGACCAGCGAAATCTCCGTGGTAAACCCTCATATGGAAAACCGAGGTCGATTTGACCTCACACCCTACGGAAATTGCAAAAACGACGTGCAAAAAGTCCGCCGATAAAAAAGTGTTAAGAGTGTTATTAAATGATGTCATGGAGGCCACGTTGGTGTCCCAAAACATTGAAAGAAACGATCGCCATGTAATTGGTCTCCCAGCCTAAACCTCTCGGAATTGAACTCTATTTTTATGCAAATACTTTCTTTTGTTTCAGTAAACCAATATGGCTGGTAGTCACGTGAATGAAAAAGGGACCCTCTACGCTAACAACTATCCTTTGCGCACTCCCACCACCACTGTCAGAAGACTTATAACCGGCTATTTCCATGCAGGGTAAAAGTGTTACAAAGATTAAAATTGCCATAGTGTGCAGTACACAATCAATTTAAGATTCTTATTACATAGACTGTGTTTATTACGGAATGTTTAATCAAAATAATAATAGGTTATAATGACTCTTAAAATGTTCTGGCGATGATACTTTTCGAAACCACATGTATATAATATGCGTATTAAGTTAACCGAATTCAATAGAACAAAAACGTAAAATTTTGAAACTTTTTTTTATACTTATTTTCCCTCTTATTGTTTTTGTGAACTACGTTTTTTCCGACATAAACTCCATCCAGGTGTTTGAGTTTTGGTCTTGAACAAATTTCACAATTGTAATAACTATTAGAGAGACAAGTTCCAGGACTAGAATATATTGCTAAATGATTGATTATCCGTCTAACTGACGACTAATTTCAAGAAGAAACTAGCAGCATCGGTAAGCGTAGCCGAGTTGAAGTCTCCTTCCCTCCGCAGTACGAACTGGGCCAAAACTTAGGGGTGTGGGCAGTTCACATTCTGCCTGTCCAAGAACATGATGGGTACGTCGGATCGCTCGTCAAAAGGAGTGCTGGTGTCATAACACTCAACTCTTCCAGCATTCACTTGGTTGGTAAGATCCTATAACGAAACAAAGCGAAACTGTCGTACATTTGTATATTTCACGTAGTTCTGAAAACATGCACAAAGGCGTTATTGAGAAGCTGTGTACTATGCGGGAAAAAGCAGATCTTAGAGAGGGCTATTGCACTCTAAAAGGAATTTAGTGGCCTTTGTAGCATTTTTTTTTTAGAATTGAACTTCAAAAATTGTGTGGTTAGTCCGAACTTTTAGTTTTAGATTCTAATAACTCCTCCTAAGATCTGCGTTTCCTGCAGAGAAATCCTCCTATTAGGGGGCTTCTTCAAAGAACCTGAGATCCTCTGGCAATAGACTGCAGGGGCAGAGTGGCCGTGCAAACGATTATGGGATTGCTTGGAGGGGGGGGGGGGGGCCTATTGCGAGGAAAAAATCCCTCACGCGGTGTTCTCAATTCCAGAATTTTCCAAAGCGAGGCGAGCTATACCAGGCGGGAAATTCACTCTAAAAATAAATTGGTCTGTTAAAACGCCGTGACAGGAATATAGGGCAGTTGTACGCTCCTAGTGATGGGCTCCTGGCAATACCGAGATCTGTCAGACATATGCGCTCTGACAACATGGGGCACGGTCTTTTAGTTGGAAAGACGTCACAAGTGTCGCTTTCCTTGTTTGACGGTTGAAAGGGGGATTCACTCTCCGACAGGTTTACAATTAACGTAAAAGCTATATTAACCTTCTCCCAGGGGTATTTAATTTCAGGTCCCATTAATGGGGGCTTATTAGAGAGGGGGTTTATTTCAAATCTTAAATACACCGTTTTCGTCTTCAAATAGTTTTTGTGCAAATCTAATAAAGAGCAGCGAACAGTATTATGTTGTTGGGTGTATATTTGATTTAGAGCAAACTAACTGGGCCGCATGAAGTGGATTCGTGAGAGGAAATAAGAGGAACTAATTACAAAATCTCATAACTCAAAAGGGGAAGCTTAATAGAGAGGGGGCTTAATACAAAAAACTACTTCCAAACGCAGGGCTTATTAATAGAACTTTTTCGGTATGCAACTGCAATCAATCCCCTGCTGGCCATTTGAGTCTTTTTGCGGTATCGGAGAAAAAGGCAAGCTAGAAGAGTGAAAAATTAAATATGTAAGGCTGGTGATACATTGAAGAGCATTTATCATTCATGAACCTTTAAAGCCTGACGAACTGGTTATGAAAGAACACCAAATTAACATTACGATGTTAATTTAAAATAGTATTTCCTCAAAAGAATACCGGTTTGTAGTGACTTTTGCCAACTTCATGACGATTTCGGTCTAAAAAATGTTCTTCATAACCTCCATGCATCCGTGAGTATTACTTTTCATTTTTCGCTTACCTGGACTTCCTTTTCTAGAGCGCCGACTTGAATTGCAAGGTCTTCTAAGAGCTACCAAAACAGCAAATATATGAGAATGTTGTACAAATTAACACTTAAACATCTTTCACCTGGAACATGTGCAAAACAATTTTCGCAAAAAGAATCTTAGAGGTATTAAAAAAATAGCGTAAAAAGCATATTCCAGAATTATCGGGATGAAGAATAAAACCTTTCTCAAGTATGAACCAGAACGCCCAGGGAAATTTAATAGAAAGACTGGTTTTTAATAAATATGTACCTACTGAACTAGTAATGATGAAGTAGTAATGCTAAAAAATCGAAGTTACTTTTCTATTTAACGTTTTATCGAAAACTGATTATTCTTGTTTTAAAACACCGCTGTTTTGTTCCTGAAAGCATATAAGTCTCACCACACCATGTTAATTATAAATGCATTTCCAGCCATTTCAGAGGACTTTAATTTAAAAGTTTTCCGGTGGAGCATGCACCTGGGCCCCCCTAGTTGACTCACGCTAATGCGTTCGAAGTGAGCCCTCTCAGTTGCAAACTTCCTGCGCGGACCTGATAGAATTTCTCAATCAGAAAGCTCCTTTGTCATATTTTTCTAATGTAATATATTGATTTCTTAATTGAAGGAAAGTAAGAGAGGCAGATCACCAGGCGAGCCACCAAAAACATACTGTTTGTGGTAACATTGGTTGACGTTCCTATGCGGAAGGCATCATGCGATTCGAATGAATTCTGCTACACCAGTAGGAGCTATACAAGGGTCACTTACTAGGCAAGGTCCAAGGATTGACGATTTCCTCCAAAGTTTCAGCACTTTTTCTCTATCTATCAGTCAGTAGTCATTGTTTCGAATTTTGGCGCTGTTTCGGCCAGGTGTGAAGCGAAATCCACGACTGTCACTTACGTCACAAAATTATTCATTCGTGCGAATTATACATTTTTTTTAGAGGAGGGGTGGGGGCTACAAAAAGCTCAAGCTGTAATCTACATGATTTTGGCTGAGGAATAAATTAGTTTGGAGCGGTTCCAAATACTACGACTTTACGGCTATCGGATATAAGAACAATTTTAGCAATTTTCAAGCCGATTTTCTCCAAAGTGCGGTGGTTTATTTCTAGACCAAAACTATTTTCATTAGTATAAATCTTGTTGCGTTTTATCACGAATGCCGTTCTCTGATTGGCTATACTACTCGTTGTCTATCCTGTGATAGATAGTGAGTAGCGCTTGTCAACAAAATGGCGGCTGCTTGTTCGCGTTTTGTTTCTTAGCTAATAACGTAACTGTATGATTTTCAAATTTTTGGAACTTTCCATCTGAAAGAGCTTCTGGAAACGGGCCCCATGGGCGGATCTAGGGGGATGCAGGGAGTGCGCACCCCCCATCCCCCTCCTGAGATGACCTGCGGCTTTTTAATCTAACCAGTATTCTGGGAAAAAAAAGGGAAGAAAAAATAAAAAAGAAGAAGGGTGTCCCCCTCCTAAGAAAAATCTTGGATCCGCCCCTGCTATTGACCTGATTGGTCACCAGGAACAGTGGATACCAGGGCCACACTCATCGAGGCCATCGTGCTTCATCATAATATGATTATGTTCCCTGCTAGTACAGGCCTCTCTTCGTTGTATTCAGCGTGCGGGAGAAAAGAGACCTCTGCTATGGGTCAGAACGGTCTGTGTTGAGTACGCGCAGCGGTTTCTTAGCAACCGAACCATCATGTGATGCTCTTAGCACATGATCGAGACTTTATTTAAACACGGAATATCATCAGTTGAGTCTTTACAAGTTAAAAACAAAGACTATTTACAACTGCCTTACATGATTGTAAGATTTTATGTATGTAATACATTTATTTTATGTGTGTATATAGAATCTTAGGTATTTAAATATAGTTTCTCTTCTAAGTTCTCTTCTCTTCTCCTTTCAGGCTACTCTGAAATTCGAGGTTAAATAAAGTTCATGTATGCATGTATGTATGTATGTATGCTCTTACCCACACCTAGTTATGGGGACGTCTATATGTTTACACACCAGCACCGTGGGGACGGTTGGCATAGTGGGGACCAAATTATGGTCCCCACGACTACATTGCCTCCAAAATCTATAACTTGCTGAAAAACACATTTTCAACACGAAATCCGAGACGTCCCCACAGCTCCACTGGAGTGTAAGTTTTTAGGTGAAGGTCCTCACAGTGTCTGAGAAGAGTGTAAACATTTTTTCATCCATGGGATATGATTGTTATATACATCTGTCCTACGGAATGTGCAGTTGCAGAATTGGTTAACAGACTCTTAATTATGGGCTTCATCTTCGTTTACACTCCTGCTTTAATATGTGATAGACAAGCAGTGTGGGGACTATGGTAAATTGTCCTCTGTTTTTAGAGATACTAAGATTACAATGCTTGAAATGCAGTGAAGGTTGTAAAACGTGATGCCATCACAGATAAGGTGAGCTAGTTGTTAGGTTTTCTCAGCAGTTGTAATTAAGTGGAATTATGGCTAAGTATAGATAGACACATACAGACAACTACTTAATACAGTCATTAATGGACTGCTTTGGACAGGGTTCTTTTTTTTTCTCCTTCATAGACATATTTTCCGTAAAATGCATGTAATATGAACAGTCAGGTAACAGGGACACAGGATTTTATTAATATTTTCTGCTCCAATTTACACTATCTGACAGTAATTAAATTAAGAAAATTCAATCTACAAGCATAATCACTCCTAGACTCACACACAGTGTATATATATAATTTTCCCTACGATGCACTTAATTCAGGCAGTAAGGTAATAGGGACACTGGTCCAATTTACACCACCTTACAGTAATTAAAATAAGAAAATTCAATTTGTAAAGATAATCACTCCCTGACTCACACTCCACTTAGGGCCTGTTCACATGGAGGTGGGGAACCCCAGGTGGG
This sequence comes from Pachyseris speciosa, assembly GCA_016490735.1. Taxonomy (NCBI): domain Eukaryota; kingdom Metazoa; phylum Cnidaria; class Anthozoa; order Scleractinia; family Pachyseridae; genus Pachyseris; species Pachyseris speciosa. The sequence goes on from JAEMWC010000367.1 coordinate 303,187, forward strand.
TGAGGTACCCCGCCTCGGTGGGGTTACCTATCTCCCCATACAATCTCTCTTTATTTCTCGATCGTGTGAAGTGGGGTACCTCACCGAGGTGGGTTGCCCAGTCAGCCTGGGCAGGTAATCCTTTTAGCTGTGGTGAATTTTCCCCATGTGAATGCTGGAGGTGGGGTGTGGTGATGTTTATCTGGGCAATTGTCTCTGAATTCTTCATTGATATCCGTTCTTAGCGACCACACAACAGCATATTTAACCTCACTCCAGCACCCCGGGGTTGCATGTGAAGGGTGCCAGCTTTGTTTGACCATGCTATGGGTAGGTGGGGTACCTCACCTTCCTGGGGTCCCCCACCGCCATGTGAACAGGCCCTTAGTGTTTATATTAACTACTTAATAGGCCATTTTGGAGAATACCATAATACTCTTTGTTTGTCCTCCCAAATTTTGCATAAACATTGTTTTTGTTTTCTCTTGGGACAATTGTAAGTCCCAAGAGAAACTGGAAACAATGCTTATGCAAAATTTGGGAGGACAAACAAAGAGGGTTATGGTATTTTTCAAAATGGCCTATAACAGAGAGTGAGGATGTAATGGGAAAATCTCAAACTGAGGCCTTGCCGTATTGACTGAGCGATAGGGGGGCAACCCTAAAATCCGGAATCCAGGAATCCGGAATCCGGAAACCAGAAATCGGAAACTATAACCAGGAAAAGGAAAACTTGATTTCAGTTAAAAATAGAGCTGTAATCAGGATAAGTCATATTGAAATGAAAAACGTTCTCTGGTTAAAAAGATTAAAAACAAACTTTCAGCCATCAGTCTATAGCCTTTAACAAATGAAAAATGTAGCGCGCAAACGGAAATCGTCAATGCGGATAATAACTCAAAACCGTTGCCTAGGCAATACTCCATTTTATTGTAATTAGACCTCATTTACATTTTTATCTTCTAGCTTTTTTACACTTCTTTTTGTGTTTTTATTCTCAAAAAAATTTTGCACCTTTTTCGTATATATTTCCGTTCGCCCACTACATTTTTTATTCTTTAAAGGCTATAGACTGATAACCGAAAGCTTATGTGTTTTAATCTTTTTAATCAGAGAACGTATTTTGATTTCAGTTATTTATATCTATAACATTTCAGGCATTAGAAATTTGTGTGGTAGTCTTTACACTAGGCTGTTAAGTAAGACTTATAAGGAGCTGCTAAAGTTTTAAATTTTGTGAAATATGTGTGTGATTAGGCTTAAGTAAAATCTTAAGTCACTTTACTTTGGAACTCATTCTAGTCGGAAAATTGAAATGATTCAAGAAAGTTTCAAGTGACTTGAAACTCGTGGTAATTCTTGAGCTTTGAAGCGGGCGAAGCCTGTAAGTTAATCTATAATCATATAACTTAAGTTATATGTTGAAGGAAAAACGTTACTTGTGTGTGAAGCGTTAAATCCGAAAAAAATTGCTTGAAATATCAAAAAATTACTTGACTTGAAATATTCCTAAGTTGACTTTTTCTCTAGTGTAAACATTACCATAAAATAAAATTGTCCTTATGTGTGTGTGATCGTTTCGATCCGTTGGCGTGTTACACACGAATTTAGTATGTGAGTTATTATTACCCATTAATGAGAAATCATTGTTCCCACAGTGATTTTGAAAAGGAAAGACTCCGTGCAGAAAAAAGTTAAAGCTTTTTAGTTGCTCAGCTGACGTTTAATACAACTCAGTACAGATGAATTAGCGACTAGCTACAATAAGTCTACATCCAAAACTCTTCAAAAGATTTCAGTAATGTAAGGCAATTTTGCCTTTTGTGAAATTAAGTTTTTCCTTTTTCCGATTATAGTTTCAGAATTTCGGATTCCGGATTTCTGGATTCCATCTTTTAGGGTTGCCTGCGATAGCGAGGCCAATACAGCCAGGCCGAGGTTTGAGATTTTCCCGTAATGACTGAACGGTTGAGGTCATAAGTTGTTTATTATATGGCTAACGAAACGGTTCTAAATCTGAAAAAATCCTCAGTTCAAGTAGAAGTCGTCACTTCATATCCAGTAATGCGCAGTTATCTATCCATTCATTGTTTCAAACCCAGATCAAACTTTTCACTTAGCTGTGCTTAACCAATCAGAGCGTGTGTTATATCGGCTACATTAACACTAGCCATATAATAATACTTATTAATCAGAACTATAATAACAATTCAAGTTCCCTACCTATATATACATGTATTTGTAGAAATTAAATCTGGGTCACAGATAGGAATACAATCAAGTCCCTATCCAGTAATCTCATCTCATGAATACTAAACGTATTTCCACTATAAGATCAGATAACTGACTCCATGATAGGGTCGGTACAAAACGTGGACCCCCCTTCTGGACCCCCTTCTGGACCCCTCAATTTTTCTGTTGAAAAATAATAAAATGTTATTTAACAGTCTTCGCTTTGGATTTCAACTTTGGCCGGTTCGTTGATAGTTACAGACAGTATTACAGTAATCGCGAACATTACCACAGCCAGTTGCCATTTTCATCCCAAGAAAGACTTGCTTTGAATTTCGCTGAATTTGCGTTGCTGACTTTTGTTGTTGTTACCAAATACTTAAGAATTTTCTCGCAAAGGTTAGATAAACGTTAAATATGCAAATTACTGTTTAGCTTTCAACTGGCTTTCGGAGAATGTGAAAATTATTATCGGTGGCAGATTTATGTCACGTGCTAGGCAACCAGAGTGATCATATTTCATTCCATCATCATTCAGCGGATTTTTCAGAGCAAGCTTTCGACTATATTTTGCCAGCGTGGAAGAAAACATTGCTCACCTTTTTGCTGCAGTGATAACATTAACTAGCAGTGCTTATTCTAATCCAAACAGAAAAATAAGATAGTTTTTTAGCTCGGTTCACATTCTTCGAAACCCAGTTGAAAGCCGAAAAGTAATTTGCATATTTAACGTTTATCTAACCTTTGCGAGAAAATTCTAAAGTATTTGGTAACAACAACAAAAGTCAGCAACGCAAATTCAGCGAAATTCAAAGCAAGTCTTTCTTGGGATGAAAATGGCAACTGGCTGTGATAATGTTCGCGATTACTGTAATACTGTCTGTAACTATCAACAAACCGGCTGAAGTTGAAATCCAAAGCGAAGACTGTTAAATATCATTTTATTTTTCAACAGAAAAATTGAGGGGTCCAGAAGGGGGTCCAGAAGGGGGTCCACGTTTTGTACCGACCCCTCCATGATATGGGCTTGACTGCAGTCTGTATTATAAAGAGTGTAAAAACCTTGACCAAGCATGCACCCACCTCTGTTAGACATGAACGTGCACAATGCTCCCATTTAACTTTTCGCTTTACCTGTTTTACACTTTAAACTATTTTTGTGGACGTTTTAACTATTTATTGTAAGATGCAAGATGTTGAAATTCTTAATCAATTTTAGCTTGTCAATCTAGAATTGTACAACCACAAGACACTTGTGACTTAAAATAACTGAAATTCCCAGCTCATAACAAGTTTGTACAAGAATAAGCTTGAATAAGAAAGTGGCTTACGGTAATCCACGAAACGAAACGAAACGACAAAACAAAAATACAAAACTAAATAGATGACACGAGAAATTTGACCCTTCCAAAACTGTCCTCGCTAGATGCCTTGTTTCGCTAAATACCAATAGCAGTCGATTGGTAATCGACGGAACATTAGGCTCGCAAACTATTTTCAAAAGAGCCCTGCCTTCGAAAATTATCTTGTTCGATTAAGCAAATGCTGGCCTACAGATGACTCGAGAAAGTTTCCCTTTCTTCTAAAAACCGTCCTCGCTAGATGCCTTGTTTCGCTAATTAACAATTAGATTATGAGCTCGAGATTTCTATGGGTTGATAGTTGATGAGGCCGAAGGCCGAATCAACTATCACCCATAGAAATCGAGAGCGAATAATCTAATTGTTTTAGTAAAAATCATACCAAACGAGTCTTGTTTCGGTAAAAAAAATACCAATTTAATGTTCATTTGTTGCATAACAACATCCACGTCCACGTGATGAGTACGCCTGTATCACGCGCGCGGAATCTTTTTATTGACAGCTTGCTTTGACAACCCATTCAGTAAAAGGAGAACAGTGCCGTGATCGAATAGATGCAAAGCGAAAGTTTAAATAAGTTCATGAAAAATATCTCGATCATCACTCAAAGTACACCAGACGGGCTGAAATTGTCCATCAATTAATGTCAGGGAAACTCTTTAAGGTCCTTTAACAGTAATTGTTTACGATGGACACCGTGCAATTGTGAAAACTGTATGGCTGTGGCTGAGCGAAGTTTTGGATTTGAACAACGTGCTGATTGTGTGGCTGAAACTGCGGGGTTGTCAACTGCATGTGGTCTGCGTCAAAACCACTGGTTGAAGGACCAGCTAAAGCGCTGGAAAGTGGACCGGATTCACCGTTTGAAGTATGGCTCTGGCCACTGACAAAATGGCTCAAAATATTGGACATGTTCTCTTTTTGCTGGAAAGATGCCCGAGCGTTGTATGATTCAATCGATTGATCTGATTTATGCCCAGTTACCGCTTAAATGTGTCTTGCTTCCACATTGTGGTCAGACAAAACAGTCACTGCAGTAGCTCTTACACAGTGATTTGTAAGATGGGGCTCAATACCAGCTTTTTGGCTCATCTTCTTCATCATACTCCCGAGCATGGACTGGCCGATTGGGGCATTACAAAACCACACGTCGTCTTTACGAGGATCAAATTTGGCTGAAATGGCTCTCGGACGCTGGAAGAGACAGCTTAATTCTGGGTGTAAATGCCTTAAATAATTATCCACAGTTTGGACAGGGCAGCGAGGGGAACCTTTCACCTCAAACATTTTACCATCCGACTCATCTGCGTTGTCATAGAGCCTACCTTGATGGTTTTTCGTGGACAGCACTGCACGGAGCTCGTAGTATCGTCTTCCCTCCGGAGTTTGTCGAAGACACAGCATTTGTTTCTCAAGATTTCTTTGACTTTCTCTGCCACGTTTGCCGAAGTACAGTGTCACGTAAAACCATGCCGTTCGTAGAAGCTGCGTAGGATTTGTTGTTGTTGCCTCGCGAAGCTGCTGAGATTCATACAATTTCTCGAGTTGCTCGCTTGTTATGGGAGCCTTGTGGACTACTGGACTTACTTGACCTCGTTTCACCATGTCTTTACAAACTGCATTTAGCGTTTCATTGGCCTTGTTGAACTCAGGGTCGCCAACTATGGACCACGGTTTGTTGTGAGGATTATGGCGGAGATAGCGGTCAATGGCCGCTCTGATAGCTTTCAGTGACGAAATCTTAAAACGACTGCCATCTTTTTGGCGAATGGACACGTAAAACATTTGCAGACAATTATTTAACTCTGTTTTTGACTGCTCTTCGATTGCACAGGTAAATTTGTTTTGGGTTTCAAACCATTCTGAAACGAAAAAGCCATTGAAGTTTAATGAGGAAATCAGGAAAATGTTTCTTGTTTCTGATTTATCGCATTGAAACTGACAAGTAAATATCATTAATTTGTATCATTTCTAAGCTTCTTACCGTTAAAAATTTTCATTCCATACTTAGTTGCCTGCCTAGTCTTCTCAGGAACTGAATTTTTCAGTAAAAGTTCTAAATCATCCTGCGAAACTTCGCAAAAGCGCGAAGACGTCGCCATTTTTGAAGAACACCTTCAACCACTGCACTCTAATGGCTGATAGTGTGCAGTAGCTAAGCCAATCAGATTACGGCATTTGCATTAGTATACTAGTAGATTTTTACTAATTACCAATAGCGGTCGATTGGTAATCGACGAAACAAGGCTCGCAAACTATTGTCAAAAGCGCCCTGCCTCCGAAAATTATCTTGTTCGATAAAGCAAATACTGGCCTGCAGATGACTGGAGAAATTTGCCCTTTCTTCTAAAAACCGTCCTCGCTAGATGCCTTGTTTCGCTAAATACCAATAGCGGTCGATTGGTAATCGACGAAACAAGGCTCGCAAACACAGAGTTAAAGCGCCTTCTATAAAGTACATCCCGGAAAAGGGTGACCTGAAAACACTGACCCCCGGTCCATGGACCCCACTACTGACCAGGTCCATGGACTACTTTATGGACCGGTCCATGGACTACCCCTACTGACCCCCACTACTGACCCCCCCTAAAAAAACAACGGTAACAAAAAACGGCAACTAGAGATTTTATTTACTTACTGTTTGTCTAGATAGGCCACTCGCGTGGGCGAAATTTCGACTGTTACGCCGCACAAATGTTGCTGCTGTATTGCCTTGTTGTGATGTTGCTTTTCATATGTGAATTATTCTGTTTGCAGTAGTTTCCCTTCTCTATCATTTATCATTCATAACAAAGTTGCCCTGTTTAAAGATTTGGCAACTAAACTCACAACAGTGAAATGGACATCGACATATCTTTCTTTGCCGAGGGAGCACTATTTTGGGAAGCCTGGGACGAGATACTGAACCCGCGGGGGAATGAGCCGAACAAAATGAAGGAGGTAAATATGTGATATAAACGGACAGAAAGGACGGTAACTAATTTTAAAGCGGTCGTGCTCTTTGTCAGCTCTCAACCCCATTTGCAAGTTGGCGATATTTCGAAGTACTTTGGTCCTCCATACATCGCGATTGAAGTGAAGGAGGCAGCAATATTTGCGCAGCGTAATAGCCAAAATTTCGCCCACGCGAGTGGCCTATCCAGATAAACAGTAAGTAAATAAGATCTCTAGTTGCCTTTTTTTGTTACCGTTGGTTTTTTTAGGGGGGTCAGTAGTGGGGGTCAGTAGGGGTAGTCCATGGACCGGTCCATAAAGTAGTCCATGGACCCGGTCAGTGGTGGGGTCCATGGACCGGGGGTCAGTATTTTCGGGTCACCCCCCGGAAAATGAAAAAAAAAAATAGAATAATCTTTATTAATAATCTTAAGTAGCCTAAAATCGAAAATTGTATCATCGAAGGTATTTCTTGCTGCGGAAGATGATCGCACTCTAATATTACTCATTTATTTTTGTTTTTTGGCAATTTACCATTATTTATTCTCACGTGAGAGAATGCGTGACACTTCCGTTGCCGGTCACTTGTATCAGATTTGGCGGGAATCTTGTTGCTATTCTGTCAACATGGCGTTCAAGCTGCCATCCTTTGGTTTGCTTGAGCTTCCTTCCACTGTTTAGCAAGGTTCCAGGGCTTGCACGCACCTTGAAATTCCTTGAAAGTGCTTGAATTTGAAAATCAAAATTCAAGGCCTTGAAAGTAAGTGAAAAGTACATTGGGTCCTTGAAAAACCTTGAAATTTGCTGTTTTACTGCTTCCACTTAGTGGAAGAACTAGAAAGACTTATGCACTTGTCATCGGCTTCCCCGTGGGGTCGAGCCCCGGGCTATCCAGAGGGATTGTAAAATCAGTCAAGCAAACTTGAGGAATTTCCCGGGGTGTCGGGGAATCTCTCAAGACAAAGCCCCCTGGGTGAGGTGTCTCTCAACTGAAAATCCCTGTGACATCCTTTTCAAACTTGTGAATTCCCCCACCCCTAATCTTTGATTGTAAAACAGTATGAAAATTTTCCCCTACCCTCGAGCAAAGAATCCCATCCATCTCCTAATATTCCCCCACATATCTCCCTGGTAGGCCCGGGGATCGACCCCACGGGGAAGCCGATGACATGTGCATTAGACTTGAACAAATCTGGCAGTTATCCCTTCAACCCGATCGTCTAGTATTACATTCTAAAGGCATTTTTCTTACTACATGGAGTGCTTGAAAAATTTGTATTGTGCCCTGGAATGTCCTTCAAAAGTCCTTGAATTTTTAGTCCAACAAAGAGTACAAACCCTGAGGTTCAGTTTTCGACGGAACCCCTCATTCGACGAAAGTTACATTTGCTTTATCGAACAAGATAATTTTCGAAGGCAGAGCACTTATAAAAATAGCTTGCGAGCCTTGTTTCGTCGATTACCAATCGACCGCTTTTGGTATTCAGCGAAACAAGGCATCTAGCGAGGACGGTTTTTAGAAGAAAGGGCAAATTTCTCCAGTCATCTGTAGGCCAGTATTTGTTTTATCGAACAAGATAATTTTCGAAGGCAGGGGCGCTTTTGACAATAGTTTGCGAGCCTTGTTTCATCGATTACCAATCGACCGCTATTGGTAATTAGCGAAACAAGGCATCTAGCGAGGACGGTTTTTAGAAGAAAGGCCAACTTTCTCCAGTCATCTGTAGGCCAGTATTTGCTTTATCGAACAAGATAATTTTCGAAGGCAGGGCTCTTTTGAAAATAGTTTGCGAGGCTTGTTTCGTCTATTACCAATGGACCGCTATTGGTATTTAGCGAAACAAGGCATCTAGCGAGGGCAGTTTTGGAAGGGAGGTCAAATTTCTCGTGTCATCTATTTGTTTTTGTTTTTTTCTTTTGTCGATTACCAATTGTTTCGTTTCGTTTAGTTTCGTTTCGTTTCGTTTCGTTGCGCGGATTACCGTAAGCCTAAGAAAGTTAACTTTATACAGATGTACATGTATGGCTATTTTTTGCATCTTTTCACTTCATTTTTAACTAAAACATAAACCAGCTCTGGTCTTCCTTAGGAAGACCCCTTTTTATAGGTTTAAGCAGCTGGTCAGCCACTGTTTGGTCATCCAAGAGCGGGAAAGGGGTAGCTGGCATGGGTGGTGGGTAATCACAATTGAACTAATGATCTAGTACAGTGTACAGTAGTAGTTTTTGCAAAGAGGTCTGAAAGGATTTTCAGATGTCAACCATTTTGTACGATTTATTTATACTTTTAGTGAAATAAGTCTGGAACCGGTTTATAAGAAACCACAAAGTCTAAGGGTTGACCATTGATTTCTGAATTTTTTCTCAGGACATCTGATCCCATACCAAGAGTGATCACATACAGTGTGTACCTTGCATTTTACAAGTGTTTTAATTGAAAGTTTCAGAGGGTTTCTCTTAATTCCAAGCATCCCATTCAAATGGACAGCAAATGTTTTGGAGCTCACAAGACTTTGATACAGAGGCAAAGTCAGAGAGCCTTAAAATGCAGTGAGAATTTTCTGCCAAACTAAACACTACAATCTTTTCATGCACATAATGGAATGTGACAAGTATGTATACCATTTGATGAGTTCGCCCTTTTTTTCTGTGAGAGCATGGGGGTATTAAAAACTGTTTGTAGCAAAATATTTAAATAATAATGCCATGAAGCAAGTGATACAGTGAAATTCCTATAATTCCACTAACAATGAGAAAATTATTAAGTTTAAATAGAGTACGTAACTCTAATGGTAATTGCTTTTGTCCAAAAACTTTCCAGAGGAAAGGTACTGTTCCTTTTGCATTTTCGGTCAAAAAATAACTGACAAATCATTATTTTAATTTCTTGTACATGTTAGTGCACCCTGCTAGCAGAACCTTTCTTAAACTCCGAAAGAAAGACTCTGTAGAAATTGAGTAAAGTCTTTATTGAGCAGGCACTTGTTGTTGCCTGGATACAATTTCGAGCCCAGGACGAATCGCATGGGTTCAGTGTTGTGGGCTCAGTTTTGACCTTTGGTTTATCAACAATTAATACATGTGGTAAAAAAAAAAACCAGTTTGACAACAGAAAACTGGACTGATAGCCCAAAAATTGGGGCTGCGGCAACTTGAAAGACTTGACTCAATTTCTGCAGTCTTTCTTTCAGAGTATAAGAAAGGTTCTGCCAGCAGGGTGATGTAAGTGTTGATTATTTGTCAATTTGAAAGGCAGGCCAAAACTCACAAGACCCTCTGAAAATGTATTACAGGGTAATACAATAACACGATTATACTACAGTGTGATTATCAAATCCTTTCCAGTAACTTCACTGCCATTCCAATTCAGTCAGTAACAATAAATAGCTTACATGTATTACATGTACTTTAAGACAGAAGCTTTCTTTGTACAAAAAAAGTACACGGTGTACACTTAAGGATATGAGCGATAAGCTATCAACATAATTATCATAGTTACTTAGTATAATCCAGTGATCCTATTTACAGTCCACTGTACTCCATCAGCATACAACATCTCCACCTTTGGAACAAAAGAATTTACATATAGGATTTAGTTACAAATTACAGTTATTTAGGGTAAGATGAATGAGAACACTAATTATGATATTTATTTCATTCTAATGAATAAAATAATACCAGTATTCGATGAAAACATCTTCTTATTGTTGAAACATCACTAAAAATAAAGAATAAAACCAAAACAGAAGATTTGTTGTGTGTTAAACTTCTTTATTAAGCGATTCACTTGACTTGAGTCACTTACAGCAAAGTGTTTTGATTATTTACTACTTGGCATAGAAACTTTACTTGATTTGCTTTTCAGTGACTCAGCGTCACTGATATCGCAGAAACACACCACAATAATGCTTTTGTTTACGTTTCTTTGGTGTAGACAACATGTTGTTATTCCCTTGAAGCCATCCGCTAAATCAAGAGTTGACAAAAAATAGGTCACCAGCAATCAATCGATTTTCCAAGGATATTGCACATGCAGTCATGCACGTAAAAAGATGGCTGCATGGTGTACAGTATGTATGCACACTAATAATAGAAGGCACCATTATATCCTTCTCATGGAAAATGAAAATTCCACTACAGCTTCATAATTCCCATAAAAGCTTGCAAATACAATGACCTTAAATGAGTATCAGGTGTGAATATTCTGGAACTACACAATCCTCCCTCACCCTCCTTTATACATAAAAAACTTGACTTTCCCAGAATCCCTCTCTTGCTATTGTTTAAAATGGTAATGACCACTCATTTGCTTTCACAAGCTAAGGTTTCCATGAATGCACTTTTTATAGTCTCTTTGCTGTCTCTTCGGAGAAAAATAGGTGTCCACTTGAGATAGTAACTGGGCCTGGGACAAAGAGGCAATATTCTCACATATCACTTGAAATTTTGTTGCCACCCTTTGGAACTGACCGATGTCATTACCTTGAACCTTAATTAACTGTGGGCACCCTTAAGGTTTTTCTGTTTCTCATATGACTGAAATTTCTTGGGGCGATCAAAGATGATTCAACGGGACCTACCCGCCCTTCGTGAAAGAGTGCCAGAAAAGAGTGAAGTCTAAGGAAATAAGCTTAATTTGCTGACTGTGATTTAGCATGCCACATGTCACGTGATTTAACATCATGGAGCTCGAGCTGGGGAGTAACCCGTGGGAAAATAACGTAGTTTTCCATACCTTGTCTCTGCTCTCCTCCTTTTCAAAATCCACACAAGAAAACGAAATTTTCATTCACGTTTTTCACCCGCTAAAACTAAGAGCTCCACAAAGTGCCGTCTTGTAGCAGAAGTCAGATTGAGGATCACAGTCTGGATTCGTGCATGACAGCTGAAGCAACACCAGCAACAGTAGCGAGCGCGAGCTGTGCCTTGGCCAGTTTTGCATAAACAGTACGAAAACAGTCCTCCTTTTGAGCTGAGTCACTTATTTCCTTCCTTGCCATTACCCATTTCCTAAAACAGCAGCAGACATCGCTGAAAATTACCGACGATCTACAACACAACAGTGCTGTCTCCGGATTTTAAATTATCACGTGACACGATTAATAAAGACAGACTTGTTGTACAGCGGTTTCTTCGCGGCCATGGGTAAGTACGTAGTGTAACTATCATATAGTGGTTTACCGTGGTGACATATGGTGTGGCAAGTATTAGTGGCATACATGGACATACATGGGTATCCATTACCATACACGGTCATACACGGACATACATGGCCATACATGAGCGTACACGGGAATACACAGGTATACATGGACATACATGGGTATACATGGCCATACACGGGCGTACACGGCTATACACGGGCATACATGGCCATACACAAGTATACATCGCCATACACGCACATACATGGCTATACACGGGCATACATGGGGATACACTAGTATACATGGCCATACAGAGACATACCTGGCCATACACGGGCATACATGGCCATACCCGGGCGTACACGGCTATACACGGGCATACATGGCCATACATGGGCCTACACGGCTATACACGGGCATATATGGCCATAAACAAGTATACATGGCCATACACAGACATACATGGCTATACACGGGCATACATGGGGATACACAAGTATACATGGCCATACACAGACATACATGGCCATACACGGGCGTACACGGCTATACACGGGCATACATGGCCATACACAGATATACATGGCCATACACGGACATACATGGCTATACATGGGCGTACACGGCTATACACGGGCATATATGGCCATACACAAGTATACATGGCCATACACGGACATACATGGCTATACACGGGCATATATGGCCATACACAAGTATACATGGCCATACACGGACATACATGGCTATACACGGGCATACACGGCCATACACTGGCGCACATGGGCATACACAGGTATGCACGGCATACACGACTATACATGGACATACATGGGTATACATGGCCATACACGGGCGTACACAGGTATAAACGGGCATACACGACCATACACAGGTATACATGAACATACACGGGTATACACGGGCGTACACAGGTATACACGGACATACACGGCTATACACGGGCATACATGGCCATACACAAGTATACATGGACGTACACGGGCGTACATGGGTATACACGAGCATACACGGCTGTACACGGGCATACATGGGCATACATGGCCATACACGGACATATATGGCTATACACGGGTATACATGGCCATACACTGGCGTACATGGGCATACACAGGTATACACGGGCATACACAAGTATACATGGACATACATGGGTATACATGGCCATACACGGGCGTACACAGGTATAAACGGGCATACATGGCCATACACAAGTATACATTAACATACACGGGTATACATGGGCGTACACAGGTATACACGGACATACACGGCTATACACGAGCATACATGGCCATACACATGTATACATGGACGTACACGGGCGTACATGGGTATACACGAGCATACATGGATGTACACGGGCATACATGGGCATACATGGCCATACACGGACATATATGGCTATACACGGGCATCCATGGCCATACACTGGCGTACATGGGCATACACAGGTATACACAGGCATACACAAGTATACATGGACATACAGGGGTATACATGGCCATAAACGGGCGTACACAGGTATAAACGGGCATACATGGCCATACACAAGTATACATGAACATACACGGGTATACACGGGCGTACACAGGTATACACGGACATACACGGCTATACACGGATATACATGGCCATACACAAGTATACATGGACGTACACGGACATACATGGCTATACACGGGCATACATGGGGATACAAAAGTATACATGGCCATACAGAGACATACATAGCCATACACGGGCATACATGGCCATACACGGGCGTACACGGCTATACACGGGCATATATGGCCATACAAAAGTATACATGGCCATACACAGTTATACATGGCCATACACGGACATACATGGCCATACATGGGCGTACACGGTTATACAGGGGCATATATGGCCATACACAAGTATACATGGCCATACACGGACATACATGGCTATACACGGGCATATATGGCCATACACAAGTATACATGACCATACACGGACATACATGGCTATAAACGGGCCTACATGGCCATACACTGGCGTACATGGGCATACACAGGTATACACGGGCATACACGAGTATACATGGACATACATGGGTATACATGGCCATACACGGGCGTACACAGGTATAAACGGGCATACATGGCCATACACGGATATACATGGCCATACACGGGCGTACACAGCTATACACGGGCATACATGGCCAAACACAAGTATACACGGACATACACGGGTATACATGGCCATACACGGACATACATGGCTATACACGGGCATATATGGCCATACACAAGTATACATGGACGTACAAGGGCGTACATGGGTATACACGAGCATACACGGCTGTACACAGGCATACATGGGCATACATGGCCATACACGGACATACATGGCTATACACGGGCATACATGGCCATACTTTGGCGTACATGGGCATACACAGGTGTACACGGGCATACACAATTATACATGGACATACATGGGTATACATGGCCATACACGGGCATACATGGCCATACACAAGTATACATGGACGTACACGGGCGTGCATGGGTATACACGAGCATACACGGCTCTACACTGGCATACACGGGCATACATGGCCATACACGGACATACATGGCTATACACGGGCATACATGGCCATACACTGGCGTACATGGGCATACACAGGTATACACGGGCATACACAAGTATGCATGGGCATACATGGGTATACATGGCCATACACGGGCGTACACGGCTATACACGGTCATACATGGCCATACACAGGTATACATGGCCATACACGGACATACATGGCTATACACGGGCATACATGGCCATACACAAGTATACATGGCCATACACAGACATACATGGCTATACACGGGCATACATGGCCATACACTGGCGTACCTGGGCATACACAGGTATACACGGGGATACACGAGTATATATGGACATACATGGGTATACATGGCCATACACGGGCGTACACAGGTATAAACAGGCATACATGGCCGTACACAAGTATACATGAACATACACGGGTATAGACGGGCGTACACAGGTGTACACGGACATACACGGCTATACACGGGCATACATGACCATACACAAGTATACATGGACGTACACGGGCGTACATGGGTATACACGAGCATATACGGCTGTACACGGGCATACATGGCGATACACGGGCATACTTAAGTATACATGGACATACACGGGTATACATGGGCAAGCAAGGGCATACATGGGCATACATGGCCATACACGGGCATACGCAAGTATACATGGACATACATGGGTATACATGGCCATACACGGGCGTACACGGGTATAAACGGCCATACATGGCCATACACAAGTATACATGAACATACACGGGTATACACGGGCGTACACAGGCATACACGGACATACACGGCTATACACGGGCATGCATGGCCATACACAAGTATACATGGCCATACACGGGCGTACATGGTTGTACACGGACATACATGGCTATACATAGGCATACATGGCCATACACGGGTATACATTGGGATACACTGTTGTACATGGCTATCCACGGGCATACTTGGCCAAACACCCGCAAATATGTCCATACACTGGCGTTCATGGTTCATTTCGTGGGAACGTTCGCGCTGAAATAAAATTTGGTCCCTGCGAATAGATTTTTGTTAGATCACACGATTTGAACGGGTTCCCGGGACATTTGCCCTTTGTTTAAATCTGCCTGCCCCACCAAAGCACTGCGGTTTCTTTGATGTTTTTGCCTATTTTCAAAGATTTTTTCCATCGGAAAACTTGGGGTGGCACTTGGCAATATTCTCTGATGACAGATTTCTACCCCTTGCATGGTAAACAACCCTAGGAAGAACGTAGCGATTGAACCCCCCCCCCCCCCCCTTTTTAGGGAGAACCAACCAGTACTTGTCCCAACAATCGTGTAAAATGGGGGTGGAAGGCCTACACGTCTCCTACTCACATGTTTGTCGCTTCTATTTCGGTCTTTTGACCCATTAAGCTTCTTGTATGTTTTCAGCGGGTTAACATGATGATTTAGAGGATTTTCATGTTTGTGACTAAATGGAGCCATGTGCTTAAAGGTCGCATACTTGATCTCAAAGGTCATTTCTGGGTGACAAGTTTCAACGCCTATTGGTTTGAACCCTTGTTGTTTCTGTTTAGCGACTGTGATTTTTACGCCCTTTGAGGCATTTTATCTAACTTTGGTTTGGCTCATTTAAGTGCTTCCAGAGACAATACAGCCAGTTATCTTTGTAAGAATAGGATTTTGAGCGGTGTAATAATCTGTCTTGCAATTTTTTTTTTGCCGGGCCCGGCCATTTGTATTTGCAGCAAGATGGTGTGCTTCTATCACGGCTTTTTGTCTTTCGATCCTTTCTTTAGTACTGTAGCTTCTTAGAGAGCTATGCAGCACCTGGAATTGATCGTATAGCTTTAGTCACGGCTGTGTTTTTGTCATCGATTCCGCTCTCAGCTCTGTGACTGAAGTTTCTGTTGCGAGAGCTTAGTTTTTTCCTGCTTTTGTTAATGCCAGTTTATGATAGGCAAGACCATGGTTTCGATCCTCCCTTGTGGATCTCATCAGTTGCCGGGAATGGCTTGATTCGAGTTGCTCTTAAGGCAACGCCGTTCTTTTTTGTGAGAATGACAAAGCATTCTGTTTGGCATAAGTTTTCGCTTGTGCTTTTATACCCACTAGGCGGATCGAAAATACTGGATTTTTATTGGCTTTCCAGGTTGCCAACTGTGAACTGCGGTTTTCGATCCTTTCATGTTTAAAGCTAGTACATCTTTCCGCTTGTGCGACAATGTATGAAATTTCTAGCACTTCGTTGGTTTCGTAGAGTTGTGGAGATGTCTAATTTAGCGCACATAATTTCCTCGTAGTGTAAGTGCTTTCAATGTGGTGCGCGCTGTCTAGTTTACTCCTTATTTATTGTGGTACATCATAAAGATATATTAATTTTACACATTGCCAATGGTTCTAGGGTTAATTTATTACACTAATGACAATAGTGTGATACTATGGGTTAACAAATTGCATAGCCCCTCAAAAAAAAAACAAACAAACAAACAAACTGATCTTACTGTACCTGTTGTGGCATCATAGTGCCCAGGTGGTGAATGATTGAACGCCACATAAAGCGGATGAATCCAAGATATCTTAGCTGGAAAAAAGGACTGATACGGGGCTTGGGGAAATGACGTAATGACAATGATAGGGATTTCCAGAATGTTGCTGCATACTTTGACTGCAATATCACCAGCATCACTGTTCAACCATCCTTGTGCCTTAAATGCCTTTACATCACTTGAAAGCTGTTCTGCGGTTAAACCAAGCCATTGCTTATACTCGTCTAGTTTAGTCAATATCTCTTGACACATGAGATTCCTCAAACACCGAGTGTCTTCATCCTCAGTTTTACCAAGACCAAGACTTTTCAATAACAATCGGTAGTTTGATATGCTGTCATCTGATTTTGCCAGAAAATTTTGATGAAGACCTTTAATGATGCTTCTAAAACAACAGTTTCCATCTCCTACAACAGACACCTTGGAAAGCCCAAATGAGGCCAAATTCCTCTCAAGTGTTTCAAGGTTGCAGGCAGCAACAGTTTCCTCTTCTCCGCTAGGTTGGTGAGAAAACTTCATGAAAGTTCTCTCAAGTCCAAATAAGTCCAATATTGACAGAACAGTTAAGGGTGTTTGAAGCTTGAGTGAGTTCCAAGTCTCTTTCATTTGAAGTACACGAGTTAAAACATAACTAACTACACCAACATTTAATAATTCTTTGACTTGTGCAACTTGATGGTGTAAATGCCATGTTGAAAAATTGCTGGGGTTTTCTTCATCCTCAGTAACATTTTCTCTACCTTGCTCTTTCTCGGAGCATTTAAATGGCAAGGGGAATCCCTTACCACTGTTGTTTACATCCCTTAAATCTTCAAATTCAAATGGGATTATTGGGGTTACTCGCTTATTGCTAATATGTTTCTGCAGTCCTCTGCGTCTGCAAGTCCACACATAAAGCACTAGAGCTAGGATTGGAATAGCCAGCTCAGGGGAAATGGAGGATGCACCACACAACATAGACCGTTTAAGATGTCTATGTAGACGTTCATTTAGAGTTGTTCCTGCAGAGGGTGGTATTCCTGAAAGGCAACCCTTACGCACATGAACTCTCAAATTTTCAATTGCAGTGAGAGTAGCTCCCGGAAGATTTCCTTTCCATTTGAAAAGTAGCTGTTCAAGGTTACTGTCAATGCATTCAGGATCAGGGGTGAGAAACATTCTCTCATCCCCAACGTCACCATCCTTTCGGAATACAAGTCCCACTTCTTTAGCAAATTTATGGCTTTCAACATGCCCTTTGGGGAGAGTCTTAACGATTCTCTGAACTGCATGAAAGATATCCAACTTGACTGGTACATGTGGGAAATAACGGTGATAGAAGTTCTTTACATGACAGCAGTCATCCACAAGAATCATATCTAACGCATCTCCTGAAATATCTATCCTTTCCTTTAAATCAAGAACTAAGTCATCGATTTCTTTACAATCTGTTGACCTTGTTAGACGCCACACCAAAACTTCCCCATTTTCATTTAGTCCGACGTATAGATTCTGAAACTGGTTAATAAACGCAGAATCTGAACCTCGAATAATCCCAATGTGCTTGCTTGCTTTAAAGGTGTGGTCGCAAGATAAAATGCGACAGCGGGTAGCCAAAAAGAAATTGTCAATCGATGGTTTAATCTGTTCATAATAGGACAGAAATACCTGCATCAGTTTGTCGTTTCCTGGGCTTGAATACAAAGAGTTGTCATGAAACGAGGCCGCAGGGTCAGTTCCATGTATGCGCTAAAAGGCGCGATAGTTCATAGCGAGGATCGATTCTGTAATATCGAGGAAACTGTGCCCCATGGTCAAGGACGTTATCAGGTAATCAAGCAGGCGGTTAGAGCAAGCAGATCTGTGTGACATCCTAAACGGAAAACAATCCTTTATTCGACCTGGTAATACGTCCATAATTTCCTTGGAGGCAGACAGGAATCGATCGCCATGACGGCAAACATACCAAGCTTGGATTAAGACGACGTTCCCTTCCAAATCATACACAAGACGTGGGTTGTATGAATTACTACCATTGACACATGATGTCCATCGGTCGAATGTTAATTGACAACTATGAACTGGACAGGGTACCTTAACACGGCTATGTTGTAAAGGGCACCAAATGAAGATTTTTGGCAGGCGTCGTGAATTCTCTAAGCCCGTGTTTATCACAGAATCATAACGATAATGATCCGCATGGGACGTATACTCTGCTAGTAGCCTGTCCAGTAGCTTTTGCTCTTCTTCAGATAACCAAATTCCAAGGCCAGATGAAAACAAGTGACAGAAAACTAAAAGAAGCAGACATAACTGGGCAGAGAAACACATCTCTACAATTTTGGCTAGTTGCGCGCGCGCGAGTGAAATGTGGTTATGATATCGGTGCGGTATCCAGACGGAGCCCTACCGATAATTCTGGCAATGTCCAAATATGGTCACAGCGCGTTTAAGCCGCGGCTACACGAGCGATTTTTCGCTCGCGCCGATGATGCTTTTTTGAATTTTGTCACGTCGCCAGCGCGCGATGAAAATTGCAAGTGTAGCCACCCCTGAACTGGCAACGCAACAGGTAAAAAATCGCAAGAAAAAAATCGCGAGAAATTGAATGAGTTTTAACTTTTCGCGATTCTTTTTCTGCGATTTTTTGAGCTGTCGCATCACCTGTGCACGGGTGATTTTTATCTCCGCTGTTTGTGTTTTGTTTTTAATCAAAGTAAAAGACATATATAAAAAAGTACTTTCAATTCACGGGATAACAGTGCTTGGCTAAAGGTGGTGGACACTGTCGCACAATTCATACACTTAGTTGAAGTCTTCTGTTTGTGAAGTAAAATGGGGTTGACAGACCAACGCGACTCCTGGTGTGTGCCCATTGTGTAAAGCAAGCATATCTTTAAGCGATTTTCCTTTTTTATAAGAAATCAAGGGAGGTTCCTTGAATATCTCTTTGAGTAATGCTTGCTCTTGTATTAGATGCCATTTGTCCATTAGTATGTTTTACAAACATGGTAACGATTCTTGAAATTGCTCCCCCAATTTGAAGTGAGGGGAGGTTACTAACTCTAAAAATATTTAAAATGCATATCATTCCGTTTAATTCATAAGATTTGTCCAGAAGTTAACATATTTTATTAACTCAAAAAAATCAGGTGATATCCTTTTCTACACTTTTCAACTCGATTCATGCATTTAGAGAAAGGGGTTAGTGACAAAATAAACTTTGTAAACACAGTTAACGAAATCTGTAACAGAAGGTAGAGTAATCATAACTTTGGTTCATTTATTCGTTAACTGTCACAAAATCGGATTCTCTGAATGTACCGGAAATTCCTTTTTTGATTGTCGCAACGACCAAAAAAGCATTTGCCAGTTCAGTAAGACAGAGTTTGTCTGTTCTGTCTTTGTAAGTGTTTAGTACTGTAAGATTAATGAGCCTTTTTTGAATCTTTTCTTTCTTCAAGAGCTACTAAAACTCGACTTATGTCTAGAAGTTACCCTGAGAAAATGGTCGAACAGATACTCTCAGAAGTTAACTACGCGGACAGACAGAAAAACAGCTCTAACACAGAAACAGAGAATGCACAAGAAACTTCCACCCTCCGTGACGCAATTTCAGACATCGTTAACATGTTTGGACACAATGGCTTTTAATACAAGAATAACCATTACTCAGAAAGATATTCAAGGAACCTCCCTTGATTTCTTATAGAAAAGGTAAATCGCATAAAGATATACCTCTTCAGTAAAGGCCGTGAACAACACAATGAGCACACAGCAGGAGTCGCGTCGGTCTGTCAACCCCATTTTGATCACCGACAGTGGACTACAACTAAGTGTATGATTTGTAAAATTTATTCCATCAGACGGGATCGAAAGGAGCCAATCATAAATTTTGAAAAATACAATTTCAAGTTACGTTCTAGAATGGCCGTTTGCCCCTACAAAGGACTGGATCTACCCACAATTCACCAGGAACTAATCATTAGCAAAATGGCGTAATCACACTCCCTGACGACAGTGAAACAATTATATCTCAATTCGCACATGATACCACTCTAATAGTCAACGACACTGAATCATTAACTGCAGGCATCTCGGTTATAAATTCCTCCAGCATACTCTCAGGGTTAAAATTGAACCAAAAGAAACCCAAGGCGTTATGTGTCTCGCTTTGTGATTTATTAAACGTGTTCCAATATAGCGGCTACATACATTCAGCGCTAGTTACATAACAATAAGCACGTGACGTGGTAAACACGTGATACTGTGACATCCCGCTTTCAATAAAAAAGGAAGAACGGCAAACACCATTTTTTTTAGCTTTCTAAAAGTTCATGCTTCAGGGGCACCCAACGAGCCAAATCAACCAAAAGATGTAGAAAGGAATTTTTAAGTACCTTGTGGTGTTTGAAGTTTGTTTGAAGTGATGTTTTCATAAGCTAGAAAAAGTTCATCTGTTCGGATTCCCTAGCTGAAAGTTTACTTGCCCGAAAATGTTAGGGAACAAAATCTTTCTTTGAGAAAATGCAAGCTGAAATGAACTTTCGACGACCTTTCTAAGGAGCTATTTTCTTTCCGAAAATGCTAGCTGACGTTTTTGACTGCCAAAAACAGCAATTACGATCTTTCCGAAAACCTCAGGGGTTATGATTTCCCAATTGCGAATCTTTTAGGTCACGTTTTAGTTACGAAAATCCGAGTGCCCTCTTTAATCGACGCCGAAAAGCCAAGGCGAATTACCCTCCACCGAACAGATATCGACCGAAACTTGTCGTTGATGCTTAATCGATGTCTTTAAAGTGTGTATCAAAATTGCAACTTGTTTAAAGTGGTTATTCAATTAACGGTTCTCTGCAACTAACAAATGAACGTTCCTCAAGTTCTTTAATGTCTAAATGCTGTTTGTCTTGGAGGGCTTTGGAGTATTTGCAGGGGAACTAGGTTCTATACTGTCTCTTGCTGGCTGAACAGTTCCATTCTCAGGTCTTGATGGTGGTGTGACAACTTTAGGGACTGCCATCAGGGGTGGATGTTGCGTATGGGGTGTCACATGGTCCGGCCTGAGGTGTGATCTTGTACACCGGTACACACCTGCTGTTTTGCTGTTCATAACTATATACGACCTTGGTGCTTTTGCTGTTCTCACAACAGTGCCTGGTTCCCAGGTCTTGGTTTGGTGATCGAGGATTCTTATTGGCTGGCCTGGATGGAGTGGTTCTAGGGTTGGCCGTGCCTTAAGATTAAAATAGTGGCCTTGCTGCTCTTGTTGTCGTTGTAACTGTTCCCTAACTTGTGCTGAATCATCTGGAAGGTTTGCACGGTGGGACATAAGTAACAGTGTTCTGAACTTTCTCTTTGTTAGCAGCTCTGCTGGTGATCCCAGGTGGTGGTAGAGGGGTGTTGCTCTGTATGATAGTAGGCCTATGTAAGGGTCTCCACCTTCCTCATCACAGTTCTCGAGTATGTTCTTCACTGTCTGTACAATGCATTCCGAAGATCCATTGGCTTGCAGATAAAGTGGGGAACTGGCGATGTGCTCTATTCCATAAGAGGTGGTAAAATCTGCGAATTCCTTTGCACTGTACTGTGGACCATTGTCAGTTACTAACTGACTGGAGATGCCGTACTCTGCGTATATGCTCCTAAGATGAGTGATAACGGCTGCGGAGGTCGTGCTTGAAACCTTTCGGATGGCTGGAAACTTGCTATACTGGTCTGAGACAAGGAGGTACTGGTGGCCCTTGAAGTCGAACAAATCAGAGTTTAACCTTTCCCAATGGTAACTTGGTTGTTCTGGCTGGAGAATTGGTTCTTTCTGTTGCTGGTGTTGGTGTCTTTGGCAAGGATTACACTATTGTACGAGACTGATGACAACTTTGGTGATGCCTGGCCAGAAAACGCAGGCTCTGGCTCGGAGCAGGCATTTCTCCTGACCCAGATACCCTTGATGAATGATTTCTAACATCTCCTGTCGAGGGGATGGCTGGATAACGATGCGATCACCCTTAAGTATTAACCCATCTTCAATGGTTAACTCGTCTCGAAAGTTCCAGAAATCGTGCAATGCTTCTGGGCATTTTTCTCTCTTATATGGCCATCCTTTGTAATCCATCTCTTTCAGTTTGCTCATGGTGAAAATCATGGACCGTCTCTTCCCGAATCTGCTGCGACCTGGTGACATGGTGTATGTCAAACTGAGGTAGCTGGTTGTTGCCAGATGTCGGTTGTGGTGAGATTCTTGACAAGGCATCAGCAATAGGTACTTCAGCACCTGGCGTTGGGGTCGAAATATCTGAGCACACCGAGGGTGGACACTTCAGCTTTAACTGCATTAAATGCACAATCATGTTCTGGCCCGCACATATAGGCTACCTCTTTCTTAGTTAACTCACGGAGAGGAGCAGTAATGGTGGCTAGGGGGCCTGAGTACCGTGTGAGGTAGTTGACCAGGCCTAGGAAACTTTGAAGACTCTTGACATCTTCTGGTGATTGCATGTTTTGTATAGCTGAGAGTATCTATCTTACACTTTATTGGTGTGGTGTGCCTGTGGTATGGCTTGGCAGTTAGCTGCATTTCAACTATGGCTTTGTTACCATGTCCTTCCGACTGGATATTATCAATCTCACCTGTACAGTTATTTGTGTCCTGACATTGTTCTGCAGTCAGAATCCCTGAGAAAACTCTTTCATCAGGGTCTTCTTCGGTCGGTCGACCTGTTTGTACTCCTTTCCTTTGTGGCCTCTTTTCCCCTAATGCGGCTTACTTTTAGGCTTGTTTTTGCCTTTGCTCAATTCTCTTCTGCCAAGGGAATTAACTTGGATGGGGTTTGTCATGGCCTGTAATTGGAGTTTAGTAGCTTCCTCTGTACGCGCGATTTCACGAGCCTTCTGAAATGTTACTTTGTTTCCTTCGGCTATACTGACATTTCGGTTATAACCAGAAGCACAGCAAGATGAAGCCTCAGGATTTGACTGCCCAGAAGAACCATGAAGTTTTCTCAGTAAATATCTCTCCCATGAAAAGGATGTTATACAATTATGTTATTTGCCGGCCTAAGTCGGTCCGTATTGGGAAAAACTGTGCCTGCAGCCTCGGGCCATACTCGAGACCGAAATGGACTTCACAACGCCAAACTTGCAATAATATTACTAAGCTACAACTTTGAAATTAAATTCGGATTTGTACTCAGTTGATTGTGTATACTCGCCATTTTCAGTAACTGTAACGATTTCAATCACACAACTTGTTTCTCCATCCACTTAACAACCATTCGTGGTTAATATAAACATCACTTACGCCATTTTTGAGCTTTGGCTTTGATGGAAATTCTCAATCGCTTCCAAGTTTAGCTAAATTAGCTTCAAAGTCGGCAGCGCTCCGTACTCGGGTTCCGGATACGCACTTTTCAAAGAAATGAACCATGTACGCCAGTGTATGACCATATATGCCCGTGTTTGGCCAAGTATGCCCGTGTATAGCCATGTACAACACTGTATGCCCATGTATGCCCGTGTATGGCCATGTATGAACGTGTATAGCCATGTACAACAGTGTATAGCCATGTATGCCCGTGTATAACCATGTAAGTGCGTGTATACTCGTGTACGCCCGTGTATGGCCATGTATACTTGTGTATGGCCGTGTATACCCGTGTACGCCCGTGTATGGCCATGTATACTTGTCTATGGCCATGTATTCCCGTGTACGCCCGTGTACGCCCGTGTATGGCCATGTATACCCGCGTATGTCCATGTATACTTGTGTATGGCTTTGTATGCCCGTGTATACCCGTGTACGCCCATGTATGGCTATGTATACCCGTGTATGTCCATGTATACTTGTGTATGGCTATGTATGGCCATGTACGCCCGTGTATGGCCAAGTATGCCCGTGTATAGCCGTGTACGCCCGTGTATGGCCATGTATGCCCGTGTATAGCCATGTATGTCCGTGTATGGCCATGTATACTTGTGTATGGCCATGTATGCCCGTGTATAGCCGTCTACGCCCGTGTATGGCCATGTATACCCGTGTATGTCCATGTATACTTGTGTATGGCCATGTATGCCCGTGTATAGCCGTGTACGCCCGTGTATGGCAATATATGCCCGTGTATGGCCATGTATAGCCGTGTATGTCCATGTATACTTGTGTATGCCCGTGTACGCCTGTTTATGCCCATGTACGCCCATGTATGCCCGTGTATGGCCATGTATGCCCGTGTATGGCCATGTATACTTGTGTATGGCCATGTATGCCCGTGTATAGCCGTGTACGCCCGTGTATGGCAATATATGCCCGTGTATGGCCATGTATAGCCGTGTATGTCCATGTATACTTGTGTATGCCCGTGTACGCCTGTGTATGCCCATGTACGCCCATGTATGCCCGTGTATGGCCATGTATGCCCGTGTATGGCCGTGTACGCCTGTGTATGGCAAAATATGCCCGTGTATGGTCATGTATAGCCGTGTATGTCCATGTATACTTGTGTATGGCCATATAGGCCCGTGTATAGCCATGTATGTCCGTGTATGTCCATGTATACTTGTGTATGGCTATGTATGCACGTGTATACCCGTGTACGCCCGTGTATGGCTATGTATACCCGTGTATGTCCATGTATACTTGTGTATGGCTATGTATGGCCATGTACGCCCGTGTATGGCAATGTATGCCCATGTATGGCCATGTATAGCCGTGTATGTCCATGTATACTTGTGTATGCCCGTGTACGCCTGTATATGCCCATGTACGCCCATGTATGCCCGTGTATGGTCATGTATACTTGTGTATGGCCATGTACGCCCGTGTATAGCCATGTATACTTGTGTATGGCCATGTATGCTCGTGTATAGCCGTGTACGCCCGTGTATGGCCATGTATAGCCGTGTATGTCCATGTATACTTGTGTATGGCTATGTATGCCCGTGTATAGCCGTGTACGCCCGTGTATGGCCATGTATGCCCGTGTATCGCCATGTATGTCCGTGTATGGCCATGTATACTTGTGTATGGCCATGTTTGCCCGTGTATAGCCGTCTACGCCCGTGTATGGCCATGTATACCCGTGTATGGCCATGTATACTTGCGTATGGCCATGTATGCCCGTGTATAGCCGTGTACGCCCGTGTATGGCAATATATGCCCGTGTATGGCCTTGTATAGCCGTGTATGTCCATGTATACTTGTGTATGCCCGTGTACGCCTGTGTATGCCCATGTACGCCCATGTATGCCCGTGTATGGCCATGTATGCCCGTGTATTGCCGTGTATGCCTGTGTATGGCAATGTAAGCCCGTGTATGGTCATGTATAGCCGTGTATGTCCATGTATACTTGTGTATGGCCATATATGCCCGTGTATAGCCATGTATGTCCGTGTATGGCCATGTATACTGGTATATGGCCATGTATGCCCGTGTGTAGCCGTGTACGCCCGTGTATGGCCATGTATGTCCGTGTATGGGCATGTATGCCCGTGTATAGCCGTGTACGCCCGTGTATGGCCATGTATAGACGTGTATGTCCGTGTATACTTGTGTATGGCCATGTATGCCCGTGTGTAGCCGTGTACGCCCGTGTATGGCCATGTATGTCCGTGTATGGGCATGTATGCCCGTGTATAGCCGTGTACGCCCGTGTATGGCAATGTATGCCCGTGTATGGCCATATATAGGCCTGTATGTCCATGTATACTTGTGCATGCCCGTGTACGCCTGTGTATGCCCATGTACGCTCATGTATGCCCGTGTATGGCGATGTATGCCCGTGTATGGCCGTGTACGCCTGTGTATGGCAATTTATGCCCGTGTATGGCCATGTATAGCCTTGTATGTCCATGTATACTTGTGTATGGCCATATATGCCCGTGTATAGCCATGTATGTCCGTGTATGGCCATGTATGCCCGTGTATGGCCGTGTACGCCTCTGTATGGCAATATATGCCCGTGTATGGCCATGTATAGCCGTGTATATCCGTGTATACTTGTGTATGGCCATGTATGCCGGTGTATAGCCGTGTACGCCCGTGTTTTGCCATGTATGCCCGTATATGGCCATGTATAGCCGTGTATGTCCATGTATACTTGTGTATGGCCATATATGCCCGTGTATAGCCATGTATGTCCGTGTATGGCCATGTATACCCGTGTATGTCCGTGTATACTTGTGTTTGGCCATGTATGCCCGTGTATTGCTGTGTACGCCCGTGTATGGCCATGTATGTCCGTGTATGGCCATGTATGCCCGTGTATAGCCGTGTACGCCCGTGTATGGCCATGTATACCCGTGTATGGCCACGTATAGCCGTGTATGTCGATGTATACTTGTGTATGCCCGTGTACGCCTGTGTATGCCCATGTACGCCCATGTATGCCCGTGTATGGCCATGTATGCCCGTGTATGGCCGTGTACGCCTGTGTATGGCAATGTATACCCGTGTATGGCCATGTATAGCCGTGTATGTCCATGTATACTTGTGTATGGCCATATATGCCCGTGTATAGCCATGTATGTCCGTGTATGGCCATGTATACTGGTGTATGGCCATGTATGCCCGTGTATATTCGTGTACGCCCGTGTATGGCCATCTATACCCGTGTATGTCCGAGTATACTTGTGTATGGCCTTGTATGCCCGTGTATAGCCGTGTACGCCCGTGTATGGCCATGTATGTCCGTGTATGGGCATGTATGCCAGTGTATAGCCGTGTACGCCCGTGTATGGCAATGTATGCCCGTGTATGGCCATGTATAGGCGTGTATGCCCATGTATACTTGTGTATGCCCGTGTACGCCTGTGTATGCCCATGTACGCCCATGTATGCCCGTGTATTGCCATGGATGCCCGTGTATGGCCGTGTACACCTGTGTATGCCCATGTACACCTGTGTATGCCTATGTAGGCCAGTGTATGGGCATGTATGGCCGTGTATACACATGTACTTTTATGGTACACCGTACTAGACCACGATAAACCACTATATGATACTTACACTACGTATCTACGCGGCCATGCCCGTTTCACCATGACAGAAGAAAAATGGTCTCCCTTGTTCTGGCTTTTATGGAACAATGAACAAGGATATCGATAAAGGGACGAGAAATTGTTGGCTCTTTAATCATTACTCACTTTGAACATTGACCTTCGCCGGAAATGGTGAGCCTTTTCGTGTTATATTTAATTATTAGTAATTTATTAACAACCCGTACCAAGTAAGCTAGTTTATGAGAAGTAATGTTTCAGCTGTTTGTTTAAGTCTGAAGTTATTCTGTCATGTAGTTTACAGGTGTAGCTTTATATTTTGTTAGTCAAAGTACGCAAATGCATTTTAAAGCCGCGGCTACACGAGCGATTTCTTGCTTGCGATGGTGATGCGATTTTTTTAAAATTGTCGCGTCACCAGCGCGCAGTGAAAATCACCCGTGTAGCCACCCTCGCACGGATGATGCGACAGCTCAAAAAATCGCAGAAAAAGAATCGCGAGAAATTAAACTCATTCAATTTCTCGCGATTTTTTTCTTGCGACTTTTTACTTGTTGCGTTGCCAGTTCAAGGGTGGCTACACTTGCGATTTTCATCGCGCGCTGGTGACGCGATAAAATTGAAAAAATCGCATCACCATCGCAAGCAAAAAATCGCTCGTGTAGCCGCGGCTTGAGGGAGCAGATATTGGCGTATGGGAGTAACTGCAGAATACCACGCCACATTGAGCCACATTGAGCCCCCAGGCATACCTCGGGTATTTGATCTGAAATTTGTCCCGCACGGTGGGGCATTTGACTATTAGCTAAACATTGGTCGGCAGTTGCCAGCTAAAAGGTTTCGCGCGTCTTTCACGCGCAAATATACATTCATTCACCACGGGAGCCACTTCACTCCCTTCACTTCAAGATTCTGCGTAAGTTTTCCGTTGTTTACTAAATATACAGTTGAAATCCCTTTATTTCAAGTTTGAGGTGCCGAAAAAAGAGATCAGAAAAGAGTTTTGGCGCACAAATGTTTGGATTTGTATGAAAAAGGTAAGCGATTTTAGAATAAAGTATTCATTATAAGCGAGGACCGTGCCAAAATGCTTCATGCAACAAGTGCTTTACTATAGATTTGCACTTGATTTGCCCTTTTTGAGGCCCTGGCAGTGGGGTATTTGACCGTCTAAGCTGGAAACACAGCGGGGCATTTGCTCGAAATAAAAAAAAAAAAGTCAAATTCCCGAGTGTATGCCCCGTGGGGGGGAGGTTTATGGGGGGGGGGGGTGGGGATGGGCGCTTTTGGAATTGACTGATACATTACTGATTGTCAGTGACTCTATGGGTGTGTTCCTTTCGGAGAATCCAAAAACGAATTTATGATCCGAGATTCACCAGATTTCACGACCGAATGGAACACAAAATCCAAAAAAGGATTCTGTTACTATGGCAACCTAGCATATTCATTGAATTCTCAATCTCGCACCCAGAGTCCTTAGGCTCTTTGGCCAGCGGTTAGTCGCAGGAGAGACTTTGGGATAATGGAAAAAAATGAAATTTTTTGATTGGCTGGCCCGTAATGCCTCTATTGTTTTACCCAGATTTTCTGGGAAAATGGCGGTCCATTATCCCAGAGTCTCTCCCGCTGACCAAAACAGCCTTAGGACTCTGGGTACGAGATTGTTGAATTCTTGGTTTTCACATTGCGTCATCAAAAGCTAAAACTCAAAAGTGAACAGACTTTTGCATTTTTATCTTCGTCACATACAGTATAAGAATTCATATTAGAAATGTATCTGCTTCCATATTTTCAGCTCGGTAGCGTGCTTTGTTTTTAAAATAGAGCAGTTTGAATTTGATAGTTTTTCACAGTGTGTGACACATCAGATGTCTGCCCACAAGCATATCACGTACATGAAAACATCGATTCGCCATGTGTTTTTTGAGGTTTTAAAATCCAATATGACAAGAGAACCGTCTATGTGAAAGTTTACAGGCTCAACAGAGCGAAGAAAGCCTTTGAGATAGCCAAAGTAAGTTCCAGATGTCTTTTTTTTCGTTTCGGGCCGCCATGTATGGCATTTCCATACTAAACCCTTATTTTGAGTGGTACATTTTGACCAATAACTCGAGTACGGGACATCGCACAGCCCTGAAGCTTGGGCATATTGTTTATTTACTTCTGACTTCTACAATATCTCAGTTTGTTTACTTTATCTATTGAATGGTTGACGATTTTATTTTTTTACTTTTCTGACGTGTGTGTGACTGAAAACCAAGAATACAGCATCAAAACAAGTGACAAGCTCTCTTGTGCTTGACGAGGTATGTTCTCAATACTATCATCACCTACCTCGTCAAGCACAGGAGAGCTCATCACTTGTTTTTCAAATGGCAACAATTGCATCCTGGCATTACTGGCACAGAATCAGGAAGAAAGGTGCGAGAATTGAAAATTATGTGGAGTCTACTGTGCCACAGTAGAGCTTGCAAACTTTCCGCAGTCACTTTCGAATGTCTAAGCGAACAGTCAACAGCTTGGAATGATTATAGCAGCTGTATGTGGTACACTGTACCTGCCATAATGCATCAGCTCAACCCACTTTGAAAGCAAGTACTTGTGTCTTGATGAGTCTACGGAAACCACGAAAGCCTTCAATCTGAGGCAGATAGATTTGATGTGACAAGGTGGAGTGCTTGTTGTGTTTATAAGCGAGTTTGTAAAGTGATTTGCCGTAAATTTTTTCCAGCAATTTGTGGAGTTTTCTTCTGGTCAAAGGCTTACGGGAGGACGACAAATCTGACAAGATCAAACTTTTTCCTGAAGCAATACGAGCGATCGATGGTTGTCATATACCCATCAATACCTATCATAAACAGGAAAAACCGCCGGTCAATGAGATTAATTTCAAATCCACTGGTGAAAGGAATGGAGCAGATCACAAATCCGAAAATCTGGATTTAGAATCGCGGATTTCAAATCCAGTGAATCTTTTCTCAGAAAGGATTCATTAGATTCAAAATCCAGATTTGGATTTGCCGAAAGGAATGCGAAATCCATTTTTAGAAAAAAATCTGTTTTTTGATTCTCCGAAAGGAACACACCCTATGTTGCAGTTCCAGGCATGGAGATCCAGTGGAGGGGGGGGGGGGGGGGGGGATGGGGACATGATACCCCGGAGAAACCTTATGAATTTTATTCTTCCCAAATGCCATTCCCTGGCTTTTGAGTCTTTTGGACAGGGGCCAGGTATCAAGATTAAGGATTGGAAATTTTACTTTTATTAAATATATTTTTCAAAAATCTGACTGTTTAAAAGTGGAAACCAGTCTGGATCTGTGCCTCGGTTCAATTTTTATTTTCCTTTGTTTTGTGTTTATTATCATACATTACCATACACAAGAACAAGAGAAAATAAAAATTAAACTATAACAACTACAGTAAACTACAGTATATGTTGTGCTTCAATATTCTTGCCCTTGATTTAAATTACTTCTCCCTTTGTTTTAAACTAATTATCATGAATACATGAATTTTCATCATAGTTATGAACACTACTTAAGTACAGTGTAGTAGTGAAAATAAAGGCTGAAAAAAAATCCAGCTTGTACTGGAGTTGACCATCTTCATTCTTTAATCTGTAACTCAGATATATGATATTCATATATGCACAGCCATTTATTCATCACTTGTGCGTTCAATACAAACCAGCAAAATGACTGGCTCCCAGTAGGCTGGTTTACTTATAATAGCTCAGTTGGTAGAGCAATGCATCAGTATGGCAGAGGTCATGGGTTCAACTCCCGTACAAGCCTGAATGTTTTTCACTGACAGGCTATATTTTTATTACTGTGTAAGCATTGTTCATGACTGCAATGACAACTCTGATCTTCAAATAATATTCTGTTCACTCTATAAATGTTATTTGCTGGCTGGGAGGTCCATATAGTGAAAAACTGTGACTAAGGTCTTGCAAGACGGAGGTCACAGTTTTTCACTATATGGAGTGACCCTAAGCCGGTAAATAGCATGTCAACAGTTCAAGAGAACAACAACTCGAAAAAAAGCAAACCAGCGGTGTTGTCAGGAAAATCAAGTGAATACTCGCCTTTTTGAGGAATAACCAGGGCTTTTTCTGATGTTTTTCCTTTGCTTTGCAAAGTTTAGTAAGCGAAAAGTTGCATATGAAGAGGAAAAATCCAACGTTTCATCCCAAAGTAGTAAACAAAATTTACTTCTCAAGATTTCCCACAGGTTCAGGAAAGCGTTACCGTGACCGTGGGCAAAGATAGGAAAATGCGGACCGCGCTAAGAACCAAAAAATAAAGTACTTTATTACACGACCCCCGTTGTCAGAATTAAGTATTGTCAAACATCCCGTCATTTATGGAATGAGACCTTTGACTGCTACAGTGCGACCTCTAAAATGCTGTATACGATACCTCTATTCAATGGCCTGACCTCTATTAAGTGGCTGCGGCCACCTTTTCACTGTTGCAAGGTTATTATTATTATTTTATTGCTTATTTTACCTTAATTAAGTGTCCAGCAAATTATCTTTTCAAATGAAATAGTGACAAGAAGACAACAATAAGAATAGGTGATAAGTGATAACAACCTGCAATTTCATCTCCATTGTAATGACAAGTTACAAGCCAAAATTTTTATACGCGTGCAAGTCTTTCACAAAGACAACACTTGTACTGCGCTTCAAGTAATATGCCCTCTATGTTAGAAGTACAGTGCAACTTTACACAGACTGGACATGCGCAAATACTGGGCACTTGATGTTTTGTTATAATGATTTTTGAATGTCTCTTAACATACTTACACTTTTCAACAAGTATTTTACTATATAGAGTGAATAAATCATATTGAGTGTCATTTCTACCAATCTATATTTGCTGCGAGCCTTAAAACAGGCCTTCTGACAGGGTGGGCGGGTGCGAAACCGCACAATTCAGTCAAACCCGCACAATTCCGCACAATCCGAGAAAATTCGCAAAATCCCGCACAATACGGAAATGTGTACTTGAAATTTTAATTAAAATGGGTATTTCTATTGAGTATCAAGATTTCTAGAATATTTTTAGACTATTTTCAGACTATTTGCCTTCAAAAACAACTCGTCGATTGCGTTACCCAAACAAAAAGGCGTTCTTACGGTAGTCTGCGCTGTCCTGGGCACTAGTCTACTTCTAACTCAATTTTTCGTTGGCGGTTTGTGCCGAGCTATTGTTTTCAAATAACGAATCACAGGTGTTGTTAAATAAGGCGGCTGGCCATGTGGCTTCGTTTCTCATGCAAAGTGAAAATAAATCTTTCTTTCTTGGCACTTACAGAACGGACGGTTTATCAGATATTATAATTTTCACTGCTTCCATTGACAGTAGCTTTTACTGGCGAAATTGATTCAGCTTTTTGTAGTCAAGAGTACGTAGCTCACGAAATATATATTTAAGTAGCTGGCAATCGCCGGCAGTCACGTCGCCGGCAAAATTTCATATGGAAAAGTTCTTGACAAAAAAGGACAACCATATGGCCGTGAATGTAGCGCCAGCTGACAGGGTTAGAAATTATCTAAAGGGAACGGTCCATGCAGACGACGGCTTTCTTTTTTACTCGACATGTAACATCGTTATCGATCACACCAGAAAATACAAAATTGACAAACATCGTACTCGAAATTTATGACAAAAAGAGTAGTGAACGCATAAGGCATTTACGTATTTTTTTCTGCTTCCACAAAAAAATGATATACGAAAGTGCGCAATCCTGCACAATTACCCGCACAATTAACTTTTTGTCCCGCACAATTCGCCTCCAAAAAAGCGCACAATTTTCATTTTTTTTCCCGCACCCTGTCAGAAGGCCTGTTAAGAAGCGAGGAGCAACACTAATTTCAACTGACTGTATGGGGCCTGGGCACCTTATGAATGGTACAGTGAACTCGATTTTCAGCCAAATTCTTTTCTTTGCCTATTATCATGAGTATATGCAGTATGTCAGATCAGCAGCAGTAGTTGCCGGATATGTGCGTGCTCATGATCAGCTCACATGATCGCCATGTTCCTAGTGGTCAGCGCTCATTCTATAACGTCAATAACATTCGTCAAAGGGCCCTGTAATCTTCGGTCAGTTCTCATATTCCGGTGATGTCATACTTCAGTCTGCAATATAGGTGAGACAACAAGGCTTAATTAGTCCTTTTACAAAACTTGCCCTTTCTACCATTCAATTTGCCATTTTTTTAACTTCACGTCCACCGAGATCTTTTGAAACAAATGTTTTGCATTTCAAAAGGTGGTTTCTGTATACTGCAGTTAATTTGCAACTTAGTACGGCAATGGGACTCTCGGAGCATGTTGTTGAACAAAACTTGACACTGAAATCACTTGAATGACCTTGGCACAATGTCACGCAAATATCCCTCAAAGCATTTAACATCTGTCACTGATGGGAGGTCATGCTGAAATTAGCATCCATCAGAGAAGGTAATATGTTAGCTTTTTTTTGTTTTTGATGTCTGTCTTTATCTACATAGATCTACATCTTATTTAGTTGGTAAAATTGAAATATCACACCAACTATTTAACAATTGAAGGGTTGAAAACGAAACTGTCGTACATGTATGTGACGATTAACCCTTAAAATTTCAAATTGCTCAGAATTGGCCGAATTTTGGTGTGTGGACTCTATTTTTGCCATAGAATATTGCCCTGTATTTTTGACATGACATCATGCCAACAAATCGGACCAATGTGAGTTGACTAAACGACTGGACATAATTCACTCACTATCTAGCAACCTTTCCAGACATAAATTTGTGTTGTTGTACAAAGGAACTTGGCTTTGATCGTCAACTAAAAATTCCCCTCAAGAGTGCGTTATTCTCATCACTATTAGTATTATAACTTGATGACTCACCTTGCAGCACTTTCGACTTACTATTAGTAACTTATACTTTACCTCAGTCTATTAAACGACCAACCTCTATTAAGGGCCAGTTTTCAAAGTCCAGAGAGTGGCTGCTTAATAGATCGCACTGTATTTATTTACTATTTCTGGTCACAGAATCAGTTATTAGTTAAAAGTCCATGCTAGTGAAGCCACACTTTCAAGCTTTGGTGTGAATTTATAAAAGCTCATGCATAACTATGTCATCCATTTCCCCAAGGGTTCGACCCCACCTGGTTGACCAAGGGATATAATTACACGTATGTGGGACTGATTGGATTCTTTGCCCTAGGGTAAGGGGGAAACTGTTGATATGGTTTACACGTAAGTTCAAGGGAAAGAGATGGCACTGGGATGTAATTCACGGGTATGTATAGTGTGTACTAAGTTTCCAAATCCAAGTGGATAGCAAGAAAAAGGAATATTGCAGTCAGAATTTGAAGATGAATTTCTGGATTGAAGATTGCAAAGCTGAAATCGCTTCTCCTGCAATATTGCAATTCTGTTTTTCTTGCCAGCCACCCTGCATACTTGCTCAGTAAGTAATCTGGCAGAGGCCAATAATTATTGTCTTTCAACTACAGTACATGTATCAACATTTCTCATGTGGTCCCCTCTCATTTGCCAACATCCAGTTTTCACCTTGCTGGTTCAATAGCTTGCTCAAGCTTTTTCAATTTTGAGCTTCATTAGCATAATTATTTGTAACTGAATACAGGTGTATGCAATTAAATTGTTTCAGTTTCTTTTTTTTCAGATTTGCACCAACAGCAGGGACCTGCTACACATGTATCTATACGTGTAGGCCTAAGTGTACGATTTACAGTTGTTATCCAACGTTAATGCATACAGCCCTAAGACTGGGAGTTTCTCAATGGTTTTACAATGAAAGCACATGAGGCCGTATTAAGGTCATGTGATAATGCTTCTGTCACCAGTTTCAACCCACTTCTCAGTGTCTGGATATCTGATGAAACATTCTTCCTCATGTTTCATGCATTTATATATAATTACTTCAAACTCATAGTAGCTATTGCCTCTTTCCCAGACACCATTGTCAAGAGGTTGGTTCAATTAATAATCTCTAGTATTATCAAAACTTTTTTGTAACACAAAAGCCCATTTTATAGTTGTGTTCTGTGACCTGGCCTTTGAGTGGAAAACAGGCTGGAGGTACATTGTAACCTTGTTTTGATACAAACCTCTCTTCTTTCTCATGCAAAAATTGATGTGGACTGGTTAGTGTAAACAACATGATTTACACAAGAAAAGCAGTGAGGTCTGTATCAAAACAAGGTCATTTCCACTCCTAGGCCAGGTCACTGATCGAGAACGTAATGGTAAAATGGACTACAGTACTGTGTTGTATTATTTTGTAATTAACCATCCACCCACCATTGGGCAGAGATTGTGGCTTGAGGAATCCTACAATTTAGAAATAACAACAAGCTTTGGGCCTGAGAACAGATACATGTACCATGACACAAAGTAATTATTGTTTGTTGCAAGCAAGGTTCTTTATTATGGTGTAGCAAAATTATAGTTCACCAAGTGTAAGTACATGTACATTGTCGTTGAAAGTGATCATGTTATACTATGATAAACCAGCAAAAATACCTCTTGTTTATTAAAATTCTAATTAACAAATAGTCAAATCGGTTGGTTGTTTTGGTAACTTTTTTTCAGAAGATTTATTGGTGAACTGTAATGACAGTTACATTTACATGTAGTAGTGTTTCTCTCAGCCAGTAGTCCCTGAAGACTGGCTTACAATCATGTACATTGAATACCACATGGTTATGTTTTTCTGCAGAAAGACACTGAAAGTAACACTGAGAGTAAATTGAGAAAATTAAAGTTAAGTGTATTATGATCCCAAATGCCTGTTACTCACATATTGAGAAAGACAAGGATCAATATTAATCAACCTGAAGGAAATAAGCCTTTATTTCCCACCATACACTGTAAGTTGATGTTTTGTTGTTCTCCTATTAACTATTGCATTGGATGCATTTTTCGGTAGAGTGAGCTTGTACAGCATTCAGTGCTTTAAGTTGTATTCATATTTCCATACCTTGAAGTCTGTCCAGTAACTGTTTCCTTTACTTTTGCTTGGTCTGCAGTATAATGTAGTACAGCTTGTATGTAAACCTTTTCTAAGTTCCAAGGCTGGTGTTCGCATGTGCAGTACATAATCTGGGCAACTTAATTGCATTTACTGCTTTGTGTTATACAGTGTAAGAGACATTCCCATGCACCTGCGCAATGAAGGTCTCCAATATATTTCCTCCCTGCTCCAGTGTTAATACAAAACATTTCAACTACATGCATGAGCTGCTTTTTGGGTGGTCACTGTTTACACTGTATACGTATAAATTATATCATTGAATAGATGCAGGCAATTTTCAATTTTAATTATTTTATTTTTGTTTATTGATTTTACTGTAAGTTTTAGTATTTGATCATCTTTAGGTTCCTGCATACATGTAATTATATGACATGTACCTTGTTTATTAATAACGGTGATTGATATCGATTTTGTCAGTGCATGTTGATGTTTGTAATTCCTGTTTGAATGCTCCTGGATCACCAATGAGATGAAATCAAATAAAATAATTAAAAAAACTGAGACTCAAGTTATTGTCAACTTCATGTAAGATGTAAGGGAAGAACTTGAAAATATGTTGGCCCGACTTTTTGGCCTCCATTTTCATCTTGGTTACAAGTAACCAAAAAAATTAAGAATAGTTTCTATTAGCTGAAACAATCCTGCACACTGCCCCTTTAAGGAGTCATGCCGGAGTGCTTTACAATGTAATTATAATTATGTGGCTTCAGTTTCCTTAGCTGAACATAATATGCTTTAGGCTAAGGTAACCCTTTAACTCCTAAGGGGTCCCCCTTTGATGAGTAAAATCATCTGGCGTTAGAGTAAAATCCATAAAGTCACTCTTAGGAGGGAAAGGGTTAAGGGAGATAGTTTTTTAAACTGAAGCCAATGTGGTCAGTGGCTATTCACAGTGCGCATGCGCATGGGGGGTCACTTGTGTGGGGATTGCATGATTTGTGTTCTATCCAAGGTTATGACAGTTTGCTTTACTCTCATGCAACTGAAGTGCTTTTTTGGTTCCCATGCCTCCCACGTGCGCTGCTATAGGAGTGTGGCAAGTATTTCAGTCAGTAAGTATCTGCACTGACTTATCAGTGTGACAATGCCTGGTGGTTGCTGCTCTTAGGGTGCCCAAGGATACCTGCACGCATGGCTCCACCTAACCAAACAAAATTTTGCTGTCCCTGCAACAACATTTTGTGCGAAATTTCTCATGTCTGCACAGAATTTCGATAATTTAGAACAATAGTTTCAACAAAATGTCGCCTAGCCTGCATAGCTGTAGGCGCGTGAAATAAAGTTTTGGTGGTGGAGCCGCTACGAATAGAATGGGGAAGAGAACTTTGAGATATATTTCTCGCAGCTCCGCCCCCAAAACTTTATTTCACATGCGCTTACAATACCACCAGCTATGCAGGCTAAATTTTGCCAAAAATTCGCTTTTTCTTCAAATATTGAGAATTGTGATAGATTATATCATAATGCACATGACGTTATTGTTAAGAGTAACATTTGATCTAATTGGTTTATTTCCGACCAATCACATTATTGCTCATATTACAATCGCAACACTTGCACTGATCGACAAGACAATGAGAGAAAAAAACTGGTAATACTAGAGGTGGTGTGTCACCATAGCGATGGCCGTTTAAAATTTTGGGTCACTGGGCTTGTCCTTAAAGTGTCTTAGCAGCCTAGTCCCTAGGCATTCCCTCTTTCCACCCTTGTCCGCACGAAGTCTGGGAAGGAGTTGGTGAGATCACCTAGCAAATATTGCCAAAATACCCCTGATTTTAGCGCAAAAAAAAAACCTGGTTGGAATTTACTAGTTTCCCCGTCGTATCGTGTGAAAGCTTACTGCCGATGTGACAAATCCGTACAATGGAAGTGTCCACAAACGACGGTAAGTTCTAACTTTGTGGAATAACCTTTTTAGTCTGTTATTTTGCGCTGCTTTTCCATTCAAAGTTCTGTCGTGTTCATAAATTATTTAAGTTACACGTTTTAGATTCAGACAAGTGCGATGTGGACACCCATCCTCAAAGGTATATTATGCCATTATTGTAACGTACGATCTTGTGCATATTTCAGTGTCGTTTATGGTAGACATGGCAGTATTTGCTAGGCGTTCTCGGTAAGTCTCTCTCAGTGACGTCATCGCTGACAGTTGGGTTTGACCGAGCTGAGGACGCCTAGGGACTAGGCTGGTGTCTTAGCACTTGCACGAACTGCTATAAAAGAAACAACTGTAAAGTATACATGTAGTAGTAATGATCCATCAATGTAATATACTGGAAGCTGGTGTTAGCCACTTTAAATCTCAATCAAAAACCACTTATCCATAAGTCAGAATAATTGAAAGCTTTGGTGCCAAAAGGAAATAAATGATAACTATTTTAGCCTTAAAATCCAAATTTCTCTAAATTTGCTCAACTTTGGCATACAGACTGGTTAATGCTACATGGAACTGTGGTTCTGTGTTTCTTTTGTAACATACAGTGTAAAAGCTTGAATTTGACAAATAAGCTGGTGATTTTTACCTAAAACTCAAGAAACAGAAACCAGAACAATCTGTTACATGGTTGATTTCTTTTGTTTGGCTTCAAACAGACAAAAAAAGAAATCATTGAATCATTCCCCACTTCAGTTCAGATTTGGGCAAAAATTATATAGCATGTAACTAATCTTACTTTATCTCCCAGTTTTCTAATAGAGCCTGTTTACATGGAGGGAGGGTGCCCAGCAAACTGGATTTAATTACCTGGCTAAATTAATTGAGAACGCTAAAGAGAACGCTATTGAGTTAAAGGCTGCAGACAATAAGTGAAATTTGGGAACAGAGACACACGAGGTTTCTAAACGTCACTTTTGACACTAGTCTTGCACAAAGCCTTTGAGTTGCTATCACAGTCCTGTGTCTCTTCCAAGAGTGTACTTTGAAACAGTATAATTATTGATTTCATTACTTTGCCATAACTGCTGCAGAAAATCTCAAGTTGGCAAGTGTTATGGACTAAAGAACAGAACATTAAGGACATCTGCCTCGAACAAACACCAAGAAAACTACCCTAAGTTGTAAGCAAAGCGATCCATAATCAGCTGCTTCAAACTATCCGCTACAGGAAGACGGTTGGCTGTGATCTTCAGTGGTGATGCCATATCTGTCAACTTCGTGCAAACTGGATTGAGATGGTAGTGTCTTGTTGAAGACGTCACTTGCCACTGGTTTTTTGTTTTGTTCCAGAAGTGGTAGGCTTCAAATCGGCCAAAGCACCACTGCTGATCTTCACCATCGTTGTAACCAGCAACAGCAGACTTGATCGCTTTAGAACAACCAGCACACTTTCTGATGTTTCCTGCTATTTCTTTGAGCAGTAACGGTGCACTGGGCGGTGGGTCAACGGGCCTACTTGTTCTTCTTATTACAAGGGTTGTTGGATTCAAAACCTCTGCTTGCAAACAGGATCCAGGAGTATTATCTAGTGACTGTGTACTTGGATCAATCATGACATCATCCAGTGGACGCTTTCTAGCTGGAGTTTTTCCTCCAACATTCTTTGGGGCAGTCGAGGTGGTTATCTTGTTTAAACTTCGGCCCTTGTATGCCTGGACTACCTTTTGGACACACCCAAGATGGATGGCAACAGTAAGGGAATGAAAGCAGAGGTTGTTGCGGCTGAAGAAACTACAACCACATGAACATTTCCCACTCTTCAAACATTGTACACGATGGGGCAACGGTCCCTCACTGTCTACAAAGAATACTCCTTCCTGGAAACCTTTGCGGAATTTTGCATTGTGCAGGATACTCTTTGCCTTTTCAAGCAGACTTGCCTGTTCCTCTTTAGAGAACTGACCATCAAGTTGAGCAAGGTTGCTCATGTCACGAGACATTGGATTTGATAAACAATCAGCTGAGGTGGTTGTACATGTAGCAGATGCAAACTTGAATGAGCGACACTGCTTGAATGCTGCTGGGTCTGGACATACTTTGTTAACTTTCTGCATGTGAGCCTTCCGTTCTTCTGGTGTCATTTCTCCATGGCTTTTGCTTGACAAGTGCTGCTTAAACTGTGGGCTGATTTCCCATTTGTCGGACAGCTGAAACCAAGCAAGCTCCTCTTCTTGGTCAAAGGACTGTACAAAGTCGTATAGAGTTACAATGATTTTGTCCATATCTTGTGGAACAAAATTTGCCCAGTCTTTCAACATGTCATTGATTGACTCTGGGATATTTTGCTGATAGGGACTTTCTCCTATGCCAAGGTCCTTCATCACATGCTTTGACATTGTTGTCTGCATATCTTCCAGCTTGTGTGCGCGGAAGTATTCTGCAAACATTGGTGGACCGGCTTTCTCTGACCTCTCCAAAACCTCCCATTCCTCCATAAGAACAGCTGCACGTGCATCAAACTCCTCCCTGGAACTGGACCAAATAAGACCACTCCCTTGTCTGAAGAGGTTTTGACATATGCGTTCCACTAGTGCTGAAGAAAGACCCAGCTTTCTCCCCTTGGCCTTGACATTTCTTTCACTATGTATGAAGCACAGCAGAGGGGCAGCATTTCGAAAACCAGCACCAAGGGCATTTCGCAAAGCCCGCTCATCATCAGTTCCCGTGGCGTGGAGGTATTCTGATAAGCCTGGAATCTCACGATTGAGGCAGTGGATGAAGGATAGATATGTGGACTCTTCTTTCGTCATGCAAATCATGACAGGGCCAATACATGATGGGTGACGGTTCTTCCCTTTTACTTGGAGAACTGTGTTTCTGTAACTGGTAACAAGCAAGTAGAAGGGACCAAGTTGGAAAGTGAGATCAACACCAAGCTCAGAGACTTGGTTGGATTTTTTGTGGCAGCAGAACTTGACTATGTTGTCCAGTTGATGATCAGTAAAGAGCATAACCGTGGGGAGGTCATTGCCGACTATTTCGCGTATGAATCCACGTTGAGTGGTTTTCTGCAATTCCATTACAGATGCAAGGGGGTCCTTGTTGAATGGCCCCAGCTTTTGCTGTGTTTTCTTGATGTACTTGACCTGATTCTCATTACGGGGGAGTGAGCTTGTACTCTCCACACCACATACACCACCAGCATCCTTTCTTACCTGAAATAGAGCTCTCTTTGGCCCATATTGCTTTGCCTTTTCCGCAACAGACTGCTTTGCACTCTCTTTAGATCGTAGATATGGCATGTTGGAAGATGTGCGGTTGCCATGCTTTTCAACTTTAAACTTTGCAGGCTTGCCATCATAATGATAGTGAAGAACTACAAGTGGAAACCACTTTTCTATGTCCTTTCCAAATTCAATGGACACAATGGTCTTATGATAAGATGAGAAAGAGCCACATGTGTATGTTCTTCTTCGTACAACAACATCAGCATTGCCTTGATCATGGACTCTCTCCATTTCTACCACTCTTCCATTTTCATCTTTATCAACAGTGCAATATTTTGGCCTGCAACCGGTCATCTTCCAAACCCCATTCTCATCAGCATATAAATCTGCTCTATTTCCTAATGCTGAAATATCCAAGACAAATGTTGCATTTTGTTGAATGTTTGTGGGGACAACAGTGCTGATCATCTCCTCATTATCAGATTGACAGTTGAAGAGGAAAGGAATGATGTAGGGGTTTTCCAGTGATTCCAAATCCACAATCTTACATCTGACGTTTGCGTTGTACAGTTTAAACTTGTTAGCAACTTTTTCAGGTGATTTTGAAACATCTATGTTCTCAGTATCCTCCTCATCTACATCAGAGCTACTGAGCTAGAAAAAGGATATTTGCAAACAGTTAAGATTTTTACAGTATATAGACTTGTGTATTAGTATACTTGAACAGGGATCATTTTCTTGGGGAACCAACTACCCGAGTCATCCCAATTAGTGTGATGTTTCTTTTATGTCCCCAAAACCTACATGTACGTTACTTATTATTAAAAAGAATTATAGCAATGATTTTGGACAGCAAGTACTGCCTTTTACAGTAGTCACAGTATCATCATCTGCGTTTAGATGTTTTTTACGTTACAAAATTATGTCTGAAGTCAACCCTCTTACGTTCCCCGTGACCAGTTGAACAGATATAAAATAATGCAAAGCAAGGCAACCTACCTCATCCATTGGTTGAATATCAAGTCCAATAGCTATACAGTCATCTGAAATATCATTTACCTGGACTTCGTCAGGTCTGCCAATGAAACATGAATGTATGTTACTAGAAAATATGGCTGGTGACCGCTTCAATGCGGCCAATTTACATCTGCTTTTACTTTATTTTATGGTGTGTATATGTATAAATGTGTTTGTGGGTGAGTGGGGGGATTGGAGGGGATGGAAGAGCATTCTCTGTGAAATACAGGGCCAGTCAAGTTATTCATTGCATGGGATCAAAGTGCTTGTGAAATGGCATTTTTTTGTTTGTTTTGATGTACAGAACATTTGACTTTAATTGATCTCAAACTTAGCTTTAGTGTTCGTACCAAACCTCATGGTTAGTCAGTAGACCATTTTACAGTTCTTTGCTCAATACCCTGGCCTTTGATTGAATGCGAGGCTAGGGGTGACCTTGTTTAGATACAAACCTACCTGCTTTTCTTATGGAAATTATGCTGATTAAACACTAGTTAGCATAAGAAAAACATGATTTACATAAGAAGAGTAGGTAGGTTTGTATCAAAACAAGGTCACCCCCAGCCTCGCTTTCACCGACAACTGTAAAATCGTCTATTGTTCCACTGGCTTTTTTGTTGTGGTGTAAAAAAAAAAAACCATCCGTTAATGGCAGTAAACATGAACCAAAAACACAGATAAAGATACAAGTATAAGCCAAAAGAAAAATGTACTTCCCTAAGTTATGGAGAAAAAAATAAACACCCCTCCCCAAGCCCCCCACCATCCTTTCTGCCCACCTTGCTTTAGAAAAAAAAGGCATTTGAAAATATATATCTAAATTCTCTAGGT
The DNA here is from genome assembly GCA_016490735.1 of Pachyseris speciosa. Classification (NCBI taxonomy): domain Eukaryota; kingdom Metazoa; phylum Cnidaria; class Anthozoa; order Scleractinia; family Pachyseridae; genus Pachyseris; species Pachyseris speciosa. Next base: position 346,997 of record JAEMWC010000367.1, read on the forward strand.
CGCTAAACCCTTTTTAATGGCATTTTCAACAATTTGTTTCATAGCTTTTATGGTGTTTTACATGCTAACTACCTCTCTTTGGCCACCAATTCCCAAATTAACCATTTATTAATCTGCCATACTATAAAAAAATCTAATTACCAAATCTATATCAAAAGGAAGTTTTTTTAAAATTGGTGTGATAGAAGATAAAGTAATAAGTTTCTGTTGTGACAAAGTATCTCAAGTCATTATTGAGGTTGACAAAAGCATTTGTAAAAAAAATATGACTCCACCCTTCTCAAGACCTAAAAAAGAAATTCCACACCCCATTCCCCACCCCGCCCCACCAAAAGAAAAAAAAATCCAGACTATTATTTTCTGCACGCACACCAGCTCAATACCTTGGTTGTAATCAAAACAAGGAAAGGAAGGAAGCTTTTCACATGCCAAAAGGTTTGTAGCCATTGGAGGTCTAAGTTTGGTCGTTTACAGTCCAAAAATGATTTTAATTTTCGTTCTTAACGAATAATAAAGTGCAGAAAAAGTCTTCATAGAACCCTTATGAAAAAAGATAAGCAACGCAAAAACTACAAAATAATTAAGCGCAGCACACCTGAAAGTTTTTGTGTCAACTTCTGAACCAAAATCACTAGAAATCTCCACCAAATCGTCTTCTCTAAATACAGGAAAGTTAGGAAAGAGTAGTCCTTGAGCAAATTGACGTGTTGATGACAAGCAATAGAAACAGATTAAATGAGATGAATATTTATAGGACTGAAAAACTCACATGCTGTCGTCCATATCTCATCACTGCATACTTTTTTTTCAATGGCCTCCCGAGACTGGGGCGAGAATGATAATGGGAACAAGGGAGGAATGGGTCGAGTGAAATGGTGGCAACCAATATGGCGACGGAAGCAGGTACTTTTCTTCAGTACTCAGTACGAGTACTCCGTGGGGTAGTCCGCGGAGTAGTCCGTAGGGTAGTCCGTGGAGTACTCCGTGGGGTAGTCCGTGGAGTGGGGGTCAGTGGGTAGTCCGCGGAGTGGGGGTCAGTGGGTAGTCCGCGGAGCGGGGGTCAGTGTTTTCAACTCTCCCTACGAACGGCGGCCGCGATGGATTACACTTTGCCGAGGAGCACTCTGATGATCTTGTTCACAGTTTTACTGTGCCGTTGACAGTAACGGGCTTTTATAATTTAAGAACTGTTCCTATTTCTAATAACGAAGTAAGCTTATTTACTTACCAAAAACATTCAAAATTCTTGATTAAAAATGGCTTGCCGGCCTCTAAATCCACGGTGATGCATTCATTTCCTTTGACATCGGTGCCACAATCTTCAGCCTTTATACTATAATAACGCTGTTGTTATTCACCCTGTAAACCACTCAAAAAACCATCTATGCGAAACAAAATTGGGCGCCAAGAGAGAATGAATAGAGGTTCTTTGTTCGGTGAAAAGCACGAGATAGTCATGTGAAAATTTTCGCACTATTATGGCTGTTGCTGAGTAACATCCACTGGAGTACTTGATTGCAATCCTCAGCGCTGTCTGCTCAGCGCTGTCTGCTGCTCTGTTCAAGTAAGTGCAAGTGAACGCTTCGTTTGCATCGCTCATTCAGATTTCGAGGATATATGAATCCAATTTCTGGCGAAGATTTTGACGAAAACAGGGCAACCCTAAAATATGGAATCCGGAATCCGGAATCCGGAATTCGGAGTCCGGAATGCGGAATCCGGAATCCGGAATCCGGAATCCGGAATCCGGAATCCGGAATCCGGAATCCGGAATCCTAAATTCAGAAACTATAATCGGAAAAAGGAAAAACTTGATTTCACAAAAGGCAAAATTGCCTTACATTACTGAAATCTTTTGAAGAGTTTTGGTTGTAGACTTATTGTAGCTAGTCACTAATTCATCTGTACTGAGTTGTAAACGTCATCTGAGCGACTAAAAAGTTTTAACTTTTTTCTGCACGGAGTCTTTCCTTTTCAAAATCACCGTGGGAACAATGATTGCTCATTAGTTGTTAATAATAAGTCACATACAAAATTCGTGTGTAACACGCCGACGGATCGAAACTGGATCACACACACATACAAGGCAATTTTATTTTATGGTGCATGTAATGTTTACACTAGAGAAAAAGTCAACTTAGGAATATTTCAAGTCAAGTAATTTTTTGATATTTCAAGTAAATTTGTCGGATTTAACGCTTCACACACAAGTAACGTTTTTCCTTCAACATATATGAGTTATATGATTATATATTGACTTACAGGCTTCGCCCGCCTCAAAGTTCAAGAAACCACAAGTTTCAAGTCACTTGAAAATTTCTTGAATCATTTCAATTTTCCGACTAGAATGAGTTCCAAAGTAAAGTGACTTAAGATTTTACTTAAGCCTTCACACACATATTTCGGAAAAGTAAAACTTTAGCAGCTCCTTATAAGTCTTACTTAACAGCCTAGTGTAAAGACTACCATACAAATTTCTAACGCCTGAAATATTCTAGACATAAATAACTGAAATCGAAATACGTTCTCTGGTTAAAAATATTAAAACGCATAAGCTTTCGGTTATCAGTCTATAGCCTTTAACGAATGAAAAATGTAGCGCGCGAACGGAATACAAAAAAGGTGCAAAAATTTTTTGAGAATAAAAACACAAAAAGAAGTGTAAAAAAAGCTAGAAGATAAAAATGTAAAAGAAGTCTAATTACAATAAAATGGAATATTGCCTAGGCAACGGTTTTGAGTTATTATCCGCGTCGACGGTTTCCATTTGCGTGAAACATTTTTCATTCGTTAAAGGCTATAGACTGATGGCCAAAAGTTTATGTTTTTAATCTTTTTAACCAGGGACGTTTTTAATTTCAATATGACTTGTCCTGATTACAGCTCTATTTTTAACTGAAATCAAGTTTTCTTTCGCCCGGTTATAGTTTCATGATTCCGGATTCCGGATTCTGGATTCCGGATTCCGGTTTCCGGATTCCATGTTTTAGGGTTGCCCACGAAAACACACTTTAGGAAGAGATTCATCTTCAGTTGAGTATAAGACATGCTTTAGATGTTTGTTACCAAATGTTGACGAGATAGCGAAGAGACGAACGAGTTCGTGGAGGTGAGAAAATTCCATCGCTAACTCTCGCTCACTTTTAAGTCTTACGTCCGTTTCATTTCAAAGGACTTTGTAAATTTCATGAGCTTTTCGGATAAATCACTGAGTAAATGTTTGACTGAAGGATTGTATTTTATTTTATGTAATTGTCTCTATGTTGTGTTTATATAAGTAAAGCTTAATTAGTAGCACTTAATTGGTCTTAAAGAATCACAAAACTTTGCAGTCTTTTTTTAATTTTAAGTGGTGGAACTTGAACTTGATATTGATTGGCCACAAATTGCTCAAATTTGCATTTTGATATCTCAGCTTACCATTGATTCCAAGACATTTCCAGCAATTCCAAATGCGATTTTTGTTTAGTCTTAAGATTGTTGGGAATTCCTTTTAATTCCAAGTTATTCCCAACTGGATCAGTGAACATTCCCAGCTATTCTAATTAATTCCAAGCCTTTGGTTTTATCCTAATTCCTAGGAATAATCAATTGTGGGCCACAATGGAAACTACTGGACTACCAGTAATATGTTACCCCTATAAAGTGGCAGTATAAAGACTTTTGTATAGTGCTGAAAAATCAGGTCGTGGGTTTTGATTATGAAGAGTCATCTTTTAATATTTGAATGGAACTGTGATAAGATGTTTCAGCTGATCACGTTTTATGATGAGAAGTTTCCTTCAGTCTAAACAACTCATGAAAATGGCTGGCTTGTCCCTCCCTCTAACCTTTTTGCCCATCCGAACAAAATTAATGTCACTTTCGCTAAAACACAGCATGGATGTTGACATGACAATGTGGGACGTACCCTCGGTGTGACACACAGTGGGCCCCTCCTTGAAAAATCCTAGCTGTATATGCCCCTTAGTGTGGTCTACACTTAATCCGGTCGCCATGTTTCTTTCGTATTAAATTATATTATTCTTTTGGTCACTTGTTACGGCACATTGGTCCATTTTTATTCTACTTTTATTGTCATCCCAGTACCGCTCCAGTATTGTTCTGGTACAAGTTTACAAGTCTAACACCTTTATTATGGTCTATGATCTGTTGGCTTGAATTTTGATGCAAGGTAGTGACATCTATTTGTCCTTTCTTGGTTGCCTTTGAATTTTAATAAATAAAATTTCAAAAGTCTATTTTTAAAATGAAAGTCTGTAACAACTATAATTTATTCAAGGCATGTGTGGTGAATTTTCATGATTCCCACCTTATAAGCCCTAGAATCATGGAAAATTCATGACCCATGAAATCAGTAATGTAAACGAAATCTTTTTATATGCTATGAAAAGTATGTTTTCATGGGTCATTAAAGACATTGTTTCGAGTTTCATGGATTATTAATGGCCCATGAAATCGAAGACCACACCACCAGCCATTTTCATGGCCCACGAAAGTCCAAACACATGACTTTCATGGGTCGTGAAATATATCATGAGACGAGTTTCATGGCAAATTCATGGCCCATGAATATATCTCCTTATCAAATTCATGGGTCATGAAATAAATGGCACATTTTCATGATGGAAAATTCATGGCCAAAAGAGAACCCATGACATTACATTATGCAGTTTTCATGGGCTATTAAATGGCTTTCGTGGGGTATTCACAGAAAATTCATGGCATTTTCATAAAACTGTGGCTCATAGTGTAGCACGGATGGAGTCGGGAGCTTCAGCAGACACATCACATAAGTGTCCATGTTTTAACCGCCAAAACTTTTAGTCTACGGCACACTATGGAACAATCCTTTCTACATGTACCTGTCAATCATTTAATGTCCAGTTGCAGTTTTACTCTTCTGTTACGAGCGTTTGGTGCTTAGTTTTCAATAAAGACTTATGAAGGGCTTGGTGGAAAACTATGCTACAGTGTAAGTGGATTTTTGGGAGGTTTTTTTATTTATTTTGCTCCAAAATTGCTGGTTTTTTGTATACATGGCTTGTTTTGATGTGGTAAACATTGTCCTGTATTCTTTTTTTGCTGCTTTGTGCTTAGGCTTCCAGAAAACACGGGCCAAAAAACGTGTTCACCTAAAAATCGACTGAGCATAGTTTTCCACCAAGCCCTTCAATTGAACGTCTCATACAGTAGCTTTAGTGATTGATCAGTCAGTCACCAGCATTTATCTGTGGTTTTAGCAGGGCGTAGTCTCCACAAGCAGAACACTATTCCTAAAGCCTGGCCTTGGGTCATGATAGTGAATCGCCGGTCGGTCAGTCGTGTCATAACTATGTGTTGTACAACTTCTAAAATGCAACTGAAATCCTTTATTGTGACTAATCACTATCAACAAGTCTCAGACGTAAATAATAGAAGAAAACTGGTTCAATTTTTGCCCAGATTAAAAAGATACCTTGTTCTGTCTTCATGGCATCGCATTTGCCTGCCTTAGTAATATCCAGTTATTCCTTGCTTAGCAGTCACTAAATGTGAAGTAAAAGTAGATTGTATAGAATTTATGGATGAGTAATTTTGGTTTCTAGTCTGTACTTATGTATCATTTTTTATTAATGACCAAGTACAGTCAAGTTGCAGTTTTGGTGCTCTTTGAAAATATGCTGGTTCATGCATTTTGTTTCTTTTTCTGTTCACAGAAATCGAAAATCTAGATGTCCTGGAAAATATACAGATCAGTACGGAAATTAGTAACAGTGAAACAATTTCCTGCTCCCTGAAAACAAATCCAACAAAGTATATCAAATGGTATGACAGTGTAGGACATCCAATATTAAATACAAGCAAGATTCAGGTTTCTGGTAGCACATTAACCATAAGCAATATCGATCTGACTGATGGAGGGGCCTACCAGTGTAGAGGGTTGTCTGACATGCGCCCTTACACCATTTATGTGAATGGTAGGTTGGGGAATTTTCTTTTTCTTGTTAAGAGCCTGCATGACTGTAATTTGTTAGGTATTATTCCCATCACTGAAGGTGTTATGTCGAGGGTATTTATGTGTCTTGTAATCAAAATAATGGTTAAATTATTTACAACAAATGCTCGACATGAAGCGAAACTAAAGAGGCTGACAACGTCAATCTGCATATTCACCCTCACCGATCAAAAGAATTTTTGTTCGAAAAACACTGGTGTGTTACTTCTATGGTCACCTTTTAGACAACTGAGGGCTAATGCTTTGATAAAACTAAGAACATTCATGAACATCTGCTCAGCAATAATTAAAAATTATGAGTAACGTTGGAGCACTATGCTGTGGCCTGCGCAGCAACTTTGCAATAGCGGGTGGGGGTGGGGGGTTGTAGAGGACTCACTTCGAGCGCGTTAGTGTGAGTCAACTAGTGGGATCTGGGGGCATGCTTCTCTAGGAAATTTTCAATTAAAGTCCTTTGTAGTGACTGGAAATGCGTTTAAAACTAACATGGTGTGGTGAAACTTATATACTTTCAGCAACAAAAAGGCGGTGTTTTAAACAAGAATAATCAGTTATCGATAAAACATAAAATAGAAACAGAAACTTTTTCAACTGAGACTGATGAAGGATGAGCGAGTTAGTCGAAATATGTTGATTTTCTGTTGAAACCTAGGGGGGCTAAAGCCCTCTCAGCCCCTCCCCCTTCGCGGTCCTTGTATGTCTAAATCTCAAGCAACTTTTCAAAAATTCTTGAAAGCACTATTTGAGTACTTTTTTTGCAATTTTTGAGCACTTTTTGGCGAATTTGACAGCGCAATCGGGACTTGCCTAGCTCCCTGTGACACTGCCTGAGAGTATCCTATAGTGATGAGCCATAATTTTAAGTGAGGCATGTGTTAATACTGTGGAGTTAACTGAGCCTCTTGATAACATTCAGGATCATCTGTTCCATCATCACAATCATCATCGCCATGGCCAACCAAACATACTAATTCTAAATGAAATGGAATACAGGGGAGGGGGGAGTGTTGAAATTGATTAGCGTGCTGTATTGTGAAAATGTTAAGGGCTTGAGACCACTCGATAAAATCTTCGAATTGTGTACAGTGTAGGTGTTAACAATTAATTAATCCGCAGTCAGAGGTTAAATTTGTGCACGCCTTCTGGCCTGTGCTGTTCTGCTGTTCTGCTGTTCTGCTGAATCTGAACACAACTGAGATCAAATGATGTCAAAAGCAGCATTAATTATTTTGCATGAACATTTTTAGTCAAAATTTGTTTCACAGCAGTTATCAATATGGGGTGTGTGGGCAGTGGTTTACTGACAATTACAGTTTATTAAAAGTTCTAAAATATAAATGACATTCAACAAACAATCTGTTGTAACACGGCTCTTAAAGTTGAACACCTACGAAACATTTCTTTGACTTTTAACTGAAACCATGTTATCTAATTACCTTTAACAGCGGAGTTTACGAAGACACCAGGGAACAAACCCTTGTAAGTGGGAAGCCTGGCATCATAAACTGTAGTGCCCAAGGAGCACCTGATCCACAGTTGGAGAAATGGAGCAGAGAAGATGGAAAACTGCTTGGCAAGAGAAGATTCACAAGGCTCTCCAACTGGAGCTTGTATATTGATCCAGTTCACCCAGAGGATGGAGGGAGATACAGATGTCACATCAAACAGAGTAAAGGAGATAGATCAACCACAAGCAAACATAAGGCCATTGATGTTTCCGTTATAGATGAGTAAAGTAAAAACAACGGAAGAGGTAGCAAGTTGCTCAAGAGGTTACAACAGCGCTACAAATCTACTTTGGCAGTGATTTGAAATTTAGCACTACTATTAAGGTGGTCCTCGGGTATTTATGGGGTTGTGTGGTCCCTTAACTTTTTAAATTACATTTTTGAAAAGGAAAACGTGGACTGGTTTCTTAGCAATTTTAGCCTCCGAAAGAAAAATCCTTGAATAATGTAATAATTTAGATTTTATAGCGATCAGAATCGAATTCTTTTTGTAGTAAAAGGTTTTCTAAGACCTTCTTTTTCAAGAAAATGCAATTATTTCTTATTTGACATGATGAATTTTTTTACAAAACACACCAAAGAGGCTAAAAAACAGCGAAGGTTTACTCACAGCGCGTTACATGAGAATCCAAACCGTAGATTTGCCAATTCATCGACTTGTTAATTTTGCCCTCAAAACTGCTCTCCTCTCACGTTTGACTCCATTGTTGTCTAAATGTGGGAGATATACTTACCCAGAACCCATCATTTTTAAGGGTGACATCATTTACATCACTTTGCAAGGACCTTTGTAATATCCTGGTCTATGCACTATTCGAAAAGAATGCAAAACAAATCGAGGAGTTTTGAGTTTTTTGAAATAATATGATTTGTTGGCTTTTGTCCAACAAGCAGTCAAAAAACCACACATCTTTATCAATTGCTAACATTTGATGTAAGTCTTCGATCTTTTAGGCTCTTATACATAAGGTGTAAATGACGTCAGCCTTACAAATGGTAGGTTTTGGGTAAGTATATCTCCCACATTATTTTAGACGACAATTAAGTCAGACGTGAGAGAAGAGCAGTTATGAGGGCAAAATTAACAACTTGACGATTTGGCAAATCTACGGTTTGGATTCTGATGTAACTCGCTGTGAGTAAACCTTCGCTGTTTTTTAGCCTCTTTGATGTGTTTGTAAAAAAAAATTCACTGTGTCAAATAAGAAATCATTGCATTTTCTTGAAAAAGAGGGTCTTAGAAACCATAAAATCTAAATTATTATATTATTCAAGGATTCTTATTTCGGAGGCTGAAATTTATAAGAAATCGGTCCATGTTTTCCCTTTCAAAAACGCAATTGAAAAAGGGACCACACGACCCCATAAATATCCGCGGGCCACCTTAAGCAGCCGTTGTCTATTAGAAGTAAATTTCTTGAATATTATTTCATAAAACCTATGAGAGAGAAAGACCCAAAAGTATCACTTTTTCTCATTTGTCGCTAAATTTGACATTGAAAAAGGGTTAACCATTTATTTTAGCAACTGTAATTCTCAGAAGGCTTGACTTCCTGTTGAAACAATAACGGGTGCTTGTAATGTCAGCTGGGAAACACAACCATTGTGCAATTGAGAAATCTCACTATAATTATTTATGGTGGCTTATGCTACTAGTGACTTAGTTCACAGGAGATTCGTTCCGACGAAAACAGTGAAAATGAATGCAATTTACAAGTACGATTGTGATATCACTGTGATATTGTTAGAACGTCGGAAACCGCTATGCATGTTGGGCCTCGTCTCTATTGTCTTGAACCACGTAGAGTTCATCATCTGGCGCTCGAAAGTAACAAGAAACAGACTGAGTTTATTGATCACATTTGTAAACACAACAGAAATTTACAGAGAAATATGAGAAGGCAAAACTTCTAGAATAAATAGCATGAACTGCTTACAAAACGGAACAATTTGTTCGATCTCATATTGAAAGCGCAACGTGTTTAGATACTAGTTTCAGCAAAATTGGAAGCATAGATTTAAGTTTCGCACTTCCCAGCAAAAAAGTACGAACAATATATAATTTACCTTCGTCTTCCATACAAATATCTATAAAAACGACCAACGCGCTCCAAAATGCCATTTTTTGTTACTTCCTGGCAACAACAAAATTAGGAAATTCGCATTTGTTCAGTCCGAGGCTTCAAGAACACATTCGTCTCTTTCACATTTCAGTGTTTTCGTCCTCTGAAAATGCATCCTAGTCCTTCTCATCTCATCATAACAAAGGTAAAATTTCGGCTCGTAATACAAACACACCGTAGCGTGACGACTTTAATCATTCGAGGATGCCTGTGTGTTAAAATACTGTCTTTGCTTCACAGCATCTTTGTTTATTTTCTCGCCACCATCCTGCTCTAATAATTTGGTGTAGGACTAAGAAAAATAAGAGAAATATGAGAAGGCAAAACTTCTACAACAAATAGCACGAGCTGCTACAAAGCTGAACATTTTATTCGATCTCATATTGAAAGTGCAACGTGTTTAGATACTAGTTTCGGCAAAATTGAATTCATAGATTTAAGTTTCGCACTTCCCAGCAAAAAAGTACAAACAATATAATTCACCTTCGTCTTCCATACAAATGTCTATAAAACCGACCATCGCGCTACAAAATGCCACATTTTGTGGTTCATGACGAGGATCCTTAAATGTTAAAATAGTATCTTCGCTTCACGACATCTTTGTTCCTTTTTCGTCGCCATCTTGCTCTAATAATTTGGTGTAGGACAAAGCACTAGTTTATTCTTTTAGCACAGGACAAATGATTGGTCCTATGGACAAAATAAGTGATGATATAAGAAAATCCATTATTGACGAAATAAACATACATGTACATGGTGAAGAAAGGAGTGTAAATGATGTATACAATAAATCACATATGAACTGCGGAAATGAAATCAAATGAAGAATGATCCTTGTTGTCGTGAATGCAATTTATGCAATTGCGTAAAGAAGCCTGAAAAAAATTCAGGACTTCAAAGTGATTTTAACCGGTGACCTCGCGATACCGGTGCGATGCTCCAACCAACTGAGCTATGAAGCCACTGACATTGGGAGCAGGTCAATTATGCATTCATATGTTCCCGTGAAAGATATGAGTGTAAATGATATGTGAAATAAGTCATAAATGAACTGCGGAAATGAAATCATATATGATTTATTTCATATATCATTTACACTCAGTTTGTTGTGCCTTTTCGCTTTTGATAGTCTGTTTACGCACTCAAAACTCAAACTACCTAGACAGCTGTGTGTTGAACTGTGGCTGAATAGTCAGTTAAGCACTCGGAAGCAAATCCTTCTTCTTTTTAAAGCCCTTTTCTTGCATACAGGGGTTCTTAAAGCAGTCCAGGGTAAAGTGAGCACTATAAATTATCAAGTGTTTGGTCGGTTATGCAAAATCGGGTTGTTTTACTTGAACAAATTAAGTTATTCCACCAGCCTTACATTCAAATCATTGGCAAACTTAGACATAGAGTGCCCAGTAATTCTACGAGTTGCTAGAATACTGTAAATTGCAAAGAAATAGCGTACTAAACCTGGTTCGGGCTTTATTTTCACTATAACTGCTAAAGTATTGTGCATAACTGCAATGATCTTCCCATATTCACTCTTTAATCCGCAGTTCAAATATAGGATTTTCATACATGTATATTCAACACTCATGGGTATGTTATGAACCAACGCAATGGTCAGCTCCCAGTTGGCTTGTTACCTCAGTTGCTAGAGCACTGCACCGGGATTAAAGTTTTTTTTTGCAGGCTTTATTTTTAGTATACTGCTTAACAGCAAATGTCAGAATATTTTGAGAATCTCAAATCACAATTGAAGGGCTGGGGGAATAAACTGCCTATGTGGAATTTTCGGCCGTTTTTTGTTTCGCTTGGATTTGTCCAAATTTTTGCATGTGAACTGCATTTTGATTCAAAAACATTGTCCCGTATTTTTTTTTTCACCGATTGCGTTTTCGAGAAATAACGTATGCAAAAAAAAAAAAAAAAACACCTAAATCTCTACATAGGCAGTTTATGCCCTCAGCCCTTCATATGGTGGGGTATGCTAATTAACATTCATGAAAACAACGCCCAAGGGTATTCTTTGAGTGAAAAACTAAGCGCCAAATGCTCGTAACCGATTTAAGAGAACACAGAACGTTTCTGTTCAGTTAGACGTAATGCGCAATGTGTCGTTTTTGCATAATCATAACACTCGACAAACTCGCTTGGCACGAAAAAGTACACAATATTCGTGGTTGACTTAAGAAAACAGCACACAGTGGCCTTGGTTAACCTCAAGTCAGCGCGCAAAGATTTTGTCCGACCTGAAAACAGCACTCACTCCGAAGAGATTCAGGGTTATTGTTGGGTTTAGGTTGGATTAACATTAGGGTTAGAGCTTCGGCTAGGGCTACGGATAGGGTTAGGTGTTAATGTTAACGTTAACGCTAGCGTTAAAGTTAGAGAAAGCGCGGTTGTTTGAGTCCGAATCAGCTTAACTGAAGGGTTCGTCCGAGTCGAAAACAGCGCCTAGTTGCCTTGGTTGACTCTAAGTTCTTTCGGAAAGGCTTTGGCCGATATAACACAGCGCTAAAGTCGGTTCTTTGTCTTAAATACAGCGTACATCTTAAATCCAGCGTACAAAAACCTCGGTTGATTCTAAATCAGTGCGCGCTTGCCGATGGCTGAAAAATCACATAAAATATTAAAGACAGCTGTTTTGACCCGAAGAAACTTTTTGGCAAGACAACTCCTATTGGTGACCTACAGGGTGTTTCAAAAGTTCGTTCCGATTTGGAGTTGTTAATTTTTTAAACAAATCAATTGTTTCTTAGAACTTTATCAATACATTGAGGTAGAGAATTTATTAAAATAGTTGCCAATAGCAATTTTAATTAGCTACTAGATGCCTTTCTTTCGATTTTCGCGCCAAGTGTGCATACGCGCTTTTTCCAGCCATTTTTTTTTCGCGCCCTTTGTGTCCCGAATTTGTTGTTATTCTCTGATTGTTTTCCTGACCTTTCTGTTTTCTCTGTTACGAAAATGAAGTCAGACATTGTTTATGCTAGAGCTCAAGCAGCCATACTACGATCATCTGGGCATTCAGTCAAAGAAATTGCTAAATTTTTTTTAACAAGACAGTACGTTGGGTGAACAAATGGTCGAAAAGAGAGTGCTTCGAAGACAAACCAAGAAGCGGACGACCGTATGTTTTGACCAATGCTGCTCGAAAATCTATCGAGAAAGCGAAGTACAAACGGAACAATTCAACAAGGAAGATTGCCAAGAATCTTCAGCAGAAAAATATCGAAGTTTCGAGCATAACGGTGTGGAGATACATGACCAGGAAAGGATGGAAAGCTTTCAAGCGAAAGAAAATACCTTTGCTGAGCGAAAAGCAAAGGAAAGCCCGTTTGAGATTCGCCAAGAAACACGCGAAGCTGACAGCAGAAGATTGGGACAACTTTTTATTTACAGATGAGTGTCCTAAATATCTTTTTCAGTACCCTAATGCAAAAAACGACATTGTTTGGGGCTCGCAGGAATGTGATGTTCCTCCAGCTTTCCAAGTGAAGCAAAGTGCGAAGGTAATGGTGTGGGGTGGTATGACAGGTCGTGGGCTAACAAAGTTACACATGCTACCCACAGGCCAAACCTTAACTTCTGAGTACTACATCAACCAAATCCTTGAGAAAGAAGTGAAACCCTTGACATCAAGTCGTCAGGTGAGAGGTGGCCCGAGAGAGAGAGGAAATTGTTTAGCTCAAAGAAAGAGATGACATTCGTTCAGGATGGAGCACTGGCTCACACTTCAAAGGCAACTCAGACATGGTGTCAAAAGAATTTGCCAAACTTTATAGCCAAGGATGGCTGGCCAGCGAACTCTCCTGATCTCAATCCCATTGAGAACATCTGGAGTATTATTGACGAGACAACGTACAAAGATCCAGCTCCCACAACGATGAAAGAGCTGAAAAGGCGACTACGCTTTGCATGGAAAAATTTGACTCTTGACACGTTAAAGGAACTCGCACATTCTATGCCCAGGCGCTTAGAAAATGTCATTAAAAATAAAGGCGGGCATTCTGGTTACTAATAATTGAAATGATCGAATGAAAAATAGGCAAACAATAATATGCCTTATTTTTTTAAATGTTACGTTTAATAAATAATGAAACGTTAGAAAAAAACAAATGGGAACGAACTTTTGAAACACCCTGTACACCAAAAATTTGAGTTAATCAGATGTTCTAGGACAAAAATTAAGAGTCCTAAGAGTACGCTGTTTTCCGTCGTGTTTCGTTTACTCAGAACGTTGTGTTGCGTAGTAAATTAAAACTTGCGCGTGGTTTCGGCAGTTGAAACGTTTTTGATGGATTCATTTTCATCGTCAAGTGGAGAACAATAGAATGAAAATCTTATAAAAATTAACGTAAATGACGACAGTGAAATAATTTGACAGAAATACTTAACTCTTTTCTGAAATTAACTTGGCTCCAAAACGTAAGAAAAAGTTGCATGAAATTGAATCCCTTTATCACGCGTGATGGATTGTCTCATCACAATGACTGTAGTCGCGCACAAATGTTTATCTCGCGTGATAATGCTTTTTGCTGTAGTTTATTAGCCTCCATAGAAGCAAAAAACCGAGGCGATCAACGCAAAAGTGATTTATATGTTAAAATTCGGCAGCGTGTTTACCAAATACATGTATTCATTCTCACTTGTTCATCAGTCACGGGTGTGTTACGAACCAACAAGCGCAGATGTTAGAGCAATTCACCAGATTCGCAGAGGTTGTGGGTTCGAATCCTGTACAAGCGGTTTTTTTTTTTGTTTTGTTTTTGTTTATTTTTTTGTTTCACTACTGCTTAAGTTGTGTTCATAACTGCGGCAATCATTCACGTTATCATCCGTTGTTTACATACATCTGATTCACACAGACGAATTGCGACGAGTACCGCTTAATATTGCTTTGAATGTTTGCCGTGCGCGCCAATGCAACTTTTCCATGGATTGTGTTCAAGATACTCATCGAAAACAGGCGGAATTCACTTCGTACCGAATGAATTCTCGGTAGCGTTTCCGAAGTCTTAGGATTGGTTTCGACCAACTATTTCACGGCTAACAGTAAAAGCAAGCTGGGGTTTCATGTCATGAGTGGTTTCAAAAAATGCGCTCTTCAAAATTAATAAACAATGGAAACCTCGGTGCAGCAGCTAGACAGTTTTCGAAGTTATTTTATTAGGTAGAGTTTTTACTGAAAACAAGTAATAATCTGCCCCAACCCACCGCCTCCCGCGAGAATTTTTGACTTCAGACAGCGCCTCTTTGACCGCAATGAATTCTGGGATCATTGTCTGCTCCAAGCGCGAAAAACAAGACTCTTCAAACATAGAGTTTTCGCCTAAAACTCCAAAAACCACTCTCGCTTTCCCAGCTTTCATCACGGCAACCTTTGAGAAATGGACCAAGACTAGCAACGACGCGCCACTTTTGAGACGAGAGTTGTTTTCAGACTTTTTCCGCCTGGCTTCTACTTTGTACTCCAAAACCCGACAGTCAACTTAAGCTTATATCTCATCGTGATTTGATAAGCGCAGAGAAAACGCTAACTAAATTCTTTCTGAAGCGTTTAAAACTTGCGGATCGCCAGACTTTTAATGATGTCTTTCGATCACCAGGCGGGAAGGCAAACCGATAATGCAGTTAATAAGTAGCTATCCACAGCTCCAGCACTCACGTAAGTTTCGTATCCGATGAGCTTAATCTATGTTTTAACCGCCAAATTTTTATAGTCTACGTCACACTATCAAATCCTTTCTACCCGTCAATCATTTCACGTCCAGTTTTAGTTTTACTCTTCACAAATGTCCACATAATTCACGTATGAATATTAATACGGTACGCATACAAATGAGCTTAACTTCATGAGGGGCTGGGGGTATAAACTGCCTATGTGGAATTTTCGGCCGTTTTTTTTATTTCGCTTGGATTTGTCCAAATTTTTGCATGTGAACTGCAATTTGATTCAAAAATATTGTCCCGTATTTTTTTCACCGATTTCTTTTTCGTTTTCGAGAAATAACGTATGCAAAACAAAAGCACCTAAAACTCTACATAGGCAGTTTATGCCCTCAGCCCTCCAACTGAATTTCCCAGATTGTTTCAGATTATTCGACAGAAAACTTCACCTTATTGGCTTGTCAGCTAGAAAGCCTTATGTAGATATCAGTTTTTTTGTAAATGTTATGTGATGCTCAGATGAGATAAAAATAATTTTGTGTGATTTTCTTCACTTTAATTACATTTTTTACTTTGTTTACGTTTCACTTTCTGTTGCGCATGGGGTCCGGAGGCCTCCAGTCAAAATTTTAGTACACGCCGCCATTTAAATTTGTAGAGTTGAAGTTTCAGTTCTTATGAATAAAATGACCGCTCTTTCATGTAGTATAACTCCTTTATCAATTTGTAAAACCAAGACGGATTTTGAGCGGCTAAGCTCATTCAAAACAACATGCAAAGATGGGGTACGCAATGAGGATTAGAAACTATACTTTTTATAAGTTATTTTTACTTTTTACGCAGTCTTGAAGCTTTCAAAGTCTTCTAAATATTTGAGGAAGATGAATTCAATAAGGGCTTTTGCACACCCATACTGATTCTTTGAAATTGTTTGAAATTTAGATTTATTTAATCTTTTACCGAATTTTCAAACTTTTCCAAAGTTCTTTAAATGTAAAGTGCTTAGATATTTTTGAATATCATTTTTTTGAAATAATTCCCCTAAAGGGTTGTTTGGGTGGACCATTAGGCAAAATTTGATTTTTCGAGATTGATTTGAGATTCTCGATATTTTCTGACATTGGCACTTAAGTAGTGGCCATAACTAGGATGAACGTACCCATATTCAATCTTTAATCCAAGTTCAAATGATTAGATGATTCTCAAATATTCATTCTCATATATATGTTGTAGTTCAATTTTATCATTGGTTCAATTTTTATTTTCTTTTGTTCTTGTGTATGGTACTGTATGATAATGAGTGCAAAACAAAGGAAAATAAAAAATTGAACCGTAACATATACATCACTCACGAGGTTATTGCATACCAACAAAATGACCAGCTCCCAATTGGCTTGTTAGCTCAGGTGGTAGAGCAGTGCACCAGTATCACAGAGGTCATGAGTTCGACTCCTGTACAAGCCTGAATTGTTTTAGAGTTTTAGAGTAGAGTAGAGTTGTTTTTTCAGGCTTTGTTTTCACTACTGCTTAAGTAATGACCATAACTTCCACGAACATTCCCATAAAATGATTCATTCTTTTAATCCGCAGTTCAAATAATACTTTCATATAATTATTCATTCTCATATTTTATATCCATTTTTCATGGGTATATTATTACCAACAAACTGACCAGCTCTCGGTTGGCTTGTTAGCTGAGCTCAGCAAAGGTAGAGCGCTGCACCAGTATTGCAGTTCGAATCCCGTACAAGCCTAAATATATGACATATAATTTTCAAATGCCTATATATGATTTGAAACATACGAATTTCACATATTTGATAGATTCATTCTCATCCATATAAACCTGTTAATGTGACAGTAAAACTTTCCACAAGTTTAAATTGAGTGTGATTCCATTTTCCAACTTCTAGCATTTACTTTCTCTTTGTTCCGTTAAGCTGTAACTAGAGTATCCTCTCGTAGCTCATGATTCTTAGGCCGCCCATACCCATCTCTGATTCCCAGATGGGATATCCTTGTCCAAAGAACAATGCCACTCTCTACTCTCTGCTAATCACAAATGGTGTCCTAACATGTAGCTTATGATTCTTAGGCCATCCATATGCATCCATGACTGGAACAGAACAGCCTGATTCTCAGCTGGGGTACCTTTGTCCAAAGAGCCCCATATGTTTTTTCCCAATATGAAGCCTCCTCTTTAGGCCTTCCAATGCCACTGTTTACTCTTTGCTAATCCTTGCCTCTATCATTGGCCTCAAAGGTTCTGTTATTGTTGCTACATGTACATGTATGTCAGATATTAACCGGCCAGATGCAAAAATTAATAATAAGTCAATTCCAGGAAGTTGGGTGTTTCACGCTTTGAGGTCTGCTTCAATCTGTGATGGCCCCCTGCTACGTAGCTGATTCTATTCCTGACAGCAACATTCCATTACCTCCGCCCAGTTAGGCCCATGATGGCCAGGTGGTAGGAGCTCTGGACTGCAAGGTTGTAAGTTCAAACCACAGACCGGACCACAAAAAAGGCTCCTAAACTAACTGGTAAGATCATGCTGGCTGTGTTCTCTGTGCTCAGATTATTGCATCATTAGGTGTGACGTTGGATCGTTGACCTTATCACCTTTACAAGCAAAGCTAGAATATCTGAAAACGAAACCACACATTGTTCGTTGTTCGCAAAAAGTGGCAAACATGTTTCCCAGCCCTGTGGTCAGGTCTGTTTCATCTCAGGATTAAGTGGAGTCTTGACGATAGGCTAACCCCATATCCCTGCACAAGGCCTAACAGTTGGTTGTGGAACCAACAGTCCAGTGGATGGAGGTAGCCCATAAAGCTCCCGCTTGAGTAGTTAGGACAATGTAGCAGTAGAATGTTGGCTTGTCAATGCTGAAATGGCAATTAAATCAGTTGAGGGGCAGACTGCGCTCCAATGTCTCTTGAGCACCCTCTTCGCGTGAATGTCATGTTCCTCCTTGTGTTGCAGACAGTGTACCATTAAAGCACATTTTTATCTCGATAAAATGGTAGGGACAACTATCTGAAACTTACATTGGTATTGCAAATTGGTCTAAAGCTGAAATAACGCAAAACAACAATCCATTGTGTCTGAGCGAGGGAAAGTTTATACAGGTAATTGTTCCCTGGCCATCATTGGAACGACTTGCATGTCCTGAAAAAGATTTTGAGAATCCTTAGGATTAATACCTGTGTGTTAAAGTGGTGAGATGGCCTCAACCACCATTGTATTCATTTCTTTATTCTTTGTTACCACAAAAAGTGGGACGAAACTATTAGCATGGTAAATTTACGTTGTCATATTCCACCTTTTGGTGTTGTCCCAGCCGAAACTGAATGGGATCGGAGGGAAAACTGATGGCAGCTTCCAATTAATTCAGTTGACACTCTATCATTAATTATTGTTGCTAGCTCAAGGTGCGGGGGTGGGGCACCAGCAGCTCTCTTCATTGATAAGTCACAAAATAAACATTAACTTAAGACTGTCATTCTCGTCAGTGGATTTCAATCTTGGTGAAGTGCACGCCAGAGACACCGTCACTAATCTCTGAAAGATTATTCATCCTTAATAACAAAGAGACCTAATCTGAACACCCAGTTGGGTAGTCTCCTACGCAGCCGTTCTTTGTCTCGTCACGCATATCCGGCTGCTGAAAACCGAACCACATTCCTTTCCCTTTGTGTTTGCGGTCTAAACGAATTAACCAATCAGGTATCACAAAAATGGCAATGACGTCAGAGGAAACAGCATGCTTTTCATTCTGTCAGCGATGTCATGGACTCCGGTCATGAATGGAACAATTCCTAAGAAGATTGTCCATAGTGTTTGACGTGATCATCGCCGTCGGCAATGCAAGTCACGATAAATACTGATAAAGGCAAAAGTTCACTCAATTGTCAACAAATAATTCAATCGTTGTGGATGTGAGGTGTTTTTCAAACAGCAGCAAATTGTTTCATTTGCAGTAGACGCTATCTGTAAATGATGTGGCCGGGTATTCTGTAATCTGGCCCAGAAATGTTTGCTACAAGCGGTTGACAGTTCCAACGGGCTTCGTAAAAAGAAATTCAACGAGAAAGTGAGAAGTCTTCAGTAAAAGGGAACCTCCAAGAGCAAAGCGATTCCTACGAGCTACAGAAGAGATACGAAATATTCCCGATGGAGAGACTGTCCGCGAAAACGTTTCCGTGACTGACGAAGCGAAAGCATCTAAATCCCTGCAATTTGGCAAAGGCAAAGCTAGCACTCGTATTTCTTCTCCTATTGACTCCTAAAAGCGGGACTAGGGCGCCTATGACTTACGTTCCTGGCTTCCTATCTCCGATTCAAAGACACGCGGCCTACAATCTCGTGTTGAGTGTATTACCAAATCAAAATATGACAAGTCCCGAAAAAGATTGTCACATTCATTTCGTCCACGATTAACCTCCACACCAACGTGTCTACTCGGAAACAAAGTCAAGTGCAATTATTGGTAAAGATCTAGTATCGTAGTAAAAACGTAAACAAAATGCACTCCACTGTAGTCCATTGTTAGCGCACGCTGGACACCTATATAAACTAGGCTGTGATTGGATGTACGCCGAACTGAGGAATTGGCGCGTACACTTTCCAGAAAATGGAAGGCTGATCCTGATTGGCTAATAGTCGGGAAAGGAATGTGGTTCGGTTTTCCGCAGCCATTAGTGGCGAGGAGCGTTGCGTGACGAGACAAAGAACGGCTGCCTAGCAGACTACCAGTTGGGATATCTTTAGTTAAGACATTTATATTGCAGTCCTTACTGATTTTGTTGCATTTTGATTTGCAAAAGAGTATCCCAAACCTGTTGTCCTTCAGTCATTTTCAACCTCTTGTTACCTTGCAGTATTGGTTTTTGTCCTATCTTTGGAATTGTTTGCAAACACCTTGTGGCTAAACCAAAATTAAAATTCCCTGACGTTTTACTAACCTTGAACACACTCTTTGTCTCCCCAACTTTTCCCTCATGGCCAGGGCCGCAGCTACCTGTACGCATGGACGCAGATGCGTGGCTGAATAAGTCTAAAAAAATGAAATAAAGTAAAGTAATAATAAATTAATAAAAAAGAACTAATAAATGAAAGAATAATAATAAAAAAAACAATTTGCTTCTATTCACTAAAATCTGCATGCTTGCTAAAAATGTTTTCTATAAAACAGTGGACAGTGTTTTTCTACATCTGAATGTCGGTTTCCATGGGGAAGAAACGTGACTCATTGGTAGACCGAATGGTCCAAAAAGGCAGGAAAATAGCAAGCAGAGAGCAAAAGGGATGGTAAAGAGTTCACGTGTTGTGGTCACCTTGTTTAATAGCCTTGAATCGGCCTGTCTTCGGAGGAGGGTCTAGAAAAATTTGGGACTTGGGGAGGGGGTGCCGGGAGAAGGGGGCTTTGGAAAATTGTACGTACCTTTGGAAGAATCCTGGCTACACCCTTGATGGTGGCAACCTTGTGTTACATTACTTGTACCAATCAGTATGGTGGTGTTAGTTACCTTTTCCAAATCTGTGGAATCTTTTACACCAAACGGATAAATTGACACTGGAATTAATTGCATCATCGACAACTGACATGCTAAAAATTATTTTCTCCTTTCAGTTCCACCTAAACTGGACCCTGACCTCAAAAATAAATCTGTTCCATTACACACTACATTTATGATGAAGTGCATCATGGATGGTTTTCCATCACCAGCAGTAAATTGGACCAAGAATGGAGCACTTCTCCCAAAGGCCAGCAATGTGGTTACCATCAATAATGCTTCCTTTGATGATGCAGGCCTGTATGGATACAGTGCTCAAAACTGGGTCGGGAAAGTGACAAAAACTGTCTGGATTGATGTCACAGGTAGGCTGTCGGTTAACTCTATGCATGGTTTGATACAGCCATAGATTTAAGCCAATAAGAAGTCAAGAGTGAATTAATAAGGAAACCGCAGCCAGTTAATGAATGAATCAAATCAAACTGTCTAACATGAAACACAATAAACTGAGCTAACAATGTGCTCACACTGCTTATTCTAATTCTTTTGCTGTATGGGTTTGTTGGCCTCAAAACATTCCTCCTTAGTTGTCGTAATCTCAAGAATGCCGGGATGCAGACGCCATGAAACACAAAGGATAAAAACATCCCTTGTGAAGGCCCTTGTTAGATTGTGCTAAGCACTAAGTGAGGTTGCTGTGTTGCAGCATGGTACTTATCTCTGCCAGTGCAGTAATTGTCATGAGGGACTAGTGACCACTCGGAATAACATGTTTGTTTGTTTTTTTTTTTTTTTTTTCACATGAGATCTTTGTTGACAGTCAGTTCTTCGAACACTATTTATGCGGGTATTTTTTTCAACAAGTCAATATGCATGTCCTGGCAATGATCACTTCCTCATTCTTTATTTTGGGGAGAAATTGGTTTAATTGGTAAATATTCCAGTGCTTTGCTCTCGTCCAAGCTTGTTTTGTCCATGTAACTTTCCAAAACTGTGTGATCGGCATTTTTGTTACTTTTATGGATTGATCTTCTCTCTTCAACAAACCACACCATTTGTAGTCTTTTCAGTCACTTTTAACACCACTTTTATTCCTGCTGACTCAACTGACTGACACAACTGACTCAGTGGGTCTCTGAAATTAAAGGTATAAGCTGTAATTTTCTAGTTGGACTGCAATTCAAGAACTTTCTGTACGTTCACGTCCCTTGATTGAGTTGTTACCTAATGATGTAAATCTGAGCTCATCAGGCAATTTTTCATTGTACTGTATATTTAGGCTGTTGTGACTGATATTGTAGTTATTGACTGGCTGAATTTTCTTCTCGTTTGTTCAGTTTCTCCTCAGGTTTCTGTGTCTCCAAAAAACCAAACTGTTCCTGAGGGCCAAGGTACCAACATTAGCTGCAAGGCCACTGGTGTCCCAAAGCCAAAAACAACCTGGAAATTTGAGGGTGGAGACCTTCCTTCAGGTGTCAGTGTGAGCACTACTGAGGAGGAATCTCTCCTTAAGCTGCGAAATGCAACAAAAGGAATGGAAGGAGTTTACAGGTGCGACGCAACAAACAAAGCCGACTCAGCAAGTTCAACTGTCACAGTTCATGTGTTAACTGTAACAAGCCATTTTCAGTTT
This sequence comes from Pachyseris speciosa, assembly GCA_016490735.1. Taxonomy (NCBI): domain Eukaryota; kingdom Metazoa; phylum Cnidaria; class Anthozoa; order Scleractinia; family Pachyseridae; genus Pachyseris; species Pachyseris speciosa. The sequence continues at coordinate 369,440 of JAEMWC010000367.1, forward strand.
CTAAGTTATGTCCATCACTCTCAAATGTAATTGTCATGTTTATGAGTCATAATATACTACTTTTCAATGGCGTTAATTCTCTCAGTTCTCTATATCTATCTGTTATCATGTAAATCCAAAGTGCAGAAAAACCCAGTGCCGAAGTTGGTCCCAATCCACACCCCACATTGATGAAAGGTGATGAGCTCAAAACTGACTTGCAAAGTCAGTGAATCTACGTCAGAGATCAAGTGGAAGAAAGACGATGGCCCAGTTATATCAAAAGCTCTTATAAGGAATGATGACAAGATGAGCACTCTTGTTATTGAAAACGTTGACACCGATGACAGCGGTGATTATTCTTGTGAGGCACACAACAAAGCAGGCTCTGTGTCATCCACTGTGGAGATCAGAGTGAGAGGTGAGATAGTGTTTGTTGGAAAACCGTTTTAATTAGTTTCATGTTCATTAAAGACAGGAGCAGTTCCCACAGCTTGTTATATTGCAAATGTACATTAAGGTAAACAGTTGTATTGTTTCATATGTTAACAATTATTGTTCAGTGGTAAGTCATTAAGTCTACATACATGTACATGTAGGAGAGTTATATTCATGTATCTAATAATTAAGAGAACTACTTTTATACTACTTTTCAATGGCATTAATTCTCTCAGTTCTCTATATCTATCTGTTATCATGTAAATCTAAACTGCAGATAAACCCACTGCCGAAGTTGGTCGCAATCAACACCCCACATTGATCAAAGGTGATAAGCTCAAACTGACTTGCAAAGTCAGTAACACTCATCAGAGATCAAGTGGAAGAAAGACGATAAACCAGTTAAATCAAAAGCTCTTATAACAAATGATGACAAGATGAGCACTCTTGTTATTGAAAACGTTGACACCGATGACAGCGATAATTATTCTTGTGAGGCACACAATGAAGCAGGTTCTGCATCATCCACTGTTGAGGTCAGAGTGAGAGTGAGATAGTGTTTGTTGAAAAACCGTTTTAGTTTCATGTTCATTAAAGACAGGAGCAGTTCCCACAACTTGTTATATTGCAAATGTACATTAAGGTAAACAGTTGTATAGTTTCATGTGTTAACAATTGTTCAGTAGTAAGTCCTTAAGTCAATATAGGAGAGTTATATGTAGTTTTAGTTGAATCTATAATCTTGAAGCAGTCAACTGAGCATTTGCGTTTACAACTAGGTGAATCGTTCAGGTGTTTGAAAACATGAGAATTTTTGGCAATTGAGAGATGGTCTCTTACCCTGGTTGTAAAGTGGCGTGACGTCTCGCCAATGTAACGGGAGTTACATCCCGCACAAGTAAATTGATACACAACCAGAGATTTTAACGCATCTGGAATAGAATCTTTGAAACTGAAAAAATTCTTGATTTTGGAAGAAGAAAAAACAATTCTGATGTCTATATCTTTGCAATAAACGTTCAACAAGCGTTTTAGTTTTTTTGCGAGCGACGGTAGAGAAATCACCCACAAATGGCAGTTTGAAGTATTGAATACCTGTAGTGTTTTCCCCAGTGGTAGAAGGGTTGTTTTGAATTGGTCTAGAAGACAATTTGTTTTTATACTTCTCAATGATCTTATCTATGAGATGGCTAGGAAAGGAGTTGTGTTGAAGTGTTGTAGATAGCTGTTGAAGATCTTTTCCCACCCAGTGGTGGTGTTGTTGATTTTTAAAATTCTGTCAACCAAAGTGTAAATCAGACCAACTTATACCTAAAGCAAGTAAAACTAAGGAAATTAGTAAGAAGCCCAGTGTAAGTGCTCTTGTGATATATTGAAGTGATACAAGAAGCTTCCGAGTTATTCACAAGAACTTCCAGAAAGGGGAGTTTCCCATTGAGTTGAGTTTCATAGGGCTTCATTTAAAATCAGACATTTTACATATTTGTACACTGCTTAAATTAAGGATGACCTGCACCACCAGAGTACAATGTACCAATCTCGGAATATACAGTACAGTGTACATCTAGACCTTTGCTTAACTTGTCTAGAGGCTAATGTCTTATGTCTGGTGTCCTTTACAGCTACTAAAGAGAAGATATTTGAGTGGTATTAAACTGTTGGTCCTCTGTCTGCTGTCATCATCACTGCACTTGTCATATGGTACATCTGCAAATGTCGCATGACAGGTATGGTGAGCTGTGATTTTCAAATGGCAGTTTAGGTGAATTTTGAGCCGTGAACTGCAGTAAAAATAACAGTGTTTTGCCTTGGAACACTTGCTCTTATAGTTGCCACACAAGGAATGGTTGTTGAAACTCGCACTTAATGTATAGGTTGCTTTATTCAATATTCACATACTGACACAAACTACCAACCTCGATGTTGACGCAATCTTCAACACTAATTAAGCCTCTGCCTCCCTGTGATCTCTTGACATATAGCCTGTCTACATCTGCTTGAGGGTGAAGCGATCTATAAATCGTTAACAGCTTCCTTGTTTTTCTATCCAGTGCCCTTAGTTCATCCTTACTCCATCTGATGATACCCGCGCCATATCGTATCAATGAAACTGCTCTTGAATTAATCGCGCTCACAATATTTCCGCCGTTAAATTTTGATTATTATTATTATTATTATTATTATTATTATTATTATTATTGTTGTTTGTTGTTGTTGTTGTTGTCGTTACAGTTAATTCTCTTCATATACCAAGCACGAAAAGTTATCGTTCGTCAGCGAACGATAATATGCATAGCAAATGTTAAAGGGTTAATAACCCTATACGCAACAAGCGGAATCGGAAGAATTGTCTCATCACACTCAAGAAAACAGAAAAGCAGGAAATTTTGCTCGCGTTTTGTTCGACGGACTAAGAAAAAAAGAGAGACTGCTCGTAGTCTAGATATCCAGAGGTCACTAAACCAATTGCAAACCTGGATTATATACTTTTCATACTCAATGTACAAATAAATAAATTGATGGACATGGATATGATGAGTTTTATGACATTAACATTTAACAGGGGGTATTCCATACCCGGGCTGGACTGAAGGCAAAACAATTGCAGAAATAAAAAAGGGCTACCGCATGCCAAAACCCGAACACATCGACGACACCCTGTAAGTTCTTGTTGCTTCTTAGGACTGCCTAGAAAATGAGGGTGTGCTATCAGCTTCTGAATTCTATGATTGCAGTAAATGCCTACTCATGACGCCACCTTATAATGAGCAACTTACATGTGTGTTAGTCCTTATTCTTACTGAAAAGACCACCATGGCTCTACGAGATATATTTCAAGTTATAATAAAACTGTTTTGGGTCTCGGCGTGCGATTGAGAAAACTCCCAAAAAGGCGTATCTAGCGGTTAAAACTGTATGGGTTGCAGTTTATTTTATCTGGTGAATACACCATTTTGAGAATGATCAGTTCCTGGTGAATTGGGGTACATCCAGTCGTGGGGGCAAACGGTCAAAATTCCAATTTCAAATTACGTCCTAAAATGGCCGTTTGCCCCCACAAAGAACTTGATCTACCCACAATCCACCAGGAACTGATCGTTAGCAAAATGGTGTATTGCGATTTATCTACTGGATAAAGTTAACCGCTCTTTTTTTTTTTTTCCACTGGAAAACGATGAGTTAAGTTAGTGAGAGTTTTCCAGTGAATGGTGTTTGTAAGTCTAGCATGTGCACATATTTTCCTTAGCTTCCTAGTGTAAGTGCTGCTTCATATTTGTCTCGTCAAGTTGCGGTACTCATACTGAATAATGATGTTAAATTGTGTTTTTTTAGGTACAGTGTTATGACGAGGTGCTAGCATGAAATTCCTGATTCCGTCCCCCTTTTGAAAAACTTCGCCAAAGAATGATCCAGTACATCGAAGAGGAGGTTCGTTCTGAAATTGCAATTGTATTGAAGTAGACATGAATCCCATTTAAATTATCACATTTATTTATTTGTTTGTTTTATTTGCGTATTTATTTGTTGGATTTTCATGTTGATTTCCATCGCAAACTTTATTTTCTCTGTGTTTTATTGCAAGTAAAGTATATTGTTGTCGACATAACGAAGTCCATAAAGGATGCCGCAAGTAATAGAGGTAGACTAAAAATCATGCTCAAATGAGTATGGCTTGAAAGATCTCTTCCCCCCTACACATGCTACATGTAAGAGTTGTCCATGAGCATTAAAACTGATGACGTCAAAAGCGGTACAAGGGACGTGGTTCTGCGCGGCCGGTTTTTGCCGGCACGGGTGCCAGTGGGTTAAGAATACCCATATTTCGTTTTGTTCGTCTGGCTCCGGTTTATAACGATGCTTCTTACCAAAGAGTCCCTGGCGTTTTTCTCATCATCATCATCATCATCATCATCATCATCATCATCATCATCATCATCATCATCATCATCATGACGCTTACGCTCTGGCAGATGTTATGCCGCATTTACACCAAAGAAGCAAGCCATGGCCAAAGGTCCTTTTGTTTCATTCCTTCTTGTTTAATTTTCAAGAACCTTTCTCAGAATCCTTGCTGTTCCTAGCAAGGCTGTTTTCTGCAGGAGTCCTGTCTACTCCTAGCTTCGCAAATCCATGCGCTTACTCCTCAAAATGCGCCAACAACTATCCGTACCACATTATTATTATTATTATTATTATTATTATTATTATTATTATTATTATTATTAAAAGTGAAACCGGAAATAACAATATATAATTATATATCCCATAAAAAGGTAGATATAAGGCAAAGAAACAAAATGATGGTCGAAAAGGGTAACTTTTAATGCCATATATTACGGCGAGACATGACTAACCTTCTTCAGGGGCAACACTGAAGCAAAGTAAAAATGGAGAAAACTGTTACAATACAGAAATAGAAATAATAATAGTGTACTGAGGCGGCTACCAAAAAAGTGGCATTCCCAAGGTGGTAAGAACAATGGTAAGTTGTGATGAATTTGTAATTTTGTTAGACTCTGCAACAAAGTTAAGACATAAGTAGATACTGCTAGTACTTAAGGGGTAGAACCAGAAGAAAAAAGTACAATCAGTTGAAGGTTCAGAACCCTGCCCCACCCATTCATGCACTACTGACTTATTATTTAGACCTTGTAGACATTGTTTCTCTCACTTAACTTCTCATGGTTTTGAAAGTTATTTGTTGCTGAGCCAGCAAGCCAGAGCTTACTAATAAATGTAAAAAAAAAATGGTTGTATTGAAATTTGGGGGTTAAATGTTGTACAGACGGAAGATTGTATTCATATTTTTGTGGATATTTATTATGAGTGGGCTTGGATCGAGGCAAGTGTATTTGTACTTCTTTGGAATCTTTGGGAAAATAGTTGACAATTTTTCTTTATTATTTTTACCTTTTTTTAGTTTTTGCATATTAATTCATTCATACCAGAAATCACAAGTGTTAGTTGAGAGAGAGAGAGAGAGATGCTCTGAAAACACGCCTACCGCTCTTGTTCTGACAGTTTTTTTAGTTCACGATAAACCAAAAATTAAATGTTTTGCAATTTTTTTCTTTGGTTAAATTACGAAGGAAGACATTGCCCGCTATGTTTGTCTTCGAATCGTAGATTCTCCACACCTCGCGATTCACACGTCATTTTGTTTAACCAATCACAGAAAGTGAATCGACCTTCTGAAACGAAGCGACGGTTTGCTTGCGACAGCGCTGTAGCTGTGGTGAAAGTGGTATTTGCGGTCAAGTTTAACAAGTAATGGGAAATTTTGAAATTTGGTTCATCCTGTCTCATAAAACCTTAGACCAAGTCAGTGGATTAACGAGCACATGAACGCTGTGCGATACCTCGTTCGACTCTCTCGTTCCACCACTTCGACTAGGCCACCTGAAGATGTGTTAGACTGTAAAAATATTTTTAACTGGCCACTCTGGGAAGAATTATATCAAGGCTTTATGGACGGCTTTTTGGATGTGTCTAAAGCGTTGTGAAAGGGATTGTATTCGCGCCGCGACTGCATTAGACAACACATAAATTTTCCCGCTGTGCTTTGAACATGACTAAAGACGAAGGATGTGCGATTTACGCAGTGGCCCGATGTAGCCTTTTCGACGATTGGAGAAGGTATTTACCGTTGCCCTTTTATTTAGTCGTTTTCTTCAAAAAACCTACGGTCAACCGATAAGCCAGATAAGCGTTGTCTTTGTTTATGTGCCCAACTTTTGTATGACTCGGCAAGAAGTTAAGCCTACTCTCAAATTTGGTTTTCAAGTTTATCGTCAGTTTGTTTGTGAAGAAGGTTTTCAGGATTTTTGTGCTGGACCCATTCTTATAGCAAATTACATTTTAATTTCCCCTCAATTTAAAAAATAGATTCAAATGCAAATTTACCGTAAGCTTAAGGTTTTAATTTAAACATTGTTGTAAACAGGTTTTTCCTCAGACTACGATTGTAAATAGGCGCCACAAACCAGAAGGCGTACCACTTTGTAAAACTGCCAAATCTATTAAAACAATTATTTGCTAATCTTTCTATGTTTTTTTTCGACTGGTTCTTGGTCGGTTTTGACATAAACGTAAGTACTTGACGTCTTCAGAGTTATTAAGCTTAGGTACTTTCCGCGTTAAGCGCGCACGTACACGAACTCGCACAAACAGCCGTGATTTTAAAACTTTTCTCTGTTTCTGCTGAATCTTTGACATACAATTTTTAGCTTTATAAAATTGAATTAAATTATGTGAGCCCCCATGCATTACAACCTCTGTGAAAACGTTTTTTGTAGTACAGTAATTTTTCAGATACAACAAAATGTTTCGCCACTCAAATTACATCGTGTAATTCATTAGGGTAATCCATTTGAAAGCACGAACTGTTCCAGTATTTGTTTATGCGCAACTCTTTTTCTTAGGCCAATACTTTGAATAATGGCTTTATTGTACACTTTGTTATAATTGTAATAGGGAATTTAGTTCATGGACAGTATAAAATAAAGTTTTGATGTCTGTGCGAATGAAGGTAACGTTTTAAGTTCCGGTTGAAAATAAAGTAATCATTTATTCCGTCACTGTTTAAGTTACGTTTTTAACCTTCAAATATCGTATTTAGTAAAATTACTGAGCTTGCATCAGTTGCCTTAAGCAACTGAAATTGTTTCATTTAATGTTAGCATTAATTTGATTTCATTCGCATTGCTGCAACTTCTAGTTTAAGTTTTATAATTTCAAGAATTAAACAGCACTTTTTAGGTGAGAAGTGCATTTAAGTGTACCACAAACGCGTTTTTTTTTTGTTTTGTTTTTTAACAAACAGCAACAACTATCTGTATCAACTTACCTTATCAAGTATACATTGTCCCTGAGCAGACAGCAGCCATAAAAAAAATAATTAAAAAAGTCGTCAAAAGTTCCAGTACGTTGTACCTCCAGTCCTTGGATTTTTTTTTTCTAGCTAACCTTTTGTGGCGCGGCGTCGCAGTGAACAAAAAGCGCGCGAAAGTATAGCCTCGTTCTCGTTCTTTCCTCCAGGCCCTCTCCTCTGAAAAAATCTTAAACATCGATCCTCGCCAAAACCAATTAAATTAGAAGAAACTGACAACGCCATCATAAAGAGCATACTCTCAAGCCTTAGGCAAAATTTTCTTTTATTCCTACCTCAAATGGTCGTTGAGCAGGAAGCTGACAAACTTTTCAGTTAGATTTTCTACTGCCGCAATTTTTTAGGAAAAAGTAATCATGGCCATTTTTTAAAATACTATTTATTAAACTACAACTTCGCTTAAAAATATTCTTGGAGAAAGGTTCTAGTAAACTTTTAGAGCGAATATTAAACTTCGGTCCGTTCTGGTCACGTGACCGATGACGTCACAGAATTAAAAATGACAAAAATGTATATTTCATAAAAATATCTACCAATATCCAAATTTTTGTTTCCTCGCGTTTAATGCAACGCGAGATAGCACTTGTACCCAGACTCCCACTTTTTGAAAATTGTATATACCTCCCTTAATATTTATATTTTGTTCGGTACCTGGGCAGTCCGAAATGGTTCACACCTTTGTGCTTCAAACCACGTTGACTGCTTTTTCAATAACAAAATAACTTCGTCACAGTGAGCAAAAACGCACTTGTGAGCAAAGTCACGTGACCAATGACGTCATCGCCCTTAATCTTGTACAATAATTAGTTTATGGTAAGACTTATTTCTAGACAACGTGGGGGTCTTGCTGCCCTCAAACTGACCAAGTTATTTGGGATTGACGATTTTCCAGCTGCAAAGGATTCTGGGAAGGTTCTTATTATAATTATATATTGTTATTTAATTATTATTGCTTTGATAAACCACACGATGTTTTTAAAGTTCATTTTTAATGAAGACATGTTTCGGATGAGACATCATCCATCGTCAGTTGTACAGTGCGGAATAAAATTAAAATGAGCAATAAATAGTTAACAAGGTGAGATATTAACAAGAGTAATTAAGGGTAACGAAACTATTTATACCAAGAAAGGAGACCAATTAATAGGAAAGGGATGAATTAAGGTTTTTGACCTGAGAATTTAAAGACGGCTGCTCCCAGAGGATGTGCATGGCATCTTTGATTTTCAATTGAAAGCTACTGGAAGCAGAGTCGAGGATTTTAATATCTTATCTTACTTCGTGCTGCTACGAAGCCTTGGTATTTTTTATTATTGTTATTTTTTTTTCTTTATTGACTAGCTGGTCAGGGAATGAAATATATCGTTTGCATTGGATGAAAATACTACTTTTTTCAATTACTTCACTGATTTAATTAATTCGTAGGTTTTGATTTAATTTTAGTTTTACCTTGGCTTGGTGGAGATGTCAAAGTACAACGGGGCCAGATATTCCAAAGTTGAAGACGAAGGAGCACAGGCTGGTGCAAAAGACGAACCAGTCGAGAATGAACCAAAGACGGAAGTGTCAACTAAAAGGAAGTGGCATAGTGTTCGCAATTAAAGCGTTTAAATCACTTTCAGGGGCCAAAAGAATAGTTCATAAATGTGGAGGAGGTCGAAAACTAAATAAATGAGGTTGATTTAAGGTACTAAGTCAGGCAAGACTTCCTGTAGCTGCTAGCAGTTGAAAATGTACGAGTATTCCAAACCTAAAACTAGTTTATAAACTAACAAGGCCCAAAGTGTTGCTTGCAATTGGTTTTCCGAGAAATCAATAGATTGTGCTTAAAGACTTTGAAGCTTATAGATAAACGAGGCAAAGCCGCCAACCTCTGTTCGCAGTAGAACATTTGCAAACTTTCGAAAGTAGAGTAGTTGTATAACGGACAAAAGAGTTGTTTGTAAGTCGTTCGGAGATAGATCTTTGGATTTTACATATGCAGTTTTATTTGTCTTTGTATTCATTTACTTACTTAATTACTCGGATCATTAGCAATTCATGCTAGGGGCGTAACAAGCCTCATGTAAAACCGAGGGTAAATAAAGTTCATTCTAAATTCATTCAGCAATAGATCTAGACTACAGTTAAGTGTATTGGAACTTATAGCGAAACGAGGCAATGGCGCGTTCAGCTGTTAGCAATAGAAAATGGCTAATCGTTCGAAAGTAAAGCAATTGCATAACTCACAAGGTCCAAAAGAGTCGTTCCTAATTCGTTCGGACGTAGATCAATAGATTAAGGTTAAATGCATTGGAGCTTATGGATATGTTTAGTGTTCTTTCGAGAGTTCATAGTGAACGTCATTGTACAATCTTACGGCCCCAACAACAAGAGGTGTTGATAACTAAAATTTATTTCGCATTCGCAATAAAAAAAGGTTTGATAGATGAAATAAAACCAAGGCTGTGATTGCAAAAAACAAATAAAACATTTTAAGGTGTGTTGAGATAGTTACACTCTTAAGGAAACGTTGTTATTGTTGTTGTTTTGTTGTTTTGTTTTTTTTTCGAACTCTTTTAAATCTGTCCGTAGTGCCCTTGTCATTTTGTTGGTTTTTCCTAGCAAATGAATCGTTGTCTTATAAATCCATTTATTTTTCTTATGTTTTTTTTTTCTGCAATTACTAGTTTTAGCGGCGAGCCCACTAAAATCAGTCCGATATACAAGTTCAAGGGAATTATTACCTACTATATTCTTTACTATTTCTTGTTTATAAACGTTAAAATTAGATCCATAAATGAGAGCCATATAGATTAAGTTTCAAGTATTGTGTTTCAATCCATTCTTTAACTTTTAGCAACGTTATAGGAACTCTTCTTCCAGTCTATATGTCGATCATTTCTGTACCCACAAGTGTGCAGGATATATTTAGGATCCCATTCGCTGTTTTTTCAAGTCGTTAATTCAGTCAGTTCTTGAGTAATTGTTTTATTACTATAGCTACTCTAACGTTTGATCGAAACTGAGCATTTTTTCGAGAAAAAACGATATTATGTTGGTTACATGACAACCAGGAACGTTTGCGAAATTTTCAACAAGCCAACTGGGTTCTGGACGCAGTTTGTTGGTTCGTAATATACCCATGAGTGATGAATATGTGACAATGAATATATAAAAATCATGTCACTAGTGTTGAGTATTGTTTGAGGCCAAGCCGCAAATTTTGCAGAAAAAAAAAAAAACCTGCAAGGGGCAATGTGACGCTATTTGGCAACTTTATGAAAAGCTAGAAGGTGTCTTCGCATGGATTGAATTCCAAAAGTAATGGTCTAGTTTTGTTATAAAACCGGCTGTTGCCTTTCGCCTGTTGCTACGGATGGCAAGGATGCAAATGGATTGAAACTTGAAAAAAATTGGCCAATATTTTCAAGTTTTGATGCTGGGTCTTCAAAAATCATCAGGAAGTTTATTATGGTTAGCTCTCCCTGATAAAATTCATTTGATACCTTCGTCGTAGTTTTACAGAAGCATTTTGTTTATGAGTAAAGGCTCAAAATAACAATTTTAGCACAGAATTGACCTAAAACAGCAAAATACTCACGACGTAGCCCCCTTAACGTAAATCCAACTACTAATCTCTCATACCGTGTGACGGGTTTAAAGAAGACAGCACACAGACGGAAAGAAAAAAACAAACCAAAGCAGGAGAATTTTCCCCATGCGAACAAGACAACCTTTGGCCCAAAGGTCTTTTCGGAAGAGAACGAAAATGGATTTCCCGCGTGGTTCTTCGTGGTATCGTCAATCCCTGCTAGATAGAGAGCGCACACTACTGAACTTACAAGAACTTAAAAGAAAAGTTACCGATAGAATATTTTATCAAACCCGTTTCTACTGAAGAAATAAAAAACGCGTCGAGTGCATTGTTGAGTAATATAAGCACTTGGGAGTTTTGCGAACACAAGAGAAATGTCTTTTTTGCATTATCGTGCATGTAAACGTCATTTCCGCCCATCCCATGTATTGCGACATCCTCCATAATATAATGTTGTAATTTCGTTTTTATAATTTGGTAACATCTCTACCTAAAGAAGGCTGGTTTGGCCAGTCGAAATATTGTTATCAAATATATTACGTTGTATCAACCTTGCAGTAGTCTTTCGATTTCTAATCGTTCATTATTCACGTTTAGTTGATTAGATCTCCTGTGAGATCCAACTTACAAGAAAGCAGGATCTTCGTTCACGGCCACGGCGGTTAGAAAGCTTTTTAATTACCCAAAATGAAGTTTTTAAATATGTTGCAGCGGAAGAACAGAGTCTTATTCAAGCATAACTGTTTTGGTGTAAACTTTGATGCGGCAGGACGCGATTTTTGCGTTTTCACATTTAGGAAACTTTGAGCTTTTAAAAGTCAACGTGTAAATAGTTATCTTCCAGGAATCTTTTCACAGCAATGTGTTCATTAAGGTTACAGTGTACCTTCAGGGGTGTCTCTAATCGAAGGGTTGTAGCGGCTCCTTATTACAGCCCAGATACCATAAACCCTATACCAAATTAAAGCCAATTGAACTAGCTATTCGAATATTTCATTAATTTTGTGAGAAAGTGAATTACTGAACGCTCCGTCGAGTCTAAAATCGAAGGTGTAAATCAACTTTTGAAAGCTACAACTAAACGTGATTTTTGTATTAGAGAAATTGATATTTTTCTCAAAGTCTGGAACTCAGAAGCTAAAAAAACGTGTTGGGGTTTTTTTATTCGACTACGTTCCAAAGTTGCAAAGCATTTTGAAATTCGTTAGAAAAAAGACGGAGCGACCGCATGCAAATGGCTCTCAGGGAAAAACAGTTTTGAATTATCTAATTCCCAACACGTTTTTCTTGAAGATAAGTTAACCTAGCAACTGTCCAAATTTGATCGAAATGGAACAAATTGCCCTTGAGTTGTAACTCTTGAAAGTATCCTCTTCAAGACAAAAATAAACTTTGCGAAAACAGCGTTTGCAAAAAATCTTCTCTACACAAACAAACACCGCCCGAAACACCTCTATCGACGATCGGCCAATCAATTTACGCTAACTTTTCTTCCGGTCAACTACTGTGGAAATTTTCCGCGTAATTTTATATGCACGCAAACTCTAATGCTACAAACAGTTCACTGGTTTATCATTTTGTCACATTCTCCATCTTTGACTAAGTTTACCTGACCCATTGTCATAGCCGAAAAACTAAAAGCGCACAACCTTCATGAAGCAAAACACTTTTTCGCGTGCAATATATCCCGCGGAAATCGCTCCGGTTGGCAGCATTCGCATTAACATATTGTCCATGTTTACATCCGGTGCAAAAAGGTTTTTCCCAGTTTCTCGGCGACTATTCACTCGTTTTAATTTTTTTGGTTTTTTGTTGTTGTTTTGTTGTTGTTGTTGTTGTTGTTTCGTTGTTTTTTGTTTTGGCTTGAAAGATCACAGCAAAAAGTTCACGAGAAAGTAATGGTAATAGGACTGAGTGGAGTCCAATTTCGTCTGTAATCATACTCTTGATAACAAGTATGATTACAGACCGAATTGGACGACACAAAGTCTTATTACCAATTAATCATAAAAATTACAATTTCGGAGAAAAGAAGAAGAGCCAGGTTATAAAAGGAAGGGGAATTTAGCATTAAATGACTGACAAAGGAAGCGTAAATTGCTTAAATGTCGCTCTGAAATAGAATACAATCAAAATGTATGGTGAATGAAACCAAGGTTGTGATTGGTTGATTTAAACTACAACTTTGAACGTGGTTGGTTGATTTAAAATAATACTTTGAACGTCATTGGCTTATTGAGCTGTCCGACAACAAACTGTCCAATAACAAACTGTCCGATAACAACTTGGCAAGTGAATTAGTGGAAAATAGGAGTTTTTTAAACCAATCACAATCGAGGAAATTGTAATTTTATCATTAAAGAGATTAATAGTTTAAGCCTGTTCAAAGCGCTCACCAGTTAAGAGACAGTGCTCGATAAACATGACTCAGTAGTTTAAATTTGTTGACAGCTTGCAAAAGAGTTAAACAAATTCTTGCAAATAACACGAGTAAGTTGATTTCTGATTTAAACGTATTAATACTGTAGAGGAGAGTTAATCGAAAGGGCTTGAGAATAATGCAAGGGACGATATTGGTTGTTTAAACTTCTTTACTGCGCACAGGATATCAGAAGAGTCCTTGAAAATGATAAGAGATGAGATAACGCTTCGTTAAGCTTGTTCACCTCGCACATTAATGAAGAGACGAGAAATAAGAAAAGAAAGAAGATTGACAAACTTATAGACAGTGCAAAAGAACGGGAACAAATTGATAGAGTATTGGACAAGAAAAGAGAATGAAAGACTAACCTTGCTGATGACGCACAAGAGTTACGAAGACTTTTATAGAGGAGAAAAGACGGGAGACTGGTAATGTAAAACGTTTTAGAAGTGCATAAGATCTATACGAAAGAATGCTGAAGGTTCAAACTCAAAAGAGTTTGGAATACTGCTTGAGTATTCGACGAGAATAGAGATTAAGAGTTTGATATGGTGCTGCAAACTTAAAGTGGTTTTTTGAAAGGGCATAAAGTTGCTTGAAAATAAGGTAAGAAAATTGAAGAGTTTGATAATTGGATGTTGATGTTAGCGCACAAGCGTAAGGAATAATCCTTGATAACTGGAACGGAGTAGAGAATGGAGTTTAAAGATGGTAACAGCGCACAAAGGGTCAAAAGCAGTGCCTGTCAAAATTAAGAGAAGAACTGAATGAGTCTTAATTAATCTTGGAAATTACACAAGAGATGAGAACATCGCACGAGAGACAGGCATTAAAACTAATCGAGTTTAAACTCGTTCGAGTCACTCAGGAAATTCAACAAGAACGAATCGAAGGTAGGCAGCAGACAAGACGAAGAGGTCGACCCCATTGACAACATAATAAATGAATGAATGAAATAACTTTATTTACTGAGGGTGACACATTACAGTTGAGAACTGGTAAACTTGTGGCCCTCACCTAAAATATATAAACTAATTTACAGTAAATATATTAATAATTAATTAATAATTAATTAATATAAAAATAATTTAACAGTAATATATTGTAAAATACGATTTAAAATTAAAAAATATAAATGGGAAAGCTATCTAAACCAGCATAACCTGCTTTATAAAATTAAAAAAGGTTCTGTTTGAATGCGTTGATACTGGTGCTGGATCTATATAATATAGAGAATTCCAAAGCTTTGCAGCTGTAATAAGAAAAGTTTTTCCACCTTCTGTGTCACGATTATACCTAGGACAGCGTATAGTTATAGCACCATAGCGTGAGGTTCTGGTCGACAGGTCGCTGACACGCACTAAACGACTACCTAAATATTCTGGGCATTGTCCATTTAAGCATTTATAGAGTAAGCATAATTTATTTACATTGATTCATCATAAAAGGTAGCCAGTCCAGTTTCTTGAATAGGGTTATAGTACGTTCGTCTCTCGTTTTAGGCCTAAAATAACACGAGCTGCTCTTTTCTGAAGACGAAAAATTCGCCTATTATTACACTTTGATGTTGAACTCCAGACTGTTCCACCATATAGAATACAGGCTTAATAGTTGTGTTGTAAAAAAGTATGCGCTCATTTAGAGGAAGATATTGTCTGATCGATCTAAGAAGACCTATACGCTTTTATCAGTTTCTTACATAGTTGTTCAACATGTTCATTAAAGCTGAGGTCTTGATCAATATAGACTCAAGTAACTTGTGACTTGTAGTGTTGTCTAATTCTTCCCTTTTACTGGTAAAGATTCTCATCTCATCGACACTGGTACCACCGATTTTAGTGCGTAGCCTAGATCCAGTTACAAACATAGACTTTGTCTTCTTGGTGTTCAACTTGAATCGGTTATTTCTAGACCGGTTTTCAAGTTCACGAGTGCTCTCACAGAGCTTAGAACATAGTCCAGAAGTATCTGTGTATGGCGAGGACAAACTCATAGTCGTATCATATGCAAAGAATGTCAACTGTGGTTGGTTGCGACACTCCCTTGGGAAGGTCGTTTATAAATACCAGGAAAAAGTAATGGAAGAGTACGGACCCTGTGTACTCCATGCGTGAGAGTCGGGACTAAGATTGTACACTTCCGCGGATGACCGTACTGCCTGCGGTTGTGAAGAAGGAGCGTGTACTCCATCTGAGAGTCTGGGACTAGATTGTACACTTCCGCGGATGACCGTACGCTGCCCTGCGGTTGTGAAGGAAGGAGGTATAAGACCCAAGCTGCATTCATCAAGACAATAGATACGCAGCTTTTCAATCAGGATGTCGTGGCTTACCAGATCGAATTTAAGTCCCTCTTTCCCTACAAAGATAGAATTAACCGTTCCCAAATGTCAAAGGTTGTTTATAAAGCAGTTGTTGGGACTGCCAGGATTTCTACATTGGAAAACAAAACGCAGATTGCATGACAGGAAAACTGAACATTTTAAAGCGATCACGAGTAGCTGTCATGTATCTGCTATCGCAGACCACGTCACGTCAACTGGTCACAACTTAAAATGGGACCACTTTGAGATATTGGCAAAAGGTCGGTCAGACACTATTGCAGATAAAGGAGACTCTACTAATTAGAGAATTGAAAACCTACCTTAAATGAAAATGTAAGCAGCGAAAAGCTGTATCTCTATTAGTTTGCATCTTTTATATGCAAATTATTTTTAGCTTCTGTCAAAGTTATTGTTAATTAGTTACTTATCTTAAATTTCAAATTTTGTTGTTACTTTAGTTCCTAACGGTCACTTCTGAAGATGTATGTCGAACATAACGAAACGTCAAGTTAAACGATATAGTTTTTATTTTTGTTTTCCAACATTGCGTTCTATTGTCATGTTTATACCGCAGTTGGTTTATTTCTTGTTAAGCTACGATGGCCAAAGACAAGAGTATTTACGATATTGCTTTTTGGAAGTCAGCTAGAACTAAGCCGTTTTGCGTTGTCATCGAGATTGAAGAGCATACGATCAAAGATGTTAATTAGGGCTGTCTCCGTTGAGTAATATTTCCTGAAGGCAGAATGCAGCTGATATAGAAGGTCGTTGTCATTGAGAAAGGCATAAAGAGAGTTATGCAAGTGCTTTCAAAAATGTTAGAGAGGACAGGAAGAACTGAAATCGGTCTGTAGTTATTCTTATCAGTCTTACTGTTCATCGACAAAGGCTTTCAGTATTGTTGGATCAAACTGCCTTACAGTTTTGTCAGCGACTCTCTCCGCTAAAGGATACTTCACAAATTAATGTGATCAAGTAAGCTGAAGCCACTCAAAAGGCACTAAGGCCACAAGGTAGCGGGCATTACCCTTAAATCTACCAAAGTAAAGATTGAGCCTAAGCATTAGCAGCCATGGACAGCTGTTTCGGCCTTGTTAGGCCTCATCAGCATGGCATAGCTAATACTCAGGCTCAAGTACCCACATATCAATAAAACAAGCAATGAAAACGTAAAGCTTGTGGGATGTGGCTGGAGTGACAAGGATACTTCACAAATTAATGTGATCAAGTAAGCTGAAGCCACTCAAAAGGCACTAAGGCCACAAGGTAGCGGGCATTACCCCTTAAATCTACCAAAGTAAAGATTGAGCCTAAGCATTAGCAGCCATGGACAGCTGTTTCGGCCTTGTTAGGCTCATCAGCATGGCATAGCTAATACTCAGGCTCAAGTACCAATATCAATAAAACAAGCAATGAAAACGTAAAGCTTGTGGGATGTGGCTGGAGTGACAAGGATACTTCACAAATTAATGTGATCAAGTAAGATTTAAGGGGTAATGCCGCTACCTTGTGGCCTTAGTGCTTTTGAGTGGCTTCAGCTTACTTGATCACATTAATTTGTGAAGTATCCTTGTCACTCCAGCCACATCCACAAGCTTTACGTTTTCATTGCTTGTTTTTATTGATATGTGGGTACTTGAGCCTGAGTATTAGCTATGCCATGCTGATGAGGCCTAACAAGGCCGAAACAGCTGTCCATGGCTGCTAATGCTTAGGCTCAATCTTTACTTTGGTAGATTTAAGGGGTAATGCCCGCTACCTTGTGGCCTTAGTGCCTTTTGAGTGGCTTCAGCTTACTTGATCACATTAATTTGTGAAGTATCCTTGTCACTCCAGCCACATCCCACAAGCTTTACGTTTTCATTGCTTGTTTTATTGATATGTGGGTACTTGAGCGTCTGAGTATTGCTATGCCATGCTGATGAGGCCTAACAAGGCCGAAACAGCTGTCCATGGCTGCTAATGCTTAGGCTCAATCTTTACTTTGGTAGATTTAAGGGGTAATGCCCGTACCTTGTGGCCTTAGTGCCTTTGTGAAGTATCCACAATCCCACAGCTTTACGTTTTCATTGCTTGTTTTATTGATATGTGGGTACTTGAGCCTGAGTATTAGCTATGCCATGCTGATGAGGCCTAACAAGGCCGAAACAGCTGTCCATGGCTGCTAATGCTTAGGCTCAATCTTTACTTTGGTAGATTTAAGGGGTAATGCCCGCTACCTTGTGGCCTTAGTGCCTTTTGAGTGGCTTCAGCTTACTTGATCACATTAATTTGTGAAGTATCCTTGTCACTCCAGCCACATCCCACAAGCTTTACGTTTTCATTGCTTGTTTTATTGATATGTGGGGTACTTGAGCCTGAGTATTAGCTATGCCATGCTGATGAGGCCTAACAAGGCCGAAACAGCTGTCCATGGCTGCTAATGCTTAGGCTCAATCTTTACTTTGGTAGATTTAAGGGTAATGCCCGCTACCTTGTGGCCTTAGTGCCTTTTGAGTGGCTTCAGCTTACTTGATCACATTAATTTGTGAAGTATCCTTGTCACTCCAGCCACATCCCACAAGCTTTACGTTTTCATTGCTTGTTTTATTGATATGTGGGTACTTGAGCCTGAGTATTAGCTATGCCATGCTGATGAGGCCTAACAAGGCCGAAACAGCTGTCCATGGCTGCTAATGCTTAGGCTCAATCTTTACTTTGGTAGATTTAAGGGGTAATGCCCGCTACCTTGTGGCCTTAGTGCCTTTTGAGTGGCTTCAGCTTACTTGATCACATTAATTTGTGAAGTATCCTTGTCACTCCAGCCACATCCCACAAGCTTTACGTTTTCATTGCTTGTTTTATTGATATGTGGGTACTTGAGCCTGAGTATTAGCTATGCCATGCTGATGAGGCCTAACAAGGCCGAAACAGCTGTCCATGGCTGCTAATGCTTAGGCTCAATCTTTACTTTGGTAGATTTAAGGGGTAATGCCCGCTACCTTGTGGCCTTAGTGCCTTTTGAGTGGCTTCAGCTTACTTGATCACATTAATTTGTGAAGTATCCTTGTCACTCCAGCCACATCCACAAGCTTTACGTTTTCATTGCTTGTTTTATTGATATGTGGGTACTTGAGCCTGAGTATTAGCTATGCCATGCTGATGAGGCCTAACAAGGCCGAAACAGCTGTCCATGGCTGCTAATGCTTAGGCTCAATCTTTACTTTGGTAGATTTAAGGGGTAATGCCCGCTACCTTGTGGCCTTAGTGCCTTTTGAGTGGCTTCAGCTTACTTGATCACATTAATTTGTGAAGTATCCTTGTCACTCCAGCCACATCCCACAAGCTTTACGTTTTCATTGCTTGTTTTATTGATATGTGGGTACTTGAGCCTGAGTATTAGCTATGCCATGCTGATGAGGCCTAACAAGGCCGAAACAGCTGTCCATGGCTGCTAATGCTTAGGCTCAATCTTTACTTTGGTAGATTTAAGGGGTAATGCCCGCTACCTTGTGGCCTTAGTGCCTTTTGAGTGGCTTCAGCTTACTTGATCACATTAATTTGTGAAGTATCCTTGTCACTCCAGCCACATCCCACAAGCTTTACGTTTTCATTGCTTGTTTTATTGATATGTGGGTACTTGAGCCTGAGTATTAGCTATGCCATGCTGATGAGGCCTAACAAGGCCGAAACAGCTGTCCATGGCTGCTAATGCTTAGGCTCAATCTTTACTTTGGTAGATTTAAGGGGTAATGCCCGCTACCTTGTGGCCTTAGTGCCTTTTGAGTGGCTTCAGCTTACTTGATCACATTAATTTGTGAAGTATCCTTGTCACTCCAGCCACATCCCACAAGCTTTACGTTTTCATTGCTTGTTTTATTGATATGTGGGTACTTGAGCCTGAGTATTAGCTATGCCATGCTGATGAGGCCTAACAAGGCCGAAACAGCTGTCCATGGCTGCTAATGCTTAGGCTCAATCTTTACTTTGGTAGACTTAAGGGGTAATGCCCGCTACCTTGTGGCCTTAGTGCCTTTTGAGTGGCTTCAGCTTACTTGATCACATTAATTTGTGAAGTATCCTTGTCACTCCAGCCACATCCCACAAGCTTTACGTTTTCATTGCTTGTTTTATTGATATGTGGGTACTTGAGCCTGAGTATTAGCTATGCCATGCTGATGAGGCCTAACAAGGCCGAAACAGCTGTCCATGGCTGCTAATGCTTAGGCTCAATCTTTACTTTGGTAGATTTAAGGGGTAATGCCCGCTACCTTGTGGCCTTAGTGCCTTTTGAGTGGCTTCAGCTTACTTGATCACATTAATTTGTGAAGTATCCTTGTCACTCCAGCCACATCCCACAAGCTTTATCTCTCCGCTAAACCCTTGAAGTGTTCATTGAATACCTCGGCCATTGCAGTTTCATCACGTATTTGGATGGACCTGTTCTCCTCCAAATAGGACACACCCCCATGCTTTTTCTGTCCAGTTAGGTCCTTAAGCGCAGACCTTATCTTCTTGGAGTCACCACGGTTTTCTCTGAAAGATTCGTAGAAGAAATTCTTCTTGGCTGTTCTAATAGCCTCTATGATTTTATTTTTCGCGCGCTTCAGGGCTAACCAATCATCCTGGGAGTTGGAGCGTTTGGCTCTTTTAAGTAACCGGTCTCGTAGTTTCATCAACCTTAGGATTTCAGGTGATAACCATTGAGGCTTTGTATAGCCCCTGACACGCTTCTGTTTCAGCGGCACGTTTGCGTTTATTGCTTCGTTGAAGAGACAATACCATGCGTTTACAATGTCATCAAATTCATCAAAGAGGAAAGCAGTGTCCCATGGGATCTCTTCAAGTGTCTTTAGGAACTTTGCATGGTCTAGTGATTTGAGATTGCGGTAGGTGATATATTTGTGATCCTTCGTATTGTCTGGAGAACAATGCTTGTATAAACGAACAGCCAGAACTTGAAGATGAGATCTGAAATGCAAATTTCAGGACATTTAATGTTTTACAATCAATCAATCAATCAATCAATCGGATATTTATTTACACTATAAAGGGCATTTAAATAAAATTTATAAGTTACAGAAGTGACAATAATAAAGCATAAAATAATATGAAGCCATTAAGAAATAAATTAATATGTGAGCGGTGCCCAAGGTAGCGAAAGCTTTCTGATTGGACACCGCCATGGCCAATCCGTTCTTGTTTGTTGCTCCATATGTGATCCAGACAAGAATTACTGATGGGACGCGTAGTAAAAGACACAAGTTGGATAAATTTAGAGTCTTTCAGTTCCTTGACCAAGCGATGAGTTTGTTGAGGTCTTTCTGAGAATAATCCAAATTGAAGTCTCCCATCAGGATTGTTTCCATATTCAATAGATAAGCGCGCTCAATATTTTCGGCGAGTTTATGATCGTAATCAGCTTTGATGTTCGGGGGACGATAGACACCCGCCATAAGAAGTGGTCGTTTGGATTTGAAGGGGCAGACTTCTGGCCAAAGGACTTCTAAATCTTGTTCTTCTAAGTCAGTGCGACGCTTGATGTTGAGCTCAGTGTTAGTATAAACTGCGACACCTCCGCCTTGGATGGTTTGACGATCCTTCCCAATAGATCAAAGCCAGGAATATGATATAGTTCCTCTAGTGTTTTACTTGAAAAAAACGTTTCGGTAATCACCATGATATCAAGGCTTTTCCGATTATCCGGGCTTAGCAGGCGCAATTTGATCTCTTCAAACTTGGTCTTGGTTAAATAATTTACATTCCACTGTCCAAAACGAAAGCCTTTGGCAGGAAGTTTAAACACATCCACATTCGCCGTAGACGTAGTTGTTGGACCTGGGTTTGCTGAAATATCTCCGCAGTGTGCTAGTTTCAAGTACTTGAGTAGAGTTCTCAGTTTTCGGATTCTTTGGACCGTCGCCATCTTAGCTTTAACAGACATCTTCGCGGAGTTTGGGACAAATACTTCTTAGTTAGCGATAAACGTCATTTCACCGGCCTGAAGAGCAATTACGTGGCTTCTAAAAATGGTTTGGCCCGTGCTATCTGAGTCAGGAGGATAGAATGATTTCAGAATGAAGACAAAAATTAGGAAAATAGCGAGCTCCTAAGAGCACGACCGGCCGCCGCCATTGTTGCTCCACATTTTTTTTTTAATAAGGCAGAATTAAGGGGGTT
Source organism: Pachyseris speciosa (assembly GCA_016490735.1). Lineage (NCBI taxonomy): Eukaryota > Metazoa > Cnidaria > Anthozoa > Scleractinia > Pachyseridae > Pachyseris > Pachyseris speciosa. The sequence continues at coordinate 391,227 of JAEMWC010000367.1, forward strand.
TCTGTAATGCCTCTTTTGGAAGTGGTTATTAGCCAAACGCTCAATCCCCCTACCTGAAGGGCCAGGGGCAGCCCTCTGTCAGGTTTCTTCCCTGCGACCAATCCGACATGGTTGAACCTACCAGCGAATGGCGTCCCAGTGCAGCCGACATAGCTCTTAGGATCATTGCGACACTCAAGCTCAAACACCAGGATAGGGTGGATGGAGAAATGAGGGGCATAGGGAAAAATGATACCGGGAATTTGAATCCATGCATAGAGCTTAAGACGCAGCAATTATAGATAAAGGTTAGGAAGAAAGACTGACGGGGAGATTCAGTCACTTAATGACGGCGCTAACCGTTTCTAAAGGCTATTTGTGAATGTATTTACTAATCAATAAGACGTAATCTGAAGTCTTTTATATTAAAATTTTCATCTTGTCTCATATTTGTGCTTTAAACATGCCTCTCTAGAAGACATAGAGATGGATAGAGTAAAGATTAAGATGAACCTTGCTCTTTTCCGTCATCAGAACGTAAGAGTTTGGGATTGCCAGGAATTAAGGTCGCACGTTCTTGAAAATATTGTAATTGTTAGCTCCTGGCCTGAGATGGCTGGTTTTGCAGATAAGCGGTGATTCCCCTGTTGACAGCTCTTGCGTAACTCTAAAGGGAGCTAAACAAGTTGGTTGAAAGAGTTGAAGACTGAGTTCCCACGGCTCTGCGCGTTTGGAAAGTTCCGACTTGGATCGACTTCGAGTATTTTCCTATTGTTTCTTTCTTAGCTTTTGTCTGACCGTGAGAGATCTCAGTAACATTGAGCAAAGCCATCGCAAAGGGTGTGGGAATGTTTGCTAGATGAAGTTAGTTCAATACTGGACTATAAAATTCTCAATACTCAGAAAAAGAGGAACCAGTTGCAATTGAAGAGTATTAAAGATCATGCAGGTTTAAATACTTTTATTGAGTATATTATGTAATGAGCCCACTCTTACAGTTGATTACTATTATGACCTCAACTCGTCTGATTGTTTCCCCCACTTTCTCAGCAGCTACATTGGCTCGTTGCTTTACAGAACAAACTTGCAGCATCGGTAATCGTATCGAACATGATTGTTGCCAGGTCCACCTCTCTGAAGTCTAAACTTGGACAAGAAATAAGGGTATTTGCATTCGACGTTTTGCCTGTCCAAGTACACTATGTTTTTCTCGGCTCCCTCATCGAAGCTGGTGCTTTTATCCATGCAATCGACTGTAGCGCCGTTCACTTTGTCCGTCAGGAGCTGCGTTAAGCGGGAAATAAATAAATAAATAAATAAATAAATAATACTGAAATAAATCAATAAATAGGGAAATGGAGAAATAAAACTGGATTTAGAAATCCATACTGACGCTTAGTTACTGGAACAATTTTTTTTTTATTCTTTCACTTGTTTTTGATTTCTTTTGTTCACGCTCATTCGATTAGCTTCAGCGGTGAGACATTCAAGTGTTCAGAGATTCAAATTTGCAATTCTGTCATCAAATACAAGTAAGTTAATGGCACTACTTCATCGATTTGAACTTAGCGCGCCCCTTGGTCTAAACGGAGTCAGTAGATTTAGATTTCCAGCAGGCCTCCAAGAATAGAAGTCCGTTAAGCTTACTAGAAACTCAGGAGAATGGATTTTTCCCACTAAGAACTGAATTCGCTAATACGAAAACAAATTTAAGTGGAGGTCGCGGGTGAGTCTTGGACGTAATGAATTGATGAAACAAACGTTTACTAAGGTAACTGCGGCAAAAAGCTTTACATCTTTGACGACTAGGAGCCGATAACGGTGAAACTTAACGATGTTGTAAGGTGTCGGAGGCCATCGGAAGTTGTTCTATTTCTTAGTGAAGAAAAAGCAAACCTTAACTAACAAAAAACGAACAAACAAACAAACAAACAACAAAAACAACAACATGGTGATGTACATTTAAACACCTTCTCACCTTGACAGCAGTTTCCAGCTCGTCAAGTTCTTTGGCAAGCTGTTTAACACGCTAAGAAGATAAAAAATATATAGGAAGAAACTGTGATCAAAGAGAAACGTTGAAAAATCGTCGGTAGCCGTCAACAAAATTCAGCCAAAAGAATCAAGCGTTTACCGTAAATTTTCAAAAGAAAATTCAAACGCAATAAATAAAATGCAAATAGTGAGTGAACGAATTTAAGGCTCTCTACGAATAGCGTGGACACAGGAAAATATGCATTTCTTTCTCCCCGTTTAGCTTGAGCTCCATGTTTGTATAACTAGATCTCTGTATAGTTTTTAGGAGTTGGAACAACCGCTAACCGCTAGCTAGAACAACCGCAAAAGTAATTAAATTGTTTAAATTAATTACTTAATTTTCTTATTCCTCGATTAGCGCCGTCTCTGCTTAATAATGATTTGCATTCTGTTAAAGAAAAATATATATTGCATTTATTTTATGAGGGTACTTAAGAAAACTTCATTTCGTCTGTGTACGGAAATCGATAATTTGAAAACTTTAACAAAACGCAAAACTAATTATGAAATAATAAGGCCTATCCTTGCCCAAGAGTAGAATTTTTGATATATTGAATAAATCTCAGTTAACTGTAGTAGCGCGACGTGCAATGCAGAAAATAAAATGTTTGGTGTAAACAAGAGACTCGTAGAAGGACGTTGTCTTCGGAAAATAAGTATGGGTGCGCTGAATACATGTTAAACCGGGATATGAGAAAGACTGCAATGGCAACGCAATGCAAAAACACTGAAAACGCATTACCGGCTTAGCGGAACTGAAACTGGTCAGGCAAAGAAAGCCAAAAGCTAACACGGAAGTGAAACGAAACATCCTTGTGCGTTCTTCAGTGAGGGAGTTAGTGACCTGGAAGAGAAGTGATGAGAATTAGCGATACCGTGGACTAACAAGTTGTTGAGGATTCTCATTAAGAGCCGGGGACTACGTTTTATGAAAGAAAATGGCTTAATAATCTATCCTGGCTAAACAAAGTAAGGGAAAAACCTAAAGATTCTGTCGGTTAATATATTCTCTCGTGTCTTTCTAACTTCCGTCCGGCTTGAATTGTATTCGTCTTTCTAAGCATCCGCTTGCGGAATTATCAGTTTGCGTGCAGGGACTTGCCATAGTTGAAAACAAGAATAATAAGACTGTTGCTATTTTCCCTTTTTTGTCGTCAAATTGTAGGAAACATTCGATAAAAAATAATTGCTTTGCTTTTTCCGGAACTAAACCAATCACGCACATGTAGGCGGAGCATTAGCTGACAGACATGAAATAAACCATCCTCGGAGACCCAGGGGCAGAGAGTCGGGTTGGGACGAAGATTCAGGACGAGCGAAAGTTTACAAGACGGACGGGAGAGCCCCTGGGAACATTTCTTTATCGGACTTGTTCCAGAAGCTATTGAAATCCAGCTTCGTGATTGGGCGGAAATTTTCTGGCAAGGAATTTTTTTCTGCCCAATCGGCGATCAGCTTATATATCGCACTCCTTTCGTGACTCCTTACACCAACAAGTAAGCGGTCAATCTGCTGTCGACCATATTTTTAGTGGTTCCACTTGTCTCGTTCGTTCGACAAATTTATCCTACGAGGAACATTTTGGTGGCAAGGGACCCACAAACAACAAGCGACAATCACTTGCAAGGAACTAGAAAAATCAAAATGAAGATCGACCGCAGGCATCGTAAACTTCACGCGAAGAACAGCATGTAACTCGGTCTCTTTCCGTGGTTAGGTTTGGGCTTTTTTCCCTGGTTTACTTACGGGCAGTGGGCCGCTCCTGAAACTCTTCGGGGCGATGAAATTTCTGTTGCACGGGCCGGACAAGTTTGCCGATCGGGCGAGAAGTACACAGCTCGGCGTTTTAAGTTATCGAACCTTGCAATCGACCGTCTCAGCTCAATTTCGAGAGAGACCACAAAAAGGCCTTAGAGAAAGTGTACAGTTACACTGTGATACATTGCAATGTTTTGGTTTTCATATATTTGACTGGTATCTGTTGGCCAATATGCTTTTCTTCCCAAGGTGTGCATAAAAATATTGCAGATTGCCTTGCAGTTGTGATAATTGCTAATTGTGTGCACATGTAAGATGCATGGTTTTTGCACAAGCTTTCCATGAACTCTTTTACCACAGTGGTGCTGAGCTCAGTTAAAAATTTAGTTTTTAAAAGTTTTAAAAACATGATTTAGAGTGGGCCTTGCTGGAAACATTTACATTATGTTGACTGTGCTGCAACTTTTAGGTAGCAAAGTTTCGGATACAGTTGTTTACAAGTTGATGCAGGATGTTTAGTGTCTTGTGTGCACTCTTGTTTTTATAAACGCTCAAGTGTATCCATAATATAACAATTATTAAATTCCATTTTTGCATGATATGGTTGTAGTTGCTGTGATTGCTAAGCCAGTGGTACACCAGGAAAAGACATGATTTCTCCTGTGAGACCACACCAATTTTGGAATGGGTTCTTCCTATCACCACCCTCTTCCTTGACAATTTTTAAAACATGAGAGAGTGCTTCCAGTTAATTAAGGAACCATGTTTTCAGTTCCTCACATAGTGTAATTGTGTCTTGTACCGAAAGACCCTTGATAACCACCTACTGAAAAATCATTCTCAACTATGCAGTTCACTGAGTCAAACAGGCTGATACAATGGTATGGCTAAGTATAGTTAAATTATTTTCAGGTAAGTTTTAAACTAAAGAACACTACACACAAACCATACCCATAACCTGAATACAGTTACAAAATATGTTAACATGGTCACTCAGTAAGATATCCCCTTTAGATAAAGTGGAAACAAAAAAACAAAAACAAAAAAAAAAACCAATAAAATAACAAAATAAAACTAGAAGGGATTGTTATTTCATTTAGTTTTTGTTTGTTTAGAAGTTTTCTTGATAGTGAGATGTAACTTTAAATTCAAGTTTTCAATGCAATCTGTTGGATATTGTAGTGATTATTTGTCACAAACCTTATGGCCTCAGAGTTTTTATTAGGTTTTAGAGTAGCTGACTGGAATCTAACAGAAGGTGGCTTGTTGATGAGAAATTAAACAGCCTTCAAAAAACGTTGGAAACTATTCATTGAAAAGCAGGTGGCTCAAAATTTAAAGAAGCCACTTTTTAGCCAGCTGCCAGCACTTCAGGAGAAGTCTACCTTGTACTAAATGATATTTCCAATGAGTATACCCAAGATGAAATTACACCCTCAGTTTCAGAGGGGGGTACAAAAAAATTTAAAATTGTTCTTAAAATTTAATTGTCCATCTGTTATCTGTTGGTCTTTCACTTTGCTTTTCTACAGCGGCCAAAAGGGTCAATCACAAATCAATTTACCAAAACAAAAATCAGTTTCCCTTCACATGAAACAGTTTCTCAAAACACAAACAATTTCCTAAAACACAAGTCAGTTTACCATCATCATTCACTGAAACACCTGTAATAGGCTAATCACAGCAAGTGCACTACACAAGATATTCAGCAATACCACATCACACTGCCATGAGCTATGAAAGCCCTGCAATGCTACAAAAGGTATCAGGTCAATACCGTACCCCAATTACATGTACCATGCAAAACATCTGCCACAAATCTGCTAAGGTCTCAAAAAATTATGCTAACTCTACCAATAGTAAGGAAAACATTAAGTGTCTATATGCTCATAAGAGTGATGATGTTTGTAAAAATCTGTTTTCATCTTAACATAATACATGCCATTTTCCATTCCTTTCCCCCCAAAACACTGGAGTAGTTTCTATTCGAGTCTTACTCTTTAACCAAGGTAATCACCTATTTCAAAAGCATAATCTGAACTCACATCAACGTCAAAACGGCATCTGTATGCAAGAGAATGTCAGAGTATTGGGAAACTGATTTTGATTTGATAAATTGGTTTGTGATTTCGGCCTCCGTACTTTTCCACACAAAAGCAGCCATCCAGCCCAATGACCTTAACCACTTAACCTGGTCTTTCATGATTTCCATAATATAAGCGGATGGAGAGACAACCACGACTACAGGTAAATTATTTTAAACTGGATTGTCTCAGGCCATTTCAAGGTCTCTCGAAACTGAGCTGAGATCATCTGAGATGCGACTTCGAGTAGATTGTAAGCAGTGGAAGGTTCGATTTTGTGAGCAAAACAAAATTCAACGGCTGCGTTTCATTCGCGCGATCGGTAAACTTGCCTGGCCTGTGCAACAGAAATTCCATCGCCCCGAAAAGTTTCAGGAGCGGCCCACTGCCTGTGAGTACACCAGAGAAAAACAAAAGCTCATACCAAACAACAACAATTGTGAAAACGTAAAGCTTGTGGGATGTGGCTGGAGTGACAAGGATATACCTCACAACTTAATGTGATTTGGTAAGCTGAAGCCACTCTAAAGGCACTAAGGCCACTTGGTAGCGGGCTCAATCTTTGCTTTGGTAGATTTAAGGGGTAATGCCCGCTACCATGTGGCCTTAGTGCCTTTAGAGTGGCTTCAGCTTACCAAATCACATTAAGTTGAGAGGTATATCCTTAACAGCAATTGTGGCCGAGTTGTCAACAATCTGCAACAACTCTTCGCGTGAAGTTTACGATACCTGCGATCGGTCTTCATCTTGATTTTTCTAGTTCCTTACAAGTAATTTTTGCTTGAGTAGAAGTTGAATTTGTCGATATCTGGATTTTGTGGGCCCCTTTCCATCATAACTTTTCTCGAAGTGTCGATACAGCGATCGAAACTATGGCTGACAGCAGATTGGACGTTTGACCCTCGGTATAAGAAGTCACGAAAGGAGTGCGATATATAAGCTGATCGCCGATTGGGCAGAAGAAGACTGTAGGACTCATGAAGCCGAAAAATTTAAAGGAAGTTAGATTGATGAGGTTTTTCTAAAGGTACATATCGAGGGACAATTATTTTAGGTGCCATTACATTCTGGACTACTTTGTGTCGCTGCGGTTAAATCCTTTGTGTATCCGATACGCAGCACACCGAATATCACGGTGCATTGGAAACGTGGTACATGCACATGTTTGGGTTGTATCACTATACAATAAACGAGTTTTAAAGAGGAGATCTTTTCAGTGAACGGACTCATTGGAATTTTCTGTTTTCACCGAATAAAAGGGCATAAAATGCTTGTGAGATCAGCCGATGGGAATAAGTTTATTTCACGAACAGCCGGTCTGTTTTTGGCTCACTCGTTTGCAAAACATCAAATTTTCTTTTAGGAGAGACATGTTACAGGTGACAATACTATGAATATAAATTATTGGTTAAAATCATGTCTTATTTGCCCTCAGAGTTAGAATTATTGAGCTTCCTTCAAAGAATTTTGTTAGCGCAACAGAACTTCCGTTCCCGGGATGACGTCATACAAGCGCTGAACCCAATCTCCCTTTAACTCGGTCGTGAAACAAAATGGCGGCGTTTTTGGTAGTAATTTCGATACTTTACCGGGGCACAGAAAAGCGAAGATTCAACCGAATCAAAAAAATTTTTCACGGTTGTGCTTCTAATTCAGAGACGAATCATTTAAAATGAAAAAAAAAATTTGGGGTTAGGGGCACTTCAAGCACTTGCAAGACGGGTAACTTTCACCTTCTGTAACACCTCAAACCCTGGTAAGTTGAGAGATTACCGGAAGTCCGAATTTATTTTGTACTTGAAATTAGCCCCAGTTTATGCAAGTGAAACAGTATGCTTAGGATGCGCTATATGGCGAACTTTCCCCGTAATTTTCTGCTTTATTTGAGTAGCGTTTACATTCTGAAGAATACAAGCAAATATGTATCGCCTGCTGTTCGTGTTGGCTTTTGGTGTCTTCCTGTTGACCACTTCCAGTTACGCCCAGGTAACATGCCAAGATCAGGTTGTCGAGACAACTATTAAGGGTGGCTTTGGAAAAAAAATGAAAGGCCATGCCTTTGTTTTGAACCACGGAAAGTTTTTTAGGCAATCTAGGTACCGACCGTTTCCCGTGCGCGTCAAAGACAACTGAAGCGGGACATAAATGAGCGCGAACACTGAGAATATAAAGGGAATCTATCTCAGCATAGACGGTACATTTTTATTTTTTCCTTTACTCTCCTGCATGGAACGTTTAAATTCTCCGACCCCAATCCAAAACAATAATTGACGGGCCAAGCGTTCTAATTAAGCCCCTCTATCTAAGATATACAGCCCATGTCAGGGTCCTTGAAGGCCCATTATCACTGTTGATCCAACGCGGTCGTTTGTCTTCTGTCTGTTTGTTTGTTTGTTTTCTTTTTTTGAAATCGCGCCATTGTTAAATGATGCCTCTGAATGGTCAATTATTTTTATCGCGCTTTTGATCTGGTTCATCACGCCGAGTTGTCGCTTGTCCCCGGTTATGGCTACAAATTCAGCTTGCATATTTCTTCATATTTCTTCTTTGAAACCGTGAACAATCATTTCAAAGGTTTTAAATCAAAACAGAAAACCTATTGGACGGTCCGTTATTGATAAAACTCGCTGATTATGTGCCGAGGATAGTGACAAAATATCCACAAGGAAATATTTATTGTCAGGTAATGGTTTCAAATTTGCAATACGTTCTAATTCAATTATCCTGTCCTTTCGCTACATATTGTGTTCAAAATACAGTCTACCATGCGGTTAGACAAAAGGAGGAAAAGGTTGAACTCCGCATTAAAACACGGGAGGAAACAAAAGCGGTGTAGTCCTCATCGATCAGGGAGATCTCGGCGTGAAAGAGAAATTAATTATCACGCAGTTTAGGTAAGCTGCGAACTGGACTACAAAGCTAGAATGGAAGATGGGAACGATATAAAAATAGCAGTCGATAAAGAGACTTAGCGACAAGTCGGATTAAGAACAATGAAGAGTTGACCAAACCCGCAAAAGCCATCACACGAAGTGGAATTGAGATACATGAAAAACATCAAACATGCGGATTAACAGTTATCCAGAAACGTATAATTTTTAATCAAATCACTTTCCAAATCGCAGTAAGTCGTCTCTAGCAAGCTCAGAAAATTCTTGAAAGCTCCGTGGTGAAAAGCACCAAACTTGAACAACGAGTCTCTGTAAATCATCCGCCTTGAACCTCACTTTGTCGATAAAACAACGCTCCAAAGTTACCGCTACCGACTATTGCCGCACTGACTCCTTTAACTTTAAACGGGCCAAAATTTGCATAAAATTTACAGGAAAATGAAGAAGAATAAACAGAGAATATATTTACGGCCATAAGTTTGGAGATTTAATCACGATGCGATAAAACAAGAGCGCTAAAACAAGGGCTTCGAAGTCTGTGTAATTTCATGTTACACGAAATTTCACAATTAACAGCCGCGGCGAGCGATGCATCAAGGGTAATAATGAACCTTTCAGCCATAAGAGAACATTTCTTATTATTCCGAAACTAAACTATCCGGTAATTGCAAATTATTTGGATCAGTGTTCCGAAACAGAAGTTGCTGTATATCGTTCTACTGAACTTATTGTTTCCAAGAGTTATATAAACGCCAATGATTTTGTCATTTATTAGCAAGAAGATCTCACTACAAACGTCAACGCTTTGGAAAGGCTAGTGGAAATGAGAAAAGTTTGGAAAGTAAGCGTATTACTCGAACCGCCCAACCTTTTGGCTCGACGAAAAGCGACGCATGTTTTGAGAACAGTTTTTGACGAACAGCTCTCTCTCTATTCTACTAAGACAAAGAGAGCATTCTTTTATTCATTACTCAAACTTAATTTTGCATATAAATTGTCAGATATTATTCTTTACCAAACGGATTATGTTGCTTTCCAAAACTCAGAAATTATAAACGATCTTGTAACCCTTGTCCGATTCTTGGACTAGCAGGCTAATATCGATGTTCGCAAACTAACCTCATACTTTTGAGATCTGAACAACTTTCTTACAAATAATTTCAAAACCATTCTTGATTTTGAATCCACTTATTTTACTAAGAGATATTAGAAAGTGTTGTAAAACAAGTAAAAATTGGGATTGTTTTGTGACTTACAATCTCCAAGATAATGGCTTCGTTCTAAATTATAACATTAAGTGGTTTCGATGTTATATGATTTATGTTTTTGTCTTTCTTAGAACTTGCAAGTGAACATGATGGTGAGTACAGACTAAAATGTAATATCATGAAGAATAGCGTTAAAAACAGAATTTATAAATTCGCCTGTTTTGACTCAGTAACTCCGAAAGCACAATTAAAGAAGAACAAGTAAACTTGCTTATAACAAAGCAAGTATTGTAATTGCTTAGTTTTCAAAAATGGTTTTCAGAGCATTTTTTTTTTCATAAAATTGAAAAATATTGTCGACATATTGCAAAAATCATATATCCCGAATCTGAAATCAGCGGTTATGAAAAATAATTTCAGACAGTGTACCGAGAGAGACGACTTTGCTGTATATCATTGTATTGAATTTTATTTTTATCACAAGTTACATCACCGCCGATCATTTGTCATTTGTTAGAGTACAGTACAAGAACTTGCTACAAAATTCAACGCCCTTGATCAGAGAGTGCAGGTGAGGAACACTTACAATAAAGCGGCATTACTCTGACTACCCGTCTTATTGGCTCGACGCATTCCTAATGATAGCAGGAAACTTTCATTAAACACAGTAAATGCTGTATGATTTGAGAGTAAAGTAACTCTTACTTTACTTTACTCAAATTTAATTTTACAGATCTTAACATACAACACAAACCAAAGATAAATTAACAGTTAAAATAACAATAAAAATACAAGATCTGAATAATTAGGTCAGTTTATACAGAACACGAATATTCCTTATAAAAATAAACTGCCTCAAAGTAGCTCAAACAGTATACAAAAAAGCAGACAATATATCATTAATTAATTAATTAATTAATTAGTTCATTAATTACAAAAATCTGTCCTTATTTACATTAAATTTATTAAGATAAAAATTAATAACGCTATTCTTAAATGATGAAAAATGTTCAGTTCTGATGTCTAGTGGTAGGCAATTCCACCAGTCTACAATACGATTAAAAAAAGAAAACTTAAAAACATTGGTTTTAAAAAGGCCCTTCACCAGCGTAGCTTCACTATTTCTGATGTTATATTTGGGTTTTTTAAAATTTACATATGACAAAACATTAAAATCTATATAACCTTTAAGGCATTTGAAGAAAAAACAACGATCCAAAATCTCTCTTCTATATTCTAAAGGTAAAAGTTTTAGTTTAACAAGTCTCTCAGGATAACATAAGTCAGTTTTCAGGATAAGTTTAGTTGCACGTCTTTGTACACGCTCAAGCGCAGTAATCTTTTCTTTGGTGTAAGGTGACCAGACCTGTGAAGCATACTCCAACTGTGGTCGAACAAGTGATTTGTATAAAGTTATTAATGTTTTCTGATCACATTCGTTGGTACAAGTTCTATTGATCATGCCCAACATTTTGTTGGCTTTACTAATGATGATGTCAATGTGATTATTCCAAGATAACTTGGTAGAAACATGTACACCAAGGTCATTCTCAGTTGTGACAGACATAATCTGTGAGCCATTAAGTGTATAGACTGAATCCACAACATTCTTTTTCCTTGAAATTGCAAGATATTTGCATTCTTTGAATTAAACTGCATGAAATGATCAACTGACCAATCGCTTAGATTTGACAGATCACTTTGAAGTTGTTGAACATCATTGGTGTTATCTATGATTCTGAAGCATTTCATATCATCAGCGTACAGTTGTACAGTGGTGACTGAATGTATAGCTTTAGGGGCCGTATTTACATAGATTATAAACAATAATGGTCCCAAAATGGACCCCTGAGGCACTTCTGATGATATTGGTAACAGGGGCGATTCACAACCGTCAATGACTGTTCTGTGGTGTCTATCTGTTAAATATCATCTAAACCAAGAAAGCACTTTACCTCTTACACCCCCATCGAACAACCCTTTTTAGTAAACAATTGAATGAGACCGAGTCAAGGCCTTACTATAATCATTTATGAACAAAAAAGCGCCAAAGCTCTTTTGACTATTCGCCAAAATGTTCCACCATTTCCTTTCAGAAGTCAGAACTTTTATAAATGGCTTTTGTCCGTCTTCGGGTTTCAGACTGGCAGACTAACGTCGATCTTTGCAAACCAGTCTCACACTTTTATGATCTGAACATTTTTCGTAGAATAAAAAATATGCGAAGCATTACTTATGGAACTCCACTTTAGTATCATACGCGCGATTTTCCTTTTTTTCCTTTGTTAGAACTTGCGAGGGAACATAATGTTGAGTACAGAATGAAATGAAATACAAGGAAACACTGCATATATATGACTTTAGTTATTTTCTTATATAGTTATGTTTTCTTGCAAATGAAATACTCTTAGAGGGAGTTGCAATAAATGACTTCAGTATTTATGTATATGTATATACTCATTCCAAAGAGTTGTACAGCCGCCTTGCAATAAAAATTACTCTGTGGGTATGGATCCTCAAGTTATTTTGATTTGATGTCATATGATTTTGAATTTTTTTTCTTTGTTAGAACGTTGAAGGCAACTTGGAGGTGAGGGCAGACTTAAACTGACATTAGATAGCCTGTAAAGCAAGATTTATAAACTGATTTTTTTTAAAACACCGAAAGCATCATTATAACAGAACAAGTAACTTCCTTATAGCAAAACAACTATGTTTTTGTAGCTCCCTTGAGAAGAAGGGGTTAAGGTAACTGTTGAATCACGGTGAAGGGAAAAGGGACGTTATGGCATAAAAAAAAACATTTTCTTTACTTTTCATAATCATTTATTTGACCTTAATATCGATTGTTTTTACTTTCATGGTATTAATATAAGTTTCAAGCGATCATATGTTCTTCATCAGAAAATTAAAGGAGTTTAACAACACTATATACGAGAAACACGGAGAAGCTTATTTGCTGTTGTCAAATTCGAAAACAAATACCATACCCCCTTTACTTTACTTTCCTTGACATTAAGTACCCTCATAATACATAAGCGCTGCCTGTAGTCATAATTAAATTAAATTTTATTTTTATTCGTGATTTAGGGTTGGGGTTTAGTTTTTTAGTAAAGATATTTCTAAAAATTCTTAAAATTGCCTGAGGTATGTTTTCAAAGATTTTTTTTTTAAGTTGATGGAACATTACTTCTGTTTTAGTTGTTATTTTATTGATTTTGTATCGTTGTTAGGCCATTACTCGACAGCTTGCCATTCTGGGAATTGGGGAGCAGGTAAGGAAGCATCAACAAAGTTTGTATTTATAACATAATAATAACAATAATAATAATAATAATAATAATAATAATAATAAGAAGAAGAAGAAGAAGAAGAAAAATAACAAGGTGGACACGAAAAAGGAAATTTTCTGTAGCCAAATGATTCGATGTTTCCTATTTCATTTAACGGAAACAACGGATGTCACGTGACCAAGTGTTTGAAACCTTCAGAGAACAGAAATAGTAACCCTTGACTGAAATATATGGTTAAGTTGTGGTTGCATGTATAACGTCAGTTGCTCTGCCCTCTGGGTCAGTTCCTTGGCTTAGGGTTAGGTAGGGTTAGGTTTGGGTTAGGGATGATTTTTGGGCCTCCACAAGTCATGTGACATATCTCACAACACTGTAACACCCTCGGGCAACTAGCCACAGGGAGTTGTCCTTGTTGAAGCTAAAATATTTTATACTAACATATTAATTTCAAAACTTATCACCCCCTTACTTTCATGTTGCACGTTTGAAACTACGTTAAGCTTGCCAAGGCCTTTACCAACCACCCCCTCTCTAAATCCTTATTCTTTACTTAGTTTTGCACAAAACGTTCTGTTGTTACCACTAGCACGGATTTTTACTAGTTTAGATATTTTGCAACATCCAAATGCCAACATAATGGCAAACGGTAATCTCGATTAAGGGAATCAACGGACTTCACGTGACCAAGTATTTGACACCTTCAGGAAACAGAAATGGTAACCCTTGACTGAAATATATGGTTGGGTAGGGGCTACATATATAACGTCAGTTGCTTTGCCCTCTAGGTCAGTTCCTTGGCTTAGGGTTAAGTTGCGGTTAGGGATGATTTTTGGGGCGCCACAAGTCACGTGACATACATTCTCACCACACTGCAATACCCTCGGGCAACTGGCCACAAGGTGTTGTCCTTGTTACCCGGGCTGCGCGCGTCTCGCGCGGCGCCCGGGTCTAAGATTACCGACGGTTCTTCTTTTTCGTCGAGTATCATCCACAAAGTGCACTTCCGGCGTTTCTGCGCAAGCGCTAACTATTTTTAACAACAGTGATGCGTGTTGTCACGTATGGGAAAATGTCGATTCATCTTGTGTCTTTTGAAGTCTGAAGAAACAATATGTTAAGAGAAGTGTCTATGCGAATGTTTGGAAGTTCAACGGCGAGAAGAAAGTTTTTAACATGAGTAAACTTAACGGCAGATGGACTGCCCTGTTTCCTCGTGTCTGCTTCAGTAGACTGCGAGTAGTCTCTAATTTTGGCGATGGATTGTGGAGCGGGCGAAAGACACGTGCGCGCGCGAAGTTGCGACGAGACGCGACGCGAGGGGAGCGCCAAAAATCAGCGACTACAGACAAAGGGAGTTTGACCTTTCACGGCCGAATGATTCGAGTGTAAATCTCATATCAACAGCAAGAATGATGCCTGTTGTCACGTATCGGAAAACGTCGATTCACCTTGTGTCTTTGAAGTCTGAACAACTAATATGTTAAGACAAGTGTCTATACGAATGTTTGCAAGCTCAACAGCGAGAAGAAAGCTTTTAACATGACCAAAATTTAACTCCAGATGGACTGCCGTGTTCCCGTATCCGCTCCATTGAGATGTACATTTTGTTGAATAACTCAAGTACGGGATATCACACACCCCTGAGACTTTGACAGGTAGTTTATTTACTATTTTGCCACAATATCTCAATTTCTGGACTTTAATTTTTGAATGATAAGCGATTATATTTTACAAATGTACTAGCGTCCCTTGAAACAGGAGTACCCAACGAACCGCTCTTCAAAAATAACCGCTCTTCACCCTTTTTAACACTGGCTGGCATTCCCTCAGAACAATCCTTTTGCTAGCTGGTTTAGCGTAATATTTATTTATTTGCTGGCTGCCTGATTTCCAATTCCAGTCCTTGCTGGGAAAATTGTTATATTTCTCATCCTGGCAAAACAATTCACAACAAATTTCCGGTTAATTGTTGACAGGAAAATAGGAGTGGTCTTTTTATTTTAAGAGTTCTGTGCACGTCCTTTGTGGTCTTGTGAAAACTTAATGACTTAACAAGTAATTATACGGATTACATTACAGTTCGCTTGTGTTACCGGTTTGTTCATCTGTCATTAAGAGCGGTAACAGACCGTTGACATTTTTCGTGGATTCTACCCGCCGAAGAACCATTCCGTTGAAAGTTGATGTGTTCATTTTACTGTGCTGAGTTTGTTTTCGGGATTTTCTGAAACTTTGGATAACAAGCTTGTTCACTTTCATTGGCCTTTTGGTAAGTATCATTGGCGCAATTTACCGTCTACTTTCTTGAGGCGTTTGGGAAGAAATTACAGAATCGATTTCTTTTCTTATTTTTTGTGTTGCAGAGCCATTTTAACCTGAAGTGGTAAGGGGTCGTGAGGGTCTTCTAAAAGTAGGATATTCTTAGATTAACTTATAGCTGAGTTTTTAATTTCCACGTTTCTCTCCTTCTTGTTTTATATTTTTGTTGTCAGAGGTTTCAGCTATTCTGACATTTGAAGCGGATGATGGACCGGTACGTCACCGTGAGTCAAAATCGAGTTTGCCCATTTTCTGTAGCCATTTTCAAAGGTGCAAATCTAGAACCACCCGAAATACTTGGAAAAAACTTAATTTTGACATAAAAATATCGTTCTTTGGTATTGGCCCTCGCTGCCACGGGCTTATTCTCAGAATGGACAGGCCCTGGGTTGTTAGCGCTGGCACTGTTGGTCGGCAAAACCATTTCCTGTATCTGAACATTTTTTTTACTCTGCCAAGTGTTAAGGTTGCACAGGAAACGTTATAAGCATGTGTTTGCTGCATAACAATTAGTATAATGAATGCGGCGATAGAGTATCGACATATCGAGGATAGGCGATTTCTTTCCATGCCCAAGCTCGCATCAATGGTTAGCCGCGAAGCCACATTCCTTTCTCTAATTGCTTGACAATTCTAAACGAAAATGCAGTACTTTCAGGCGGTTGAAATCAGGTTTTTCGTAGAAACTCTATAGAAATTGCTGACTGCCGGGCATTTAGCCTAGAATGAGATCCTTCCCGGCTGCCGCGCAAAAAGCACGCAGCTTAGAACTTTATCTCAAGTGTGTGGCAGAAACCGACAGCAGTGCAGTAATAAAACAATTCATGTTATTTTTTTCTTTAGTGTTTTCTGTTGCAATCTTTGATAGCAAAACATCTTGTATAGAACACTTAACCACCGAAAAATGAATTGTACGTACGTTCCCTTGACTGATTTTAAGTGACTCAAGTACACAGTGACTGTACAGTCAGCCAGTTAGGCCGCTCGGGACTTGATGTTCCCATAGGTCGTTTGAGTAATAAATTATATGAAATTAGTCTTGAAAAACACAGTCGACGAAGGGATCAAGAAAACGTATACATCTGGAAGGTTCCATATGGAGTTGTCAAAGGCCCTTCTGCAGAATGATGTCAACAGTCTCCCGCCGCGTGTGTAGAGGTGGAATTTGTATGGTATAACTGGAGGTGAAGTGTTTTGCATGTAAATATAAATTAAGGCAGCTGGAGATCCTATAATAATTCTTTTGTACAGTGTTTGTACTACCTGCTAGATACACCAGCAATCGTTAAAAGCATTCTCAGTGGTTAGGTCTAACTTTGAAAGGGTGCGAACTTTGTGTTTCTTACACACTTTGCTGTGGGCTTTTCAACTAAACTACTTCTTCGTAGAAATACCGGGTGTGTTTGCGAGCTTTAGCAGTGACGTGATTTGTTGCAAGCGCCAAACATTATTCGAAAAGGACGCCAACTTTGTCTTTCTTGCACACTTTGCAGTGAGGTCTTTCGAACTACTTGGTAGAAATACCGGGTGTGTTTGCAAGCTTTTGCAGTGATTTGTTGCAAGTGCCAAAAATTATTCGAAAAGGACGCCAACTTTGTCTTTCTTGCACACTTTGCAGTGAGGTCTTTCGAACTACTTGGTAGAAATACCGGGTGTGTTGCGAACTTTTGCCGTGATTTGTTGCAAGTGCCAAAAATTATTCGAAAAGGACGCCAACTTTGTCTTTCTTGCACACTTTCGAACTACTCGGTAGAAACGCCAGAAATATGTTCAAATTAGAAAAAAACCCAGCAGGTGTGCTTGCTAGCTTTCGCAGTGATATGTTGCAAGCGCTAAACTATTCACGGAATGGATGCGGCACGAAAAGGATGCGAACTTTGTGTTTGCACACTTTGCAGTGAGGTTTTTCGAACTAATTGTTAGCAATACCGGGTGTGTCTGCGGCCTTTCGCAGTGATCTGTTACAAGCTCCAAAGTTATTTGAAAGGGGTGGAATTTTTTCAGTTTTGCAGAGCGATGGTTTCTGATTGCTTGTATGATTCGTTATTATGATTGGCTATTATGCTTGTCTTAGGTAGTTATTTCATCGTTTTTGCAGCTCTTCCTATTGATCTTTCAAGTGATTTGGCGGGGTGAAGGGATGTCGCATTTCTCCAGGCACATGTAAGGAACAGGAGGATCGAGTGAAATCAACCTAACACCTAAAAATCGGAAATGGCATAGTATTTTCCGAAAATAACAAGGTGCAAGTAGTGTGAAATTTTAATTGTTATATGGATTGTGATATGGATTCGTTTCCATTTTCTACCTAACAGCAAATGTGGTTTTGGTTATCCAAATTTCGTCATTGGCTAAAAACTTTCTCGCGAAAGTTAAACGCGGAATTACAACAGCACGAAATCGTTCTTGAAAATAGTTTTTCATTGGCTTTGATTACAAAGGAAGTATGAACATTAAAAGCTGGAAAAAATGAGCTGTGACCGCTTATGGTCATAGGTGAACTTAATCCAGCGACATCTTTCAGGACAATAACGGTTGCCCGAAGATGCAAGCCAAGAAAATATTTAAAGCATAAGGCTCTATCTTCCCCCTTGTGATCAGGCTCTTCCATCTCGAGGTGAGTAAAAAGTATGGTACTTTGTCTATAATGGTAATGACAACTAAATTCGGTTTCTCTAAACCAAGATGTCTATATTATTGTGCTTTTGCTGGCAAAAAATGAGAAAAACAAAGAAAACTAAAAACGACAACAAAATCCCCTTGCTGGCAAAAAGATTCGTCTCCTCAACATGCTGGGAAAATAAACTTAAAAAATACTCCCTGGCTGGGAAAAAGAAACTGGTAAGACGGGTCCTGGCTGGCAGCTACAAATGTTAGTTTTATTGCTAGCTGGCTCTGAAGAGCGGATAAGTTTTTCTCACGGAAGTTAACAATTAACCAGAAATCTGTTTTCAGACGCTCACAAATCATTTTAGCCAAAAACGGTTCAGTTCTAAAAAATTGTCGTTGGGTACTCCTGTTGAAACTGTCCAGAAACGTTCCTTTCTTGTGTTTCAAATGACCCTGGATTGACGTATTTGTAAACAGTTTCACTCTGCTAATTAATTTTCTACTCACATTTCACTGAGACTCCATTCACATTTATGCGAAAAAATCCAACATCGTTCGATAAGCGTTTCCTTTCTCAAACAATTATCCATCGAAGCGAAAACAAGTGTGCTTAGTTTTTTTTTTTTGGAATCAATACACTATTTTATACACTAGTTTATCTTGCATAACGATAAACCTCTGTGGCCTAAAGGTCATTGTTCCTGCCTGTGACGCAGCTAACCCGGGTTCGATGTCTTTTAGTGGTATATATCACGGGCTTTATTTTTTCTGTTTCCCTTTTTCTTGTTCTTTTAGAAATAATTTTTACAAGTGTTATAATTATTGTGCTCAATGGTTGAGCTGTATTTTAGAGCAATATATGTTGATAGGGGTCTAAAGAAATAGACTCCAACACAAGCTAAACACAATGCGTCCGATGTAAGAAAGACAGACTTCCCTCTATTCTTTTGTTTAGCACTAAGTTAAGGATACAATACTGTTTTTTGCAAGCCCGGGTTTAGGCTAATTGTAGCCTCTTGTTGAACCCAAAATATTTTGCACTGACATATTGATTTCAAAAACCTACAACCCCCTCACTTTCATTTTGCACGTTTGAAACGACATTAAGCACAACAATTTGGTTTTTCAAGATGACAACTTTCTACAGATTCATGGTATGGCCATGGAACTAAGAACGCATGCAGTTATGCCGATCTAGCCATGGAAATTAGTGATAAAAGAGCCTGTAACTGCATTGCGTGACATTCCCGAACATAATTTGATAATGGAACTTTGTTTCCTGTAATCAGTTAATGGCGTTTTGTTTTCTTAAGCACGTAATCTATTATAGCAACGCCTTTATCGCAAGTTTAGTTAGTAGGCTCAAGTTGTCGGAGAGTTTAGATCACCTTGTTCGTATTAGTAGTTGTTGCACGAACATCGAGGTTCTTGGACAAGCTACGGCATAGCAGGACTGTTATGTAAGTTTTTTAACTTCTTTTCTTCTGCCAGAAAGCCAGTTTGATGTTTCATGAAATTCATCGATTTATAGGAAGTTTCTACAAAGTATTTTTTTAGTGCCTCATGGTAGAGATCATGTTGGCTAATTTAAGGCAATGATTCTTGCACGTTGATCGCTCTGTATTCGCTATTACTTTAGCTTGATTTGTTACAAGACATCCTTCGCCTAGTTATACATTGAATTTTGTAGTTATTTTGATCATATATACAACTGAGAACACACGATTTTGTGAAAGAATGATCGGAATGTCACGTTTCTTAGATGTTGAGTTTTAGCTTTTTCTTTGTATTATTAATTTCAGTTTACGATATGATCTTGGAATAAACCTCAAGTGATTGTCCGTAAAATATATCTTGCTTGTTGGTGCGTCGATACTAGACAAGTTCGTTGTATGTTTGGTTCTGGTGTTTCGACCGCCGCTACAGTAAAATAACACCAGTCGCCTAGCTTGAACAAAGGCCTAATGTCTGACCCTGGAGAGGAAGATCCGATCACGAAATCTTCGTTTGTTGAAGAACAAGATAAACTTAGCGAACATTTCAATGACGACCATTTTCCTGACTACTGGGAAATAAAAATCGCAGATGTTTCCGAAAAAGAAAGGGAAGTCGAAAACCAAGAATTGCCGTCTTATGAATGCGTGCCGCAGTCACGTTAAAGGAAATTGACCGAAAAGGGGAAGGCTTATCAGCTCGAGACGCTGGACCGCAAACGTCAAAGTGCATACAAAGATTTATTGAAACAGATGAATAAGATACGCTAATCGTTGGAAACAATCGTTGATTTAGAAACTCTCGAAGCTGACAGAAGTGAATTAGATAAGCAGAAAGAAGCTTTCAACGACGCTCATAAAGCCTTTGACGATGAATTAGAAACGGAAACTGATAAACAAATTTCGTATCATTGGTTTGACGTTCGTGACAGAGAATACACGGAGTGTAGGATAAAGATCACCGAGAGAATTTATGCCCTAGAAAATAGGTCTTACAGAACCAAATCAGAAAGGTCCGGTTATTCAGATAGGTCGAGGCGTAGTGCACTCACGCAGGGATCAAGGCCCAGGTCAGTTCGTTCTATGAGACTGGAAGCCACCGCCAAAAGCGCAAGATTGAAAGCGGAGATTGAATTTTTAGAGAGTGATAATGAATTAAGACGCCTACAATTAAAGAAGGAAATTGCGATCGCTGACGCTGAAGAAACTGCCATGAAAAACATTCTTGATGAAGAGCAAGGAGAGTCCAAAATAGAAAAGGAAACCAAATTTAAAATGGATCCACGTCCCCCACAGTTTATTCCCAAATCTCAACCCGCTCAAACACCGGAAGTTAGCCTTTCAGATCAGAGCCGAAGCCACACTTTGAAAGAATTAGTCACTCTCCAAGCAAAACAAGCCGAATTAAGCACGCTATTAATTCAACAACAGAGGACAAGTCAACTTCCTGCAAAAGAACCACCGGTTTTTACTGGCGACGCCTTCGATTACCCGGCATTTATTTCAGCGTTCGATCCCATAATCTCCAAGAATGCCCCGTCCAACAAAGATCGTCTGTACTTTTTGAAAAAATACACGAGAGGCAAAGCAAACGAAGTTGTTAAGGGCTTTTTAGCTGTCAGTTCCGAAAATGCATACAATGAGGCTCGCAAGATCTTGAATCAAAGATTTGGAAATCCTGTGTCCGTAGCTGAAGCTTACAAATCGCGCATTCGTAAGTGGCCCCAAATCCACGACGGGGACAGCGCAGGATTGCAAGATTTCTCGGATTTTCTTGTTCGCTGCCAAGAGGCCGTAAAAATCGTAGGATCACTAGCAGAATTGGGTTCTACTCAAACCCTAAGAGAACTAAGTGCGAAACTGCCATCTTATTCTGGCGTTAAATGGTGTAGACACGCCCACGAAGTTCAATTGAGGTCCAGCCTAAGAGTGTCCTTCAGTGAGTTTGTCAAGTTTGGAAAGGCCGAATCTGACTGGCAAACGATCCGATCTTCTCGCCAGATGCTTTAAAGAGAGAAAAACGAAAACAGCTTGAGAGATCCAATAACCAGGTTTCGGAGAGGTACAACTCCCACAGCCCACATTTTTGCGATTAACACCAAACAAGGCCCAGTCCCTACGTTTTCTCGTCGTCCAACAGTCCAATGTGTCCTCTGTGAGAAAGGCCACAGCCTCGAGAGGTGCCCAATCTTTAAAGGCAAGAGTCTAGATGAGAGAAGAGTTTTTATCATCTCCAAAGGTCTTTGCTTTGGGTGCTTGAAGAGCGGTCACCTGTCTGTTAGTTGTCAGTCAAGACTTACTTGCGAAGAGTGTGGCAAGTTGCACCCAACCCCCATGCACGTGGACAAACCGAAGCGTAATCAAGTTGAGAGTTCGCAGCGTGGATCAGACTCAAGTAGAACACGCGTGGCTGGAAGAAACTCAGGAAACCCTGCCACTAGCTCTCAGCCAAGACCAATACGACGGAATCGGCAGACGATAACGCAAGTGTCTGTGGTTCGGCGGTTCGATCTGATGGGGTAACGACATCGATGATAGTTCCAGTGATCTTGCATTATAAGGACAATTCAGAAGTAAAGGTCAAGACCTATGCCCTGCTAGATGACGGAAGTGACTCCACATTTGTTAAGAATTCCTCTGGGCGTGGATGGTCCTGAGATATCCCTCAGTCTCAACACGATGCATGCAAGAACTGAAATCCCAGCAAAGAGAATCGAAGGCTTAGTGGTTCAAAGATTTGACGGGGGTACGACTGTTGTCCTTCCTAGAGCGCATTCACGAGACTCAATACCTTCGAGGAGAGATCAGATTCCCACATCTGAAACGGCTAACAAATGGCCCCACTTGAAGAGCATCAAAGACAAGATACCTCCCTTGCAGAATAATGTCGACGTAGGAATTCTGATTGGATGTAACTGTCCTAGAGCCCTTAAACCGCAAGAAGTTATACTGGGAGAAGACGACGACCCCTATGCGGTAAAAACGATTCTTGGCTGGGGAATCATTGGTCCGTCAAGTCCACAGAAAGACACCTCAGACGTAGATGGGGAAGTTGCTAGTTGCCACAGACTTGTCACTAGTGAAGTTGGAAGCACAAGCCTAAAGCAGAAATTCGTCGTAGACGCGCAAAGAAAGGAGGTCATCAATCCAGTCGAAGTGCGAAAGATGTCTGAAGTAGATTTCTCCGAGAAAGACGTAGAAGACCGCGCCCTTTCCCAGGAGGACCGAAAGTTCCTGGAAATTGTCCAACAAGGTATTCGCCAAGGGGAGGATGGTCATTATGAAATGCCCTTGCCGATCAGAGACAAGAACTTGGCTTTACCAAACAATCGTACACTGGCCAAGAATCGCCTAAAGCCTTTGAGAAGACGATTTCAAAGTGAAGAAAGTTATCGTCGACACTACGTAGAGTTCATGAACAAGATCATACACAACGGTTACGCAGAAAGAGTGCCAGAGGATAAAGTGTCCAATCAGAGCAGCAACTCGGTCTGGTACATACCACATCATGGGGTATATCACCCGAAGAAACCCAACAAAATCAGGGTAGTGTTTGATTGTTCCGCACAATTCGAGGGGGAGTCACTAAATAAACACCTTCTGCAAGGACCAGATCTCACGAACAACCTTACTGGCGTCCTACGTCGTTTTCGTCGTGAGCCAGTCGCCTTCATGTGTGACATAGAGTCAATGTTTTTCCAAGTAAGAGTGCCGGAGGAGTATCGAGATTTACTTCGATTTCTGTGGTGGGATGACGGCGATATATCTAAAAAACCACAGGAATATCGCATGACTGTGCACTTGTTTGGAGCTGCATCATCCCCTGCCTGCTCCAATTTCGCTCTGAAGGCTGCTGCTGGTGACAATGAAGAAAGTTTGGGCTTTGCACCTGCTGAATTTCTACGCCGTGATTTCTATGTTGAGGACGGTTTAAAGTCAGTATCGTCAGTAGAGGAAGCGGTAGATCTTGTGAAGAACATTAAAGAAATGTGCAAGCGTGGTGGTTTTAACCTGCACAAATTCACGTCGAACAGTAAGGAAGTAATTCAGCAAATTCCAGTACAAGACATAGCTGAAGAGATTAAGAGCATAGATTTTGAAC